>OU342739.1:542049233-542584722 GCA_910589765.1 Avena atlantica | reverse complement strand
AAAAAGGTTTGAGATGTACCGGTTGGGAGATAGTCCATGTAAGGTGGTCTAGTATTTTAGGAAAATGGGACGATAGCATTGTGAAACGGCATTTTGGTGGTTACTTCACAAAACGACCCGTTTTTGCGCTCGGAAAATGGAAAAGGCTTTTCCGTGCGACAAAAGGAAACTTCCTCCTGCAACATTGTTCTCCATCCAATGTCCACACACATGCATAATATGGGCACAACATCACAAACTATGCGTGATTCAGCACACAAAATCGGTCATTTGGACCGAAAGCTAGCATGAAACCTCGAACATGATAGGTCATTTTGTGAAGGTTTTTTCGAAACATGATCATATACCAAGTCTGGTATTTTTCCTTTCAACTATGTAACATAATATGACACACGCGAGGATTTTCATTGTTCGGATTTTTTTTGAATTTATTATGCCCGTTTTGAATTATCTGAATTTCTAACTATGGTCGAACCGGTGTGCATGAAGATAGGGGACGGGCATCATTAGAACTTGCATTGGATCTCTGAAGAAACCACATATTGCGAGTCTAAAAATGATTTTTTCAAAAAATCACGGGCGATAGATCATGTACCTGTAGTACAAACCGGACCCACTTCCTGCCGATTCGGCAGACATTTGTCCTTTTTTACCCGGGATGGACGAAAAGGTTTGAGATGTACCGGTTGAGAGATAGTCCATGTAAGGTGGTATAGTATTTTAGGAAAATGGGACGGTAGCATTGTGAAAAGGCATTTTGGTGGTTACTTCACAAAACGACCCGTTTTTTGCGCTCGGAAAATGGAAAAGGGCTTTTCCGTGCGACAAAAAGGAAAACTTCCTCCGGCAGCATTGTTCTCCATACCAATGTCCACACACATGCATAATAGGGCACAACATCACAAACTATGCCGTGATTCAGCACATAACATCGGTCATTTGACCGAAGCCATGAAACCTCGAACATGATAGGTCATTTTGTGAAGGTTTTTTCGAAACATGATCAATATACCAAGTCTGGTATTTTTCCTTTCAACTATCTAACATAATATGACACCAAGCGAAGGATTTTCATTGTTCGGATTTTTTTTGAATTTATTATGCCCGTTTTGAATATTATCGGAATTTCTAACTATGGTCGAACCGGTGTGCATGAAGATAGGGACGGGCATCGTTAGAACTTGCATTGGATTTTCTGAAGAAACCACATATTGCGAGTCTAAAAATGATTTTTTCAAAAAATCACGGGCGATAGATCATGTACCTGTAGTACACCGGACCCCTTCCCACTTCCTGCCGATTCGGCAGACATTTGTCCTTTTTACCCGGGATGGACGAAAAGGTTTGAGATGTACCGGTTGGGACATAGTCCATGTAAGGTGGTCTACGTATTTTAGGAAAATGGGACGGTAGCATTGTGAAACGGCATTTTGGTGGTTACTTCACACAAAACGACCTGTTTTTTGCGCTCGGAAAATGAAAGGGCTTTTCCGTGCGACAAAAAGGAAAATTCCTCCTGCACACATTGTTCTCCATACCAATGTCCACCCACATGCATAATATGGGCACAACATCACAAACGATAAACGTGATTCAGCACATAACATCGGTCATTTGGACGAAAGCCATGAAACCTCGAACATGATAGGTCATTTTATGAAGGTTTTTTCGAAACATGATCAATATAACAAGCCTGGTATTTTTTTCCTTTCAACTATGTAACATAATATGACACCACGCGAAGGATTTTCATTGTTCGGATTTTTTTTGAATTTATTATGCCTGTTTTGAATTATCTGAATTCTAACTATGGTCGAACCGGTGTGCATGAAGATAGGGGACGGGCATCGTTAGAACTTGCATTGGATCTCTGAAGAAACCACATATTGCGAGTCTAAAAATGATTTTTTTCAAAAAATCACGGGCGATAGATCATGTACCTGTAGTACAAACCGGACCCACTTCCTGCCGATTCGGCAGACATTTGTCCTTTTTTACCCGGGATGGACGAAAAGGTTTGAGATGTACCGGTTGGGAGATAGTCCATGTAAGGTGGTCTAGTATTTTAGGAAAATGGGACGGTAGCATTGTGAAACGGCATTTTGGTGGTTACTTCACAAAACGACCCGTTTTTTGCGCTCGGAAAATGGAAAAGGGCTTTTCCGTGCGACAAAAAGGAAAACTTCCTCCTGCAACATTGTTTCTCCATACCAATGTCCACACACATGCATAATATGGGCACAACATCACAAACTATGCCGTGATTCAGCACATAACATCGGTCATTTGGACCGAAAGCTAGCCATGAAACCTCGAACATGATAGGTCATTTTGTGAAGGTTTTTTCGAAACATGATCAATATACCAAGTCTGGTATTTTTCCTTTCAACTATGTAACATAATATGACACCACGCGAAGGATTTTCATTGTTCGGATTTTTTTTGAATTTATTATGCCCATTTTGAATTATCTGAATTTCTAACTATGGTCGAACCGGTGTGCATGAAGATAGGGGACGGGCATCATTAGAACTTGCATTGGATCTCTGAAGAAACCACATATTGCGAGTCTAAAAATGATTTTTTCAAAAATCACGGGCGATAGATCATGTACCTGTAGTACAAACCGGACCCACTTCCTGCCGATTCGGCAGACATTTGTCCTTTTTACCCGGGATGGACGAAAATGTTTGAGATGTACCGGTTGAGAGATAGTCCATGTAAGGTGGTATAGTATTTTAGGAAAATGGGACGGTAGCATTGTGAAAAGGCATTTTGGTGGTTACTTCACAAAACGACCCGTTTTTTGCGCTCGGAAAATGGAAAAGGGCTTTTCCGTGCGACAAAAAGGAAAACTTCCTCCGGCAGCATTGTTCTCCATACCAATGTCCACACACATGCATAATATGGGCACAACATCACAAACTATGCCGTGATTCAGCACATAACATCGGTCATTTGGACCGAAGCCATGAAACCTCGAACATGATAGGTCATTTTGTGAAGGTTTTTTCGAAACATGATCAATATACCAAGTCTGGTATTTTTCCTTTCAACTATCTAACATAATATGACACCAAGCGAAGGATTTTCATTGTTCGGATTTTTTTTGAATTTATTATGCCCGTTTTGAATTATCTGAATTTCTAACTATGGTCGAACCGGTGTGCATGAAGATAGGGGACGGGCATCGTTAGAACTTGCATTGGATTTCTGAAGAAACCACATATTGCGAGTCTAAAAATGATTTTTTCAAAAAATCACGGGCGATAGATCATGTACCTGTAGTACAAACCGGACCCACTTCCTGCCGATTCGGCAGACATTTGTCCTTTTTACCCGGGATGGACGAAAAGGTTTGAGATGTACCGGTTGGGACATAGTCCATGTAAGGTGGTCTACTATTTTAGGAAAATGGGACGGTAGCATTGTGAAACGGCATTTTGGTGGTTACTTCACAAAACGACCTGTTTTTTGCGCTCGGAAAATGGAAAAGGGCTTTTCCGTGCGACAAAAAGGAAAAATTCCTCCTGCAACATTGTTCTCCATACCAATGTCCACCCACATGCATAATATGGGCACAACATCACAAACTATACCGTGATTCAGCACATAACATCGGTCATTTGGACCGAAAGCCATGAAACCTCGAACATGATAGGTCATTTTATGAAGGTTTTTTCGAAACATGATCAATATAACAAGCATGGTATTTTTTTCCTTTCAACTATGTAACATAATATGACACCACGCGAAGGATTTTCATTGTTCGGATTTTTTTTGAATTTATTATGCCTGTTTTGAATTATCTGAATTTCTAACTATGGTCGAACCGGTGTGCATGAAGATAGGGGACGGGCATCGTTAGAACTTGCATTGGATCTCTGAAGAAACCACATATTGCGAGTCTAAAAATGATTTTTTTCAAAAAATCACGGGCGATAGATCATGTACCTGTAGTACAAACCGGACCCACTTCCTGCCGATTCGGCAGACATTTGTCCTTTTTACCCGGGATGGACGAAAAGGTTTGAGATGTACCGGTTGGGAGATAGTCCATGTAAGGTGGTCTAGTATTTTAGGAAAATGGGACGGTAGCATTGTGAAACGGCATTTTGGTGGTTACTTCACAAAACGACCCGTTTTTTGCGCTCGGAAAATGGAAAAGGGCTTTTCCGTGCGACAAAAAGGAAAACTTCCTCCTGCAACATTGTTCTCCATACCAATGTCCACACACATGCATAATATGGGCACAACATCACAAACTATGCCGTGATTCAGCACATAACATCGGTCATTTGGACCGAAAGCTAGCCATGAAACCTCGAACATGATAGGTCATTTTGTGAAGGTTTTTTCGAAACATGATCAATATACCAAGTCTGGTATTTTTCCTTTCAACTATGTAACATAATATGACACCACGCGAAGGATTTTCATTGTTCGGATTTTTTTTGAATTTATTATGCCCGTTTTGAATTATCTGAATTTCTAACTATGGTCGAACCGGTGTGCATGAAGATAGGGGACGGGCATCATTAGAACTTGCATTGGATCTCTGAAGAAACCACATATTGCGAGTCTAAAAATGATTTTTTCAAAAAATCACGGGCGATAGATCATGTACCTGTAGTACAAACCGGACCCACTTCCTGCCGATTCGGCAGACATTTGTCCTTTTTACCCGGGATGGACGAAAAGGTTTGAGATGTACCGGTTGAGAGATAGTCCATGTAAGGTGGTATAGTATTTTAGGAAAATGGGACGGTAGCATTGTGAAAAGGCATTTTGGTGGTTACTTCACAAAACGATCCGTTTTTTGCGCTCGGAAAATGGAAAAGGGCTTTTCCGTGCGACAAAAAGGAAAACTTCCTCCGGCAGCATTGTTCTCCATACCAATGTCCACACACATGCATAATATGGGCACAACATCACAAACTATGCCGTGATTCAGCACATAACATCGGTCATTTGGACCGAAGCCATGAAACCTCGAACATGATAGGTCATTTTGTGAAGGTTTTTTCGAAACATGATCAATATACCAAGTCTGGTATTTTTCCTTTCAACTATGTAACATAATATGACACCACGCGAAGGATTTTCATTGTTCGGATTTTTTTTGAATTTATTATGCCTGTTTTGAATTATCTGAATTTCTAACTATGGTCGAACCGGTGTGCATGAAGATAGGGGACGGGCATCGTTAGAACTTGCATTGGATCTCTGAAGAAACCACATATTGCGAGTCTAAAAATGATTTTTTCAAAAAATCACGGGCGATAGATCATGTACCTGTAGTACAAACCGGACCCACTTCCTACCGATTCGGCAGACATTTGTCCTTTTTACCCGGGATGGACGAAAAGGTTTGAGATGTACCGGTTGGGACATAGTCCATGTAAGGTGGTCTAGTATTTTAGGAAAATAGGACGGTAGCATTGTGAAACGGCATTTTGGTGGTTACTTCACAAAACGACCCGTTTTTTGCGCTCGGAAAATGGAAAAGGGCTTTTCCGTGCGACAAAAAGGAAAAATTCCTCCTGCAACATTGTTCTCCATACCAATGTCCACCCACATGCATAATATGGGCACAACATCACAAACTATACCATGATTCAGCACATAACATCGGTCATTTGGACCGAAAGCCATGAAACCTCGAACATGATAGGTCATTTTGTGAAGGTTTTTTCGAAACATGATCAATATACCAAGCCTGGTATTTTTTTCCTTTCAACTATGTAACATAATATGACACCACGCGAAGGATTTTCATTGTTCGGATTTTTTTTGAATTTATTATGCCCGTTTTGAATTATCTGAATTTCTAACTATGGTCGAACCGGTGTGCATGAAGATAGGGGACGGGCATCGTTAGAACTTGCATTGGATCTCTGAAGAAACCATATATTGCGAGTCTAAAAATGATTTTTTCAAAAAATCACGGGCGATAGATCATGTACCTGTAGTACAAACCGGACCCACTTCCTGCCGATTCGGCAGATATTTGTCCTTTTTACCTGGGATGGACGAAAAGGTTTGAGATGTACCGGTTGGGAGATAGTCCATGTAAGGTGGTCTAGTATTTTAGGAAAATGGGACGGTAGCATTGTGAAACGGCATTTTGGTGGTTACTTCACAAAACGACCCGTTTTTTGCGCTCGGAAAATGGAAAAGGGCTTTTCCGTGCGACAAAAAGGAAAACTTCCTCCTGCAACATTGTTCTCCATACCAATGTCCACCCACATGCATAATATGGGCACAACATCACAAACTATACCGTGATTCAGCACATAACATCGGTCATTTGGACCGAAAGCTAGCCATGAAACCTCGAACATGATAGGTCATTTTGTGAAGGTTTTTTCGAAACATGATCAATATACCAAGCCTGGTATTTTTTCCTTTCAACTATGTAACATAATATGACACCACGCGAAGGATTTTCATTGTTCGGATTTTTTTTGAATTTATTATGCCCGTTTTGAATTATCTGAATTTCTAACTATGGTCGAACCGGTGTGCATGAAGATAGGGGACGGGCATCGTTAGAACTTGCATTGGATCTCTGAAGAAACCATATATTGCGAGTCTAAAAATGATTTTTTCAAAAAATCACGGGCGATAGATCATGTACCTGTAGTACAAACCGGACCCACTTCCTGCCGATTCGGCAGATATTTGTCCTTTTTACCTGGGATGGACGAAAAGGTTTGAGATGTACCGGTTGGGAGATAGTCCATGTAAGGTGGTCTAGTATTTTAGGAAAATGGGACGGTAGCATTGTGAAACGGCATTTTGGTGGTTACTTCACAAAACGACCCGTTTTTTGCGCTCGGAAAATGGAAAAGGGCTTTTCCGTGCGACAAAAAGGAAAACTTCCTCCTGCAACATTGTTCTCCATACCAATGTCCACCCACATGCATAATATGGGCACAACATCACAAACTATACCGTGATTCAGCACATAACATCGGTCATTTGGACCGAAAGCCATGAAACCTCGAACATGATAGGTCATTTTGTGAAGGTTTTTTCGAAACATGATCAATATACCAAGCCTGGTATTTTTTTCCTTTCAACTATGTAACATAATATGACACCACGCGAAGGATTTTCATTGTTCGGATTTTTTTTGAATTTATTATGCTCGTTTTGAATTATCTGAATTTCTAACTATGGTCGAACCGGTGTGCATGAAGATAGGGGACGGGCATCGTTAGAACTTGCATTGGATCTCTGAAGAAACCACATATTGCGAGTCTAAAAATGATTTTTTCAAAAAATCACGGGCGATAGATCATGTACCTGTAGTACAAACCGGACCCACTTCCTGCCGATTCGGCAGACATTTGTCCTTTTTACCCGGGATGGACGAAAAGGTTTGAGATGTACCGGTTGGGAGATAGTCCATGTAAGGTGGTCTAGTATTTTAGGAAAATGGGACGGTAGCATTGTGAAACGGCATTTTGGTGGTTACTTCACAAAACGACCCGTTTTTTGCGCTCGGAAAATGGAAAAGGGCTTTTCCGTGCGACAAAAAGGAAAACTTCCTCCTGCAACATTGTTCTCCATACCAATGTCTACACACATGCATAATATGGGCACAACATCACAAACTATGCCATGATTCATCACATAACATCGGTCATTTGGACCGAAAGCCATGAAACCTCGAACATGATAGGTCATTTTGTGAAGGTTTTTTTGAAACATGATCAATATACCAAGTCTGGTATTTTTCCTTTCAACTATGTAACATAATATGACACCACGCGAAGGATTTTCATTGTTCGGTTTTTTTTGAATTTATTATGCCCGTTTTGAATTATCTGAATTTCTAACTATGGTCGAACCGCGACTGAAGGGATTGCGGCAGAGTGGGCCAGACAACACTAATAATAGGGGTGAGTGTCGACATTATGTCGTGCGGCTTGTACCTTGTCCCGGTTGGTGTCACCAACCGGGACTAAAGATGAACCTTTAGTCCCAGTTGGAGACACCAACCGGGACTAAAGATGAGTCAGCACTAATAATAGGGGTGAGTGTCGACATTATGTCGTGAGTGTCGACATTATGCCGAGCTGCTTGTACTATAAATATGCATCCTTGTGAGTCCAGTCCTCCAGCCAGTTTGAGGCATCTCCAAGATGGTTTTAGAGAGCAGGGACACCACTACGGCCAGTTTCAGGGAGATGCCGACGGAGCCCAGTCCTCCGGCATCTCCGAGAAACTGGTCATAGAGGCACTCCCTAATATGTGAAATTAGTTAGCTCCGAGGCGTATTGATCTAGTTAGTGAAGTTACAAGCTGCAAGATGGTTTTCGAGAGCAGGGACACCACTACGACCAGTTTCAGGGAGATGCCGACGGAGCCCAGTCCTCCGGCATCTCCAAGAAACTGGTCATAGAGGCACTCCCTAATATGTGAAATTAGTTAGCTCCGAGGCGTATTGATCTAGTTAGTGAAGTTACAAGCTGCAAGATGGTTTTCGAGAGCAGGGACACCACTGCGGCCAGTTTTAGGGAGATGCCGACGGAGCCCAGTCCTCCGGCATCTCCGAGAAACTGGTCATAGAGGCACTCCCTAATATGTGAAATTAGTTAGCTCCGAGGCGTATTGATCTAGTTAGTGAAGTTACAAGCTGCAAGATGGTTTTCGAGAGCAGGGACACCACTACGACCAGTTTCAGGGAGATGCCGACGGAGCCCAGTCCTCCGGCATCTCCAAGAAACTGGTCATAGAGGCACTCCCGGTCCAGCCACAAAACGGGACTAACACTCAAGACATTTATTAATATTAAAAACTGAGACTACAAAACCGGGACTAAAGGCCACAAACCGCGAAAGATATCCTTCGGTCAAGCCACAAACCGCGAAAGACATGAACTAGAGTTACATAATATGAGCATGAACTTCTTGGCATATGTCATTCCTTATGACCGCTTCAGACGTAACCATGGAGCATCTTCTTTACTTAACGGAATGCTTGGGTCAGTTTTCACTGTGAAGGGCGGAATTTCATCAAACTTATTATAATCTTCTAACATGTCTGTCTTGTCCTCGATTCCCACGATGTTTCTTTTCCCTGAAAGAACTATGTGACGCTTTGGCTCATCATATGATGTATTCGTTTGCATATTTTTTCTTTTTTTCGGTCTGGAGGACATTTCCTTCACATAGAAAACCCGAGACACATCATTGGCTAGGACGAATGGTTCATCTCTATAACCAAGATTGTTGAGATCCACTGTTGTCATTCCGTACAACTGGTCTATCTTTACCCCTTCCCCATTCTGGTTGACCCATTTGCAGCGAAACAAAGGGACCTTAAAAGAGACTCCATAGTCTAGTTCCCATATCTCCTCTATGTAACCATAATATGTGTCCTTTTGTCCATTCTCGTCTATTGCATCAAAGCGGACACCACTATTTTGGTTGGTGCTCTTTTTATCTTGGGCGATCGTGTAGAATGTATTCCCATTTATTTCGTACCCTTGGAAATTCAATACAGTAGAAGATGGTGACGCGGCCAACAAGTATAGCTGATCTCCAACAGTGGTGTCATTCAAGAGATGTGTCCGCATCCAACCACCGAAAGACTTCATGTGTTCATCTGTAATCCATGATTCAGGCTTCCCCGGGTTTTTGGAGCGTACAATATTCTTGTGTTCCTCGATATACGGAGCTGCCAAGGTGGAATTATGTAGAACTGTGTAGTGTGCTTTAGTGAAAGAATCCCCGTCCCTACATATCATTGCTTTCTTTCCCAGCGTGCCTTTTCCACTTAGTTTTCCCTCATGCCGCGAGTCAGAAACACCAATCGGCTTAAGGTCAGGAATAAAGTCAACACAAAACTCAATGACCTCCTCTGTTCCATATCCCTTGGAGATGCTTCCTTCTGGTCTAGCACGGTTATGAACATATTTCTTTAAGACTCCCATGAACCTCTCAAAGGGGAACATATTGTGCAGAAATACCGGACCGAGAATGGCAATCTCTTCCACTAGATGAACCAGGAGATGCGTCATAATATTGAAGAAGGATGGTGGGAACACCAATTCAAAACTAACAAGACATTGTACCACATCCTTCTGTAACCTTGGCAGAATATCTGGATTGATTACCTTCTGAGATATTGCATTGAGGAATGCACACAGCTTCACAATGGATACTCGAACATTTCCGGTAGAAGCCCCCTCAATGCAATCGGAAGCAACTGCGTCATAATCACGTGACAGTCATGAGACTTCAGGTTTTGGAACTTTTTCTCTGCCATATTTATTATCCCCTTTATATTAGATGAGAAGCCCGACGACACCTTGATACTGTAAAGGACTTCAAAAAAGATTTCCTTCTCTGCTTTGGTAAGAGCATAGCTGGCACGACTTAAGTGACGCCCTTTATCCATCTTGTTATATGTATGCATGTTCTTTGGGTCTTTCATAATTTGTTGGTCCTCCCGTGCTTCAGGTGTATCTTTTGTCTTCCCATACACGCCTAGGAATCCTAGCAGGTTCACGCAGAGATTCTTCGTCACGTGCATCACGTCGATTGAAGAGCGGACACGCAGGACTTTCCAATATGGCAGCTCCCAAAATATAGATTTCTTCTTCCACATGGGTGCGTGTCCTGTAGCGACGTCGTTCGGAACTGATTGACCGCCGGGACCCTTTCCAAAGATTACTTCTATGTCCTTGACCATACCAAATACATCATCACCAGCAGGGAGTTTAGGCTTCTTCCGGTGATCTGCCTCACCTTTGAAATGCTTGCCTTTCTTTCTTACGGGATGATTGGTCGGAAGAAATCGTCGATTCGCCAGGTACACAACCTTCTTGCATTTATGCAAATATGTACCTTCGGTCTTATCTAAACAGTGGTTGCATGCCTTATATCCTTTGTTTGTCTGTCCTGAAAGGTTACTAAGAGCAGGCCAATCATTGATGGTTACGAATAACAACCCTCGTAGATTAAATGGCTCCTGTTTGTTCTCATCCCACGCACGTACACCTGGTTTGCCCCACAACTGTAAGAGTTCTTCAACTAATGGCCTAAGGTACACATCTCGTTGCCCGGTTGATTTGGGCCTTGGATGAGCACTGACATCATAATGAACTTACGCTTCATGCACAACCAAGGAGGCAGGTTGTAGATACATAGAGTCACGGGCCAGGTGCTGTGACTGCAACTCTGCTCCCCAAAAGGATTCATGCCATCCGTACTTAGACCAAACCATAAGTTCCTTGCGTCACCTGCAAAGTCTGGGAAGTCTCTCTTGATTTTTCTCCACTGTGACCCATCAGCAGGGTGTCTCAACTCCCCGTCTTTCTTACGGTCTTCTTTGTGCCATCGCAACAACCTGGCACGCTCTTTGTTTCTGAACATGCGTTTCAACCTTGGTATTATAGGAGCATACCACATAACCTTAGCAGGAACCCTCTTCCGGAGGGGCTCTCCCTCAACATCACGAGGGTCATCTCGTCTGATCTTATACCGCAACGCGTTGCATACCGGGCATTTATCTAAATTTTCATACTCCTTACCGCGGTAGAGGATGCAGTCATTAATGCATGCATGTATCTTTTGCACATCTAATCCCAGAGGACAGAGAGTCTTCTTTGCTTCGTAGGTACTCTCAGGAAGTTCGTTATGTTTTGGAAACTTCGGATTCATTATTTTCAGCATCTTTTCAAATGAGGAGTCAGTTAGACCACACTCTGCCTTCCATCGCAACAATTCCAGTGTGGTACCGAGCTTTGTGCTGCCATCTTTACAATTTGGGTACAACAATTTCTTGTGATCTTCTAACATGCCCTCTAACTTCAACTTCTCATTTTCCGTTTCACAGTCTCGCTTTGCATCAGAAATGACCCTACCAAGTTCATCAGCCGGCTCATCTGATGTCCGTTCTTCACCTTTTTCCTCTCCATTGTCTTCCATTGCAGTATCACTGTATTCAGGAAACATATGATGATAGTTGTTATCATCATCTTCTTCTTCACCATCTTCCATCATAACCCCTCTTTCCCCGTGCTTGGTCCAGCAATTATAGTTGGGCATGAAACCTTTCATAATCAGGTGGCCGCGAATGATTTTCGAGGAAGAGTACTCCTTGTTGTTCCGACATTGAACACATGGACAACGTATAAATCCATTCTCTTTGTTTGCCGTAGCCACATCGATAAATTTATCCACGCCTTTGATATACCCGGCTACCCGCCGGTCACCGTACATCCATTCCCGACCGTTCATCTGCATCATATAAGTAAGTTTATCAAAAAACAGGACATCATAAATAGTGAAATAACCAATTCACACCGACACATGAATTGTATCAATGACCTAGAAAAGATAAGATTGCTAACCTCGATCGAGGGAAATAAGCTCAAGTGCGTCTCGGACACCTTCTATATTTTTGTTCTATGAGAAATTCAACGGGATTTTTCACTCAAACATTTCAACAAACACCTTCAATGCATGCATGAAAAAAAAACTAGCACACACCCTCACACCTTACACCATTCGAAAAAACAGAGTGGAGGCAGAGGAGGGGCCTGGGGCGTTGCATTTATAGAGGGCAGGGGTCTTTAGTCCCGGTTGGAGCCAGCAACCGGGACTAAAGGTGCGTGCCACGCCACGTGGCTGTGGCCAAACCTTTAGTCCCGGTTGCTGGCTCCAACCGGGACGTATTCCCCCTTACCAACCGGGACGCATGCCCCCTGGCCCCGTGCCCGCTCCAACCGGGACGCGTGCCAGCATTAGTCCCGGTTGGTGGCGCAACCGGGACTAATGCTCCGAGGGGTCGCGAACGGATGGCCATTTTTCCTCTACTGAGATCACAATCAATCTTGTGGGACGTCCGATCTAGTATACTTTAACGATTATACTGTATTTTGTCAGAGGAGTCAAGTTCAAATGTGAGTTCATGCACTAGGTCCAACTCGAACATTGGACTACTACTCAAGATTGTACATGTCAAATCCTTTCATTTCTTACAAAGCCATAACAACCATGCAACAACGGTAAACCAAAACCAGGTCATGGTGTTACATTTTACCACACACTTTTGTAATAAGAACAGTTCAACAAATTCCTTCCCTATATCTGCTCTATAATTATCTAGCTATAGAGCAGTTAAAGATAATATGATCCACGTCCTCAACTTCCCCACGACGCACACAAAATTCCTTACCAGACAAATTTCTTGTCATCGGTTGGGCAGCTGATTGGATTTTCACTCTAAAACAAAACCACGCAAAAAAAAATGTTTCAGAGGGCAATTGGTCTTCCACATATCTATCATATGATAGGATTGAGAATAAATCTATACAAGAATTTAGTTAAAAACTCCCCATTTTTTCAAGAACCCACTTAACTTTATGTTCTTGTCCATTCAGCTCAACACCACCCACAAAGCTCTTAAACTCCAACCATTCTGTTTATTTCGTTTTGCTACCTGGGGTAGTGTTTAAACTGTTGTTCTGGAAGCCAAAACGGCGAGGCGAGGGGTAGCATGCATGCATTCAGCGGGTCCAATTGGCCATGTGCGATGCAGAAAAAAAAGTCTAGCGTGCACGGTAGATCCCGTGCACAGCTAGACCACATGATGGCGTTGTGATTCGGACGACCTCCTTCCCTTATATTCTCTTGTATATTTCTTTTGACTTGGTTACTTTATGTCACATCAATCATATCTACTGTGCATCTATTGTGTGCATGCAAACTTACGCTCTTCTCTCATCCGTTATGGCTTTCTTAAAAGATCCAAAACTTTTTTATATCGTATATTTTGAATTACATTTTTATTTTATGTTTTTATTGCATATTTTTGATCCAAATGACAAGGACTTCAAAACAAGACCAATTTTGAATATGTTTTGCCAAGTTTTAAAAAATAATCTTTGAAACATAATGAATCTGTATGAAACTTGGTGAAACTACATGTACACATGCAAAATAAAGTTACGCAATAAACTACAGTAAATTTTAAATATATTCATCATAACTAGCTCTACATTATGTGACATAGTGTTTTAGTAGTTTTCATGGTTTTAAAGTTATATCAAGTTCCAGTAAGTTCCAAATCTAAAAAATTAATCAAAAATATATTCAATATAACAAGATTTTTATAATTTACGTGTCAAAAAAAGATTGATTTAATTTTCTCATAAAAAAAACTCGTTATAATTTTCCCATAAATGTAACAAAATATATTCAATATAACAAGATTATTATTAAATGATGAATTGAGATAAACTTTTTTGAAACGTTGTAGTATATTGTCAAGCAATAACTCACAATATCACACAATGTAACATTATGATACACCATGGTACACAATGCTACTCTTTTATGCATATAAAATAAAACAAGTGACCACGGAATACGACAGGTTTAAGAATATCTTGTTTAATAAAGTATCATCAAGTGTCATATTTTGAAATTTTAGACTTTTCAAAACATATGCAATATTGGACTTGCTTTGAAGCTCGCATCGTTAGGAAATCAAATATTCAAACATAATATAAGTTAGAGTTTTAATCCAAAAAATATGGAGGTTTAAAGTTTAGGAATGAATTAATATGTATGCATATAGAGATGAATGTATAGTACAGATTCTACATGTAATAGTACATATATGACAAGACTAGATGAGAGAGAAAAGTAGAACCATATACATTATATATCCCGTGCATGGTAGAAATGCTGCTCTGATGTGCGATGCCCCTCCCGCGCAAAGCTGCATGCATTCTCCCGTGTCGATCGGGGGCGCGCATGCGGACACCCTTCCCACCCCAAGCCGTTTTTGACCATGGAAAGCTGGAAAAGAAGACTACAGATACTGTACTGTTACAAGTTTCATTAGTTGGTAGTTTCACGGATAAAGATGTGTAGCAGCTACACCCAGCATGGAAGCGTGCACTCCAAATCTGCGTATATATTACTGTAGTAGTACTATTGCTACTGCTTTTAATCTTCGCATCTTGTTGCAGATGTGTCCTGTCCCCGGCCGGCCGCGATGCGTCCCTAGCTCGGCCCCATCCGATCGAGACGTCGGTTTCGTGTTGGGTGGAACAGCTACGTCCACACACAATACAAAAGCAATACCCATACGCTGCAGTCGTGTGGCCCGGCCGGCCTTGGCGACACACTAGTAGTAGAAGCGCGCAAGCTGAAGCAAACTACTACGTATGTATGCATACGTGTACAAGTCCACGTGTGTGCGCGCGCTGTTTATCTCCGTCATCGACCGGCCAGCTCCTCTGGTGAGCGGCCGTTTGCAGCCAGTGACGAAGCTAGAACAAACTATCAATGGGGTCGGTTCTATTCCAATGGGGTCATTGTATAAAACTGAACAGTGTTTACCACTAAACTAGCGAAGAAATTACATACTACCTCCGTCCTAAAAAGGATATCTTATGTTTGTCTAAATTTGAATGTATTTAAACATTATTTAGTATATATAGATACATTTAAATTCAAACAAACTTGAGACGTGCTTTTTAGGATGGGAGGGAGTATTTCATTGGGGCAGCTGACCCTGTGCTAACAAGTCAGCTCAGCGAGCTAGCGAGCGCATGATGGGTGTTCATAGCTAGTATCATGCATGCCATATTGGCAAAAATCTAATGTGACATAATAATTAATGAAGAAAGATGTGTTTAGAGTATCAGGGTAGATCCTAAAACTAGAAAATCCTCATATAAATAAATCTTGTATACAATTTTATATTGAGATTCTACAAATCATTAAATGTAGTACTAGTATGATACTACCATATGATATCATGCACTATAAAAATAGTATTATATAGTTGTATAATTTACATGATACTAGTAGTATGATACTACCACTAGGACCAGCCTGATCCAACCAACTGTAGCCCGTGCATATGCATGTGAGCAAGAGACACACACGATCGAGACAGGGCTACTGCTGCACCCGGCCGCGAGGGGGACCCTCGATCGTGTCGGGATCGTTGAATTGTGCATGCCAACAACTACCTCCAGCATATGTCCACTCGACGTACGTGCATGTCGAGAATCTATCTATTCTATTATATGTTAAAAGCAATATAAAGATGTTTGTCAAGGCACGAGGTTGATCCACATCATCAGCAATATTTTCAGCTATTAGATCTGTCATGGACAGTTAGGATTTAGCGCGAGAGATTGCGTAAACTTTTTGTTAAGTATGTAACAACCCTGAAACGTTTCCAGCAAAAATTCTACAAGTCAGCGACCGTGTCAAATTTTCCTCAAAAAGAAAAAACAGATACCATGTCAAATTTCTGAAAAAAAAACGAGTCCGTGTCTACCACCCGTTTGCATATCAGAGAAAAAAGACTAATGCATCCAATCCTATTATGTTATCGGGAAAGGAAATTTAATCATCTGTTTTGCTGCCGGCCGTAAAGAAAAGTCCACATAAGAAACGGGACATGAGTAGCAAAAAAAAAGGACAACGACGAGTCCATGTAACAGAGGAGATTGGGATATCCACTAGTGGAAACGAGGTCTTTTGTTGATCCCGAAAAGGGGCTTTAACACCGGTTCTTCTACGAACTGGTGTTAAAGGGGGGGCCGTACCAGCGTAGCCCTGCGGCATTAAAGGAGCCCCCCTTTAACACCGGCTCGTGCCACGAACCGGTGTTAAAGGTCCTTGCAGCAGTGGCCCGCGCACCCCCCCTTTAACACCGGTTCGTGGCATGAACCGGTGTTAAAGGGGGGGGGGCTATATAAGACACCACCCCAGCCCACACACACCCCACTCTTCCATTCTTTCACATTTTGGAGCCTAGCAAGAGGGTGTGAAGAGTGCTAGTTTGTGTTTTTTTATATGCACTAGAGGTGTTCGGTGAAATGCCCGAGAGCTCAAAATAAGCTTTCTTGTTGCTCTTTCCGTCTTGGTCGAGGTCGGCAACTATAGTTTCATGTGTCATTGATGTACTATATATATAAATGGTCATCTCCCTATTATTTTTTGATATATACTACATATTAATGCAGATGAATCGGCAATAGATGTACGGTGACCGCCGCACTTCCGAGTACATTACGGGCCTCCAAAATTTCATCGTTGTGGCTAATGCAAACTGTGGTCACAATGGTTTTATGTGTTGTCCGTGTGTTCACTGTCAGAACAAGAAAGACTACTCAAATACCAGAACCATTCACGCCCACCTGCTTCGATCCGGTTTCATGCCCAGCTATAATTGTTGGACCAAGCACGGAGAAAAAGGGGTTGTGATGGAAGACAACGAAGAAGAAGAGGATGATGAAAACTATCATAATATGTATCCTGAATATGATGATAATGCAACGGAGGTAGATAATGAAGATCAAGAGGGAGCAGATGGGCCCGCTGATGACGATCTTGGTCGGGCCATTACTGATGCAAAGGAAGAATGTGAAACTGAAAAGGAGAAGGAGAAGCTGGAGCAGATGTTAAAGGATCACAAAACATTGTTGTATCCAACTTGCGAAGATGGCCACAAAAAGCTAGGTGCCACACTGGATTTGCTGCAATGGAAGGCAGAGAATGGTGTGACTGACAACGCATTTTCAAAGATGTTGGTAAAAATGAAGAATCTTCTTCCAAGAAATAATGAGTTGCCCGACAGTACATACCAAACAAAGAAGGTTGTCTGCCCTCTAGGATTAGACGTGCAGAAGATACATGCCTGCATTAATGACTGCATCCTCTACCGCGGTGAGAAGTACGAGAATTTGGATGCATGCCCGGTATGCACTGCACTGCGGTATAAGATCAGACGAGACGATCCTGGCGATGTTGAGGGCGAGGCCCCTAGGAAGAAGGTTCCCGCCAAGGTTATGTGGTATGCTCCTATAATACCACGGTTAAAACGTCTCTTCAGAAATAAAGAGCATGCCAAGTTGTTGCGATGGCACATGGAAGACCGTAAGAAAGACGCGATGTTGAGACACCCCGCTGATGGGTCACAGTGGAGAAAATTCGAGCGAGAGTACCCGGACTTCGCACGTGACGCAAGGAACTTAAGGTTTGGTCTAAGTACAGACGACATGAATCCTTTTGGTGAGCAGAGCTGCAGTCACAGCACCTGGCATGTGACCCTATGTATCTATAACCTTCCTCCTTGGTTGTGTATGAAGAGGAAGTTCATTATGATGCCAGTGCTCATCCAAGGCCCAAGGCAACCCGGCAACGACATTGATGTGTACCTAAGGCCATTAGTTGAAGAACTTTTACAGCTGTGGGCCAAACCAGGTGTACGTATGTGGGGTGAGCACAAAGGGGAGCCATTTGACCTACGAGCATTGCTTTTCGTAACCATCAATGATTGACCTGCTCTTAGTAACATTTCAGGGCAGACAAACAAGGGATACAATGCATGCACACACTGTTTAGATGATACTGAAAGTGTATATTTGGATAAATGTAAGAAGGTTGTGTACCTAGGGTATCGCCGATTTCTTTCGAACCTGCATCCAGTAAGAAAGAAAGGCAAGCATTTCAAACGTCTGGCAGAACCCCGGAGGAAGCCTGTCCTCCGTACCGGTGAGGAGGTATTTGGTATGGTCAAGGACCTAGAAGTAATCTTTGGAAAAGGTCCTGGCAGTCTATCTGTTCCGAATGACGATGCCGGACACGTGCCCATGTGGAAGAAGCAATCTATATTTTGGGACCTACCCTATTGGAAAGTCTTAGAGGTCCGCTCTTCAATCGACGTGATGCACGTGACGAAGAATGTTTGCGTGAACCTGCTAGGATTTCTAGGAGTGTATGGGAAGACAAAAGATACACCGGAAGCATGGCAGGACCAGCAACGTCTGAAGGCCCCTGAAGAGCCTATGCATCCTGAGAACGAGAAGGGTAAATGATGCCACTTAACTCCTGCCAGCTACGCTCTTACCAAAGCAGAGAAGGAAATCTTTTTTGAATGTCTGAGCAGTATCAAGGTCCCGTCTGGCTTCTCGTCGAATATAAAGGGAATAATAAATATGGCAGAGAAAAAATTCCAAAACCTGAAGTCTCATGACTGCCACGTGATTATGACACAATTGCTTCCGATTGCATTGAGGGGGCTTCTACCTGAAAATGTTCGAGTACCCATTGTGAAGCTATGTGCATTCCTCAATGCAATATCTCAGAAGGTAATCGATCCAGAAATCCTACCAGGGTTACAAACAGATGTGGCCCAATGTCTTGTCAGCTTTGAGTTGGTGTTCCCACCATCCTTCTTCAATATTATGACGCATCTCCTGGTTCACCTAGTAGAATAGATTGCCATTCTCGGTCCTGTATTTCTACACAATATGTTCCCCTTTGAGAGGTACATGGGAGTCTTAAAGAAATATGTTCATAACCGTGCTAGGCCAGAAGGAAGCATCTCCAAGGGCTATGTAACAGAGGAGGTCATTGAGTTCTGTGTTGATTTTATTCCTGACCTTAAGGCGATTGGTGTTCCAGAATCACGACATGAGGGGAGACTGCGTGGAAAAGGCACCCTAGTATGTAAAGCAATGATATGTAGGGATGGGCATTCTCTCAATCAAGCACACTACACGGTTTTACAAAGATCTATCTTGGTTGCCCCGTATATCAATGAACACAAAAATTTAATACGCCTCAAACACCTGGGGCAGTCTAATGAATGGATTATAAGTGAACACATGGCGAGTTTTGGCGGCTGGCTGCAAAGACTTCTCACGAATAACACCACTGTTGGGGATCAGCTGTACTTATTGGCCAGGACACCATCTTCGACTGTATGTACTTTCCAAGGGTACGAGATAAATGGGAATACATTTTACACGATAGGCCAAGATAAAAAGAGCACCAACCAAAACAGTGGTGTCTGCTTCGATGCAGCAGAAGACAATGGGCAAAAGACCACGTATTATGGGTTCATAGAGGAGATATGGGAACTTGACTATGAACCTAATTTTAAGGTCCCCTTATTTCGATACAAATGGGTCAAGCTAACAGGAGGAGGGGTTGAGGTAGACAAGAAGTATGGAATGACAACGGTGGATCTCAACAATCTTATGAAGAACTTAGACGAACCATTCGTCCTAGCCAATGATGTGGCTCAGGTTTTCTATGTGAAGGACATGTCCTCCAGACCAAAAAAAAGAAAAAAATATGCAAACGAATACATCATATGATGAGCCAAAGCGTCACTTAGTTCTTTCAGGGAAAAGAAACATCGTGGGAATCGAGGACAAGACAGACATGTCAGAAGATTATAATAAGTTTGATGAAATTCCTCCCTTCACAGTGAAAACTGACCCAAGCATTCCGTTAAGTAAAGAAGATGCTCCATGGTTACGTCTGAAGCGATCATAAGGAAGGACATATGCCAAGAAGTTCATGCTCATATTATGTAACTCTAGTTCATGTTAATATTAATACATGTCTTGAGTGTTAGTCTTGTTTTGTGGATGGACCGGGACTATGAGAAGAAGTTGTCCCAATTCGTACTTACCATTAAGATCTGATCTCCAAACGCGCGCGGTCACATATTAGGGAGTGCCTCTATGACCAGTTTCTTGGAGATGCCGGAGGACTAGGCTCCGTCGGCATCTCCCTGAAACTGGCCGTAGTGGTGTCCCTGCTCTCGAAAACCATCTTGCAGCTTTGTAACTTCTCTAACTAGATCAATACACCTGGGAGCTAACTAATTTCACATATTAGGGAGTGCCTCTATGACCAGTTTCTCGGAGATGCCGGAGGATTGGGCTCCGTCGGCATCTCCCTGAAACTGGCCGTAGTGGTGTCCCTGCTCTCGAAAGGAGGTAAGGCATAGCCTCAAACTGGCTGGAGGACTGGACTCACAAGGATGCCTATTTATAGTATAAGCAGCTCGACATAGTGTCGACACTTACGAAATAATGTTGACACTCACCCCTATTATTAGTGCTGACTCGTGTTTTGTCCCGGTTGGTGTCTCCAACCGGGACTAAAGGTTCATCTTTAGTCCCGGTTGGTGTCTCCAACCGGGACTAAAGGTTCATCCCGCCATTTTTTCCCGCCATTTTTCTTCCCGCCAGTTCTTCTTCCCGCCATTTTTCTTCCCGCCAGTTCTTACCTCCAGTTCTTCCCGCTAGTTCACTATATATATATGTAGGGGGTTGGCCTCCATTGTCATTGCACATCTCTAGACTCATATCTGCAACCTCATCACTCTTTCCCATGGCTTCCACCGTAGCACTAACCCCCAGGGAGGCGGAGGCGCTTTGCGCCTCGAACTACCCCTGCCCGCCGGGCTACAGTGTCCCCGTCGGCTGGATGCTGAGCGTCGGAGGCGTGCCGGTTCCTCCTGTCCCTCTAGGTGTGGCGCGCCGGATGGCCATCACGAACCACTACTACTTCGAGCTCACGCCGGAGCAGCGGAGGAATCCCAGATGGCATCCCGACTATTTCCCTACTTGGGAAGCCTTCTTCGTGGATCGGCATGAGAGGGCGCTCGCCAGGCACGAGGAGGACGGCCCACCTCCTCCTAACTTCAACGAGGCCGGCCGTCGGCTATGGTGGCGCGGTCGGACTCTCCAGAGCGTCATGGCCTATGACACTGCCGCCGATTCTAACCCCCGTCTGCGCTACCCTCAAGTCCAGCCCACGCGCTACCCTCAAGTCCAGCCCATGCGTACTCTCCAGAGGTTCAATTACGGCGACCCCGACGACGACAGCGATGACGGCGGCGGCGAGTACGACGACTACAGTGGCGAGTATTACAGGTGTAGGCAGGAGCATGACTGAATCACTCCAACATTCCGAAACAAGTTCGGCCGATTGTTACTTAATCTGGCCATGTATCTTAATTTTCAGTTCCAGTTCGGCCGATTGTTACTTAATCTGGCCATGTATCTTAATTTTCAGTTCCAGTTCGGCTTTATGTAACTGTCTCAAAATGACCTATCTCATTCAAGGTTTCTTGGCTTTTGGGTCAAATGACAAATGTTATGACCAATGTTAATACAAAAGATGCGGCATTAAAATATGATTTGATCTAATAAAAATCATTTTTTAGATGCTTAATATTTCTTATGTTCAAAGTTTTAGGATTTAACAATTTATTTTGGTTTGAATTGAATAATCAAAATTTATATGTAAGTGCTTTAATTATTTTGAAAATTTTCATGTAAAGTAAATATAAAATGATTTACATGAATGGATAGAAATTATTTTTATGAAAATTATGATATATTATTCATATTTTTCTGAGTTGAAATGAAAAAGATATGAATTTTCTAAATTCATATCATATTTTTGAATTAAAAATGCCCCTTTAATGCATGAAATAAATGCCCCCCACCTTTAACACCTGTTCCAGACAGGAACCGGTGTTAAAGGGGGGCATTTATTTCGTTTTCCACGCGCACCCCCCCTTTAACACCGGTTCCAGCCACGAACCGCTGTTAAAGGGGGGGTAATAAATGCGCCATCGGTAAAAAATATCACCCTGGACATGCACGAGGCACAGGGGGTATGACGTGGAAGGATGGGTTTGCCGACTGGAGCGACTCTTACAGATGGCGCGGTAGAAAAGAAAAAGAGCGTACAGAGCGGATGACACAGATAGAACATGCACTTGCGGCGCTGCAGGTGCAAGTGAATGCACAACAGAGCCATCAAGCTACCGGTCCATCTCAGCGGCACGAAGAGCCTGCATTGGAAGCTGCCCGCGGCCCAGACTCTGCGCGGAAAAGCAGTGTGGCTTCCACGGAGAACGTGCAGCCCACACTTGAAATGACGGGTCCTCGATACCCCGTGGATGAGATCACGGAGAGCGAACACGCTGAGCTGCATGTGAGATTAATGGGCTTATCCATTAAGGTGGCTGTCGGCTATGCCTTACCTCCTATAGCTGGTGGAACTTACCACTGCCGACCGATTTCAGATGGTTATGCTATTGTCGGGGTGGATGAGGTTGTGAAGGAATATGAGGAAGCACAGCTTGACCATGCTACAGGTGAAGGGGAAACTCAACTCAAATTTGCAGTGAAAACAACCATTCTTTGGAAGAAGGAACACATTGTGCTTCCAAATTGGAGGTCACTGGCACCCCCGCCGTCTCCGCAGCGTCAGCAGTCTGAGCCGCTTCAGCTATCTCCTGCGCGGCAGCCATCTCCGGCGCGGCAGCCATCTCCTGCGCGGCAGCCATCTCCGGCCCGTCAGCCATCTCCTGCGCGGCAGCCTTCTCCGGCCCGTCAGCCATCTCCGGTGCTTCAGCCATCTCCTCAGCGTAAGCGGAAGAGCACTGCCACGAGGAGCATCAGTAGCACTGCCACAAAGAAATCCGCAGGAAACCGTACGCCAAAGAGTTCAAAAAACTACGTCCCGCAGCCTTCCGCCAAGCCATTGCCGGTTTTACCGTGGAATCGCAGCGACGAGAAGACCAATAGGATCTCGGAAGAACAGGTCAAGAAATTCTTTGCACCTAGACGGGCCGAGCCAAAGGAGAAAATAGATCCGGCGGTGGTGGAGAAGTTTTACAATAATCTTTCGAAACCTGAAACCCCACTTGTGCCGGACTACGAGCGCCAGATTTTGAAGGCGGATGCAAGGCGCCGTAGGGAGACTGAAAGTAGCAGTCGTGAGGCACCCCAGAAAATAGTTCCCATGCTCGGAGAGCAGGAAAACCAATCATGTGCCCCGCTCCAAATGTTCGACACACGGGACGCTCCTCCTGTAAATGATTACGAGGCAGAGCTACAAAGAAAGGCCAATGAGATGGGGATGACTTACATTGCATACTTGAACGTCATGGGAGACAACTTGCCCAAATGCGATGCCAACCCCATACAGCCATGGAAGTATGGGAAGAATCTCGTCAAGAAAGAGGAGCTCAAGACTCTACCAACAAAGATGCGAAAATTGCACAAGTGGTACCTTCATTTCTGCAAGACGAGAAAGGTAGAATGGATCACGGCGCATATAAGAGATGATATTTTCTTCTGCGGAGATGACGCGATCGACTTCAACATTCAAGACTTGCATTTTCTATTCAATCAGAAGGAACTCGACAAAGCTGCCATCAGCCTTTATTGTGTGTAAGTACTATTTCTATAATTTATATCTCATCTCATTCACTTTATTAATTGCATGTATATATATATATGCTCACCATATATGTATATACTATTATGCAGAAAAAAGGTTATGAAATGCAGGAAAGGAGGCCCTTTTGACATTGGGTTCGTTGACCCAAATAGAGTTCATGAAGAAGTGGTAGAAACCAAACCCGGGCAAACAGAAGATTACTTGCTAACGTCTTTACTGAGACAACAAACCAAAAGGGAAATACTATTACCTTACAACTTCTCGTGAGTACTGTTACCCTCTCTCTTGTAACATTCTATTTCAGCTTACTCGATGTTAAGTGTAATTGATGATGAGTTATGCGTGCGTAGGTTCCACTTTATTCTGCTAGTCATTCAACCCGACTCAGGAAAAGTCCTTGTCATGGACTCGTTACGAAAAGAAAAATAGATATGGGCAAACTTTAGAGAGATGCTCCAGAGGTAATTTCAATCATATTATCGCACTAGATCGGCAACTTTCGTGACAATAAGTAATTAATTACTCCTTTATCCATTTTCTTTGTCGGACAGGGTTTGGAAAAGGTTCACGGGCAGGGTCGTGGGTGAATGGTCAGAAGAACTAAAATTTGTAGACCAAAATGTAAGTAATACTAGCTAGCTTCCAATTCCATTATATCATGCTTTATTGATTATTATTTTGATTGAACTCTCTATCCTCGTAAAGTGCGCGCATCAGGGACACGGTAATAACTTATGTGGGTACTATGTTTGCGAATTCATTCGCAACACGATATGTGCGACGGGCCAAGCCGCACTAGAAAAACATAGAGTAAGTAAACAAAGTCCACAACATTATTTTATTACCATCAATTGTGTTGAGTTTTATTCTTATATATATATTGACGGCCCATTCTTCATATATATTCAGATCGAACGGATGCGGGACCAACTCCTACCATTTGAACGCATACGAGTCATTCAAGAGAAATTGGCGGGGTTCATACTTGATGAGGTCGTCACGCCTGGCGGAGAACTCTTTAGATATCCACCAAAATGAACGATGACGATGTATGTGCCGATGACGATGTTTGTGTATAATAATAGTTGCTTAATTATTCATGTACTCGTATGTACCGATGACGATGTTTGTGTATACCGCTCCCGATCGATTCCCCCTCGCTCCCCCCTCCCGCCTCTGCCGCGGCAGAAAAACGGCCTAAATCTCTGCCGCGGCAGACTAACCTTTAACACCGGTTCCAGATACGAACTGGTGTTAAAGGGGGGGGCTGAGGCCTGCGGCAGCCCCACGTGCGCCACCCTTTAACACCGGTTCGTATAAGAACCGGTGTTAAAGGGGCCCCCCTCTAACACCGAACCCTCAACAGCGGTTGGGGAACCGCTGTTAGAGGGCCGTCCCAACCGGAGTTAAAGGGGGTGGCCTGCACTAGTGATCCGGCCAGCTGCACAATGAATTTCACAGAGAGGTTTGGGCCAGAAACTAATAACTCATAAGTACCAAATATTTGTGATCAGCTACGCTACTATTTCGAGCAAAAAGAAACGAATATACATATTCCCTCTGTCCCAAATGGATGTCTCAATTTTTTTAAATTTAGATGAATCTACAAATAGTGTCTAGATTCATCTAAATTTTGAAAAATCTGAGACATCTATTTTGGAACGAAGAGAGTATTTTTCTAACGTTTTCACGTGCTGTTTAGAGAGCAAAAATGAATTCAGATACGGATGTGAGACCAACCAACCCTTTTTTGACCAGGGAATGGGAGAATTCCCACTACCGCTGGGCCGTGAGCGCGGTGGGAACGGGCTTCCCAAAAAGCGAGTCCCGGCCCGGGTCAGCATAGAATGGGAGGGGGGGGGGGCTAATGTTGTGTTGGCCGGGTTGCAGGCGGTGGTCCTACGGAACCAAGGTCGAAAGGATTGAAGAAGTCAGTCATTCACAATCACAGATGAAGGATTCCTCGAAAAGTTAAGGATTTATAGTTCTTTTTCGAAATTGATTTTGAAAAAGAATGGATTCGGTCTTATACATGCACAAGGAAGGTAATCAAAAAAGAAAGAAAACGAGTTCTTCTTTCTTTTATCACTTAGGTGCCGTGCGAGATGAAAGTCTTATGCACGGTTTTGCATGAGAGAAAGAAGCGGGAAAATTTATGGGTATCTAATGACCTTATTTTGGCATACATTAAGCATAATCATTTGTTCACAACAGTGATTATTCAATTATAAGAAAATCTTCCATGTACGAATGATTATATGTAGTACATTATAGATTTACACATCCTATTCTTCCAAATAATTACCAAAATAACGGCTAGAAGTGTCAGACATGAAGTTGGAGATGTCATTTTTCCACACTATGAGATAATACACGATCTTAGTTTTCTAAGAAAATAGCTTGAACCTACACATTACACTAATAATATGGATACAGATTCAGCACAAGACATGCATGGAGGTGAAATTTACCAAGCTCTTGCTATTAGAAAACAAATGCACGTGTGCTATTTTCGTATCTAAGTTTAAAATAGTACGAATGTATAGAAACTAGGTTCGTGCTACAAGAAATTTTATAACAAACATTGAAAGATTAAGATATATTTTACAACTAAAACACTTGAATCCTAAAAGTGGACTAAAAGCATAAAAAGGGAGGGCGGGGACAAATGGATTTATGCATTTGTTATGAGCACAGTACCAAAATAACATTCGGGAAGAAAATTTATGGATGTCTAATGATCTTATAATGGCTTGCATTAAGCATAATAATTTGTTCACACCAGTGATTATTCAATGACAATAAAATCTTTCATGTACGAATGACTATATGTAGTATATTATGGATTTACACATCATAAAATTCCTCAAAATAAGTACCAAAATAACGGCTAGCAGGGTTATGCGCATGAAGTTGAAGATGTCGTTTTTCCACACTGTGAGGATAAGATGTGATCTTAGTTTCCTAAGAAAATAGCTCAAACCTACCACAATACACTAATAATAGTGACACAGATTTAGCACAAGATATTCATGGAGGTGAAAGTTATCGGCACTTGGTTTTGCAAAAAAAAAACGCACGTGTGTTATTTTCATATCTAAGTTTGGAAATAGCACGAATTCCTAGAAACTAGGTTCATGCTACAAGAAATTTTATAACCCACATTGAAAGAATAAGCTATATTGTACAACTACGACACTTGGATCCTAAAAGAAGACTAAACGTAGAAAGATGAAGTGTGAGCACAAATGGATCAATGCATTTGTTGTGAGCACTGAGTAGCCTCGCAAAATTAAACTGCTCTAAATTTTGATTACCCTAGACGGAATTTAAAATGGAAAAATTATTCCTTCCAAAAAATGTATAACACTAATTATGGACATGTCACGTCCCAAAATTAGTCATACGCTGGCTCCAACCAAGGGATTATAAAACCACCAAGTTATAAGAGGTTTTTGCTACTATCAAACTCAGTTTGAAAGGATTTTTATTCACCGAGCGTTACATGTATATGGTTCACGAGTAAAAAATGACTGTTGAAATTCCATGTTTGTGACCAGTTTCTGTGTCTACGATGCGATGTATTTAAGAAAAGACGCTGAAAACATCATGTATATTCTATACAACCAGTTTAAATGAGAGGAAGAAATATGTGAACGAGGTGAAATAAAAATTCTCAATATTTAGTTGTCCTACCTATAATTATGTGTTTCAGATGTCCAATCCCTCATCAGAGAATATGTTCACCCTATATATATATATATATATATATATATATATATATATATATATATATATAGAAACCCTATTCAGCACCCTCATCAGTGAAATAGCGCGACTCTATATATATATATATATATATATCCGTGACACACTACGTTTATTATACATAAGATCAACCAAGAAGAAATTAAAGTATGCACACAACCAATTAGTTAAAAAGGAAAGAAGGACAACCAGTTGTACATGCCTAGAGAGCATCGACATGAATTTAAAGATCTCGTAAACCACCCCCTTTGACAAACATCTCGATAACAGAATGGTTCTGCAAAGTACTGTTTCCAAATGAGAACCGCAAGCAAGACCTCTGTTGTTGCATCCAACCATTGAGGGCATATCGAGGACTACCAGTCATGTTATGCGGCTTTCTTGAAATGGGGGATTATCGCCCTAGCCTCTGCATCAATCAATGCACATAACGTTGTATTAAAACAGTATCGTCATCCAAGAGTATTAGAACTTACGGATTAATCATGGCATGTGGCTATATAACCAAAAAAAAATTGTTAAACATATGTGAAACTATTAACTTATTTCTCAAACACACAAAGAAAATGCCCTCGCATTTGCGAGGGCCACTATGCTAATGGAAAATAATTTTATGTACCTCGTCCACAAATTTGTGTTGAAAAAGTCTAAAATAAACTTTGAAGTTGCAGACAACAGCTAAATCAAAACCCTCAACTCATAATCCTTGAAATCGGCACTCTGAATTTGTCAATCCCGTCTAAATCAACCCTGGATCTCGCTCCCACATTAGAAATAAAAGAACATAAACTACGGAATTTTTGCTCTCACTGTAAAGTGGACTCACACGTCATATTCATCTTCCACCTTCACTGCTGCAAGAACAGTTTGAAAAAAGGAAGGGACATAGAGGGGAGGTTCCATCATTGGGAGCGCCCGCACGCGCGCAACCGCCTCCGCTCTGACTCCAAGAAGCAGAGCCGCACAAACGTGTCGGTCTTGGACCGCGCACGTCCAGTCGAGCCGGCGGACGCCATGGCCAGCACGCACTCCCGCCTAGCACACAGTGAAGCAGAACTCGTAGGAATCAGAGACACATTCCTTGCTGCTTGGCCATATGTCTCGGGAGCGTTTTAGTAGGCCAAAGTATTAGACCAAAGTATAAGGCACTGCTCTTGTACCTATCGAGTTAGTATTTTTGGCCATGCATTCAAATCTATTCCCTATGAGATTTTTTGCTGGACGGTGCTACAACCGGCGTGTCCTGGCTTTACCTGCTCTCCTCCAAACTCTCACGTGTTGGAGAATTTTTTAGAGACAAATTAAGGAATTTTAGAAAGACAAGTGAGGAAGAAGGATATTATAGGTGGGTCCCTAATGTCAATGAGCCTAAAAAAGCTATCCTGGCAGGGTTTGTTACTTTCCGGATACGCCAAACAGATTCAAGGTTTGAAATAGACCGGGGTTTAGCAATTCGGTGTGCCAATTTCAGGGATTAAGATTTTCGGGTTCGATTTAGCTTTTGCCTACGAGCTCAAGGTTTGTTTTGGCCGTTTTCCTTTCTAGGCCATATTCTAGGGGGAATCGAGTGAATTTGGAGTAAATGCAGTGTGCATAATATAACCTCTATTTTAGAGAGAGAGAGAGAGAGAGAGAGAGAGAGAGAGAGAGAGAGTAGTCCATAAATTTACTTGTGTGGACCAATTGCTGTAATCGACACGTAGCTAGGAGAGAGAAGAATCATAGATTTGGCTATTCTATTTTTAGATCTAAACTCTCACATATGACACGTGTCAATTGTAGGAATGGATACACAGAGATAAATTGAAAGAAAGTCTAACAGCCAATACATCGCCATAGAGGCTACAAACTGTACACACCCAACTCGATGCATCGCATCACAACACACAATTTTCAGATGCCTAGGTGGGTCAGTGAGAAGAAGGCAGGATCCTTTGGACTTGGGGAAGAAGATGTTGACCAGAATGCGTTTGCCATGTCGTATATTGCTCCCTGGATGCCCATGTCTTGGGTAGTAGCTAGCACCGAAAGCTCATCACGCTGCTCCTATGCACCTGAAATGTCACATCTTCCTCTCCTAGGTAGCCTAGACGATGTCTTCAAGAGGATACTAACAATGTTGTGGCGCTACCGACGCCTGGTCCGGTACGTGGACCCGACCTAGGGTTCACTGACGCACCAGAGAAGAAGAGGGTAATGTTGAGACCAAGACCACGCCTTCAGCAAGGAAGCGGTGCTCGCAGATGTCGATATAGTCTACATCAGATGCCGCCGATCAGGGCTCTCGCCTCCGAACTTGACCGTGGCCCCGACACTGTCGGAGCCGACTGACTGGAGACTAGGTACATGTATGCAATCGCCGGCTTGAACCACCAGCGGAGAAGGAAAAAGCCGCATCGCCCTCACCGTCCAACCAACCGGAGGGGTCGTGCGCCATTATTAGGGCGGCCTACAATACATACAAGGCTTTTGTAGAGAAAGAAACGGATTGGGATAGCGTACCATGGTTGCATATTTGCATGATACATACACAACGCATGTACTGTACTGTTCTCGTGGTATTACTAGACACTATCTTCTGTAGTACTACGACGGCTACTATTCATCGATCGGTGGTAGTAACGCAACTCGCACATGCTCGTGGATCTATAGATTCTATACATGCCTTCTGTCGCGTGGAGTACTACTACACCCGGCGTACGCACGCACGCACGCAGATCGTACGTTGTGTTTCCTACTCCTCCCTTTGTGCTATACTATTTCCCTAGATTTTAGTATACGACGAGATCACGTGCTAGCCTATTTTTTTGAGGCAATACTATAGTAAGGCTGGTTATAGTGGGGAGTAACTTAGAGTAGTACATACACATATTACTAGTCTAAATTACTACCTTTATAGTGAGAAATAACTTAGGTGTGATAACATGCAATGCCATATTAATTAAGTTATATACACACTTTGCCTTGCTATGCGTGACGTTACAGTAACATAGCTAGTTACTCAATCCATCTCATTAAATCATTGCCACATAAGAAAAAATGCTGACTTGGACTCTTAGTTACTAGTGAAGTTCTCCCACTGTAACCGGCCTAATACGGTCGTAGTACGTGTTGAGAGGGTTAGAGCTAGATCTGACCAGTCTCAAATCCCAAAACGATCTTGTTGCTAGCAATTTTTCGCATTCAGGGAATTTCAGATCCGTATGTCAGGACAAAACCGTGTATATCTATTTTGATAACTACTACTACTAATCCACTGCTACGATGTGGCACCAGTAGCAGTAATTATTTTATCGGATTTTCCAGAAAGGATTTGTTGTTATTTCTTTTGACCCATATTACTTGATTCAAAATTTTCTAGATTTAAATAAATCTAAACATTATTTAGTATATAGGTTCATTTAAATTTTAACAAATCCAAATCAAGTAATATAGGTCGGAGGGAGTACTTAATCTCACGTGAAGATAATAAAGTAGTACGTGTAGCTCCTGGAGCCAGCACTAGATCTTGGGTACAACTACAATAGCTAGGAACATGTACACAGTACATGGATGGGAAGCAACGCCGATGGCCAGTCGCTACGCCGACGGCCAAACATCGGGGCTGCTGGCGTAGCCATCGTCTAGGCCAGCTCCGCCAAGCAGCCGTCGGCGTAGAATTGCCCTCGGCATATCCTATGCTACGTCGACGGCTGCCCTCGGCGTAGCTATTTTTTATTTTATCTTATTAAACTTTGAAAAATCATAACTAAATCATTCTAATTCGGAAAAATACAAATAATATATCAAAATTTGCAGAAAAATAAGACCTATCTATCTACACTCAAATATTACACATTTATAAATAAAAATTAAGTAAAACATAAGACATTATATATAGTTTAAAACGGGCATAAAAAATTCAAAAATGATCGAAACAATGCGAAACCTTCGCGTGGTGTTATATTATGTGACATAGTTAGAAGGAAAAATATCAAACTTGGTATATTGATTATGTCTCAAAGAAACCTTCACAAAATGACCTATCTCATTCAAGGTTTCTTGGCTTTCGGGTCAAATGACCAATGTTATGGCTAGAATCAAGGCATAGTTTATGATAATGTGCCCATATTGTGCATACACATGTATCATGGGATGGCGAATAATGTTGCAGGAGGAAGTTTTCCTTTTCGTCGCACCAAAAAGCCATTTCCCATTTTCCGAGCACAAAAAACGGACGATTTTGTGAAGCAACCACCAAATGGCTAATTCAAAATGGTACCACCACATTTTACAAAAATACTATACCAACTTATATAGACAATGTCCCAACAGGGGAATCCGAAACCTTTTCGTCCACCTCTGATGAAAAAGACAAATTCCTGCCGAATCGGCAGGAAGTGGGTCAGATATGAACTACAGGTACATGATCCGATGCTCATGTTATTTTACAAAAATCATTTTTAGGTTCACAATATGCTATTTTATCAAAGATCCAATGCAATTTTAGCGAGGCTCGGCCCCGAGCTAAGAATCTTTATGCCCGCCGTTCGACAAAGTTTGACGATAGTTTAAAACGGGCATAAAAAATTCAAAAACGATCGAAACAATGCGAAACCTTCGCGTGGTGTCATATTATGTGACATAGTTATAAGTAAAAATATTAAACTTGATATATTGATTATGTGTCAAAAAAACCTTCACAAAATGACCTATCTCATTCGAGGTTTCTTGGCTTTCGGGTGAAATGACCAATGTTATGGCTAGAATCAAGGCATAGTTTGTGATAATGTGCCCATATTGTGCATACACATGCATTATGGGATGGCGAACAATGTTGCAGGAGAAAGTTTTCCTTTTCGTCGCACCAAAAAGCCATATCCCATTTTTCGAGCACAAAAAACGGACGATTTTGTGAAGCAACCACCAAATGGCTAATTCAAAATGGTACCACCATATTTTACAAAAATACTATACCAACTTATATAGACAATGTGCCAACAAGGGAATTCGAAACCTTTCCGTCCACCTCTGATGAAAAAGACAAATTCCTGCCGAATCGGTAGGAAGTGGGTCAGATATGAACTACAGGTACATGATCCGATGCTCATGTTTTTTTACAAAAATCATTTTTAGGTTCACAATATGCTATTTTATCAAAGATCCAATGCAAGTTTAGCGAGGCTCGGCCCCGAGCTAAGAATCTTCATGCCCGCCGTTCGACAAAGTTTGACGATAGTTTAAAACGGGCATAAAAAATTCAAAAACGATCGAAACAATGCGAAACCTTCGCGTGGTGTCATATTATGTGACATAGCTATAAGTAAAAATATTAAACTTGATATATTGATTATGTGTCAAAAAAACCTTCACAAAATGACCTATCTCATTCGAGGTTTCTTGGCTTTCGGGTGAAATGACCAATGTTATGGCTAGAATCAAGGCATAGTTTGTGATAATGTGCCCATAATGTGCATACACATGCATCATGGGATGGCGAACAATGTTGCAGGAGGAAGTTTTCCTTTTCGTCGCACCAAAAAGCCATTTCCCATTTTCCGAGCACAAAAACGGACGATTTTGTGAAGCAACCACCAAATGGCTAATTCAAAATGGTACCAACACATTTTACAAAAATACTATACCAACTTATATAGACAATGTCCCAACAGGGGAATCCGAAACCTTTTCGTCCACCTCTGATGAAAAAGACAAATTCCTGCCGAATCGGCAGGAAGTGGGTCAGATATGAACTACAGGTACATGATCCGATGCTCATGTTTTTTTACAAAAATCATTTTTAGGTTCACAATATGCTATTTTATCAAATATCCAATGCAAGTTTAGCGAGGCTCGGCCCCGAGCTAAGAATCTTCATGCCCGCCGTTCGACAAAGTTTGACGATAGTTTAAAACGGGCATAAAAAATTCAAAAACGATCGAAACAATGCGAAACCTTCGCGTGGTGTCATATTATGTGACATAGTTATAAGTAAAAATATTAAACTTGATATATTGATTATGTGTCAAAAAAAACCTTCACAAAATGACCTATCTCATTCGAGGTTTCTTGGCTTTCGGGTCAAATGACCAATGTTATGGCTAGAATCAAGGCATAGTTTGTGATAATGTGCCCATATTGTGCATACACATGCATCAAGGGATGGCGAACAATGTTGCAGCAGGAAGTTTTCCTTTTCGTCGTACCAAAAAGCCATTTCCCATTTTCCGAGCATAAAAAACGGACGATTTTGTGAAGCAACCACCAAATGGTTAATTCAAAATGCTACCACCATATTTTACTAAAATAATATACCACCTTATATGGACAATGTCCCAACAGGGGGTTCCGAAACCTTTCCATCCACCTTTGGTGAAAAAGACAAATTCCTGTCGAATCGGTAGAAAGTGGGTCAGATATGAACTACATGTACATGATACGATGCTCATGTTTTTTTACAAAAATCATTTTTAGGTTCACAATATGCTATTTTATCAAATATTCAATGCAAGTTTTCCTTTTCATCGCACCAAAAAGCCATTTTTCATTATCCGAGCGCAAAAAGGGAATTTTCTAAAGCAACCACCAAATAGATAATTCAAAAACGAAGGGTTTTTGATTAGTTGATATGGATATCATATTTGGATTCCTCTCATTTTTCTGATCAATTTAGACATATTATTTGTTAAATTCCGATTTATAGATTTAAAGATATTAATTATTCCATATTAAATAGAAAAATACAAAAAAGTAAAATTGTTATATTTTTATTTGAATTCAATAATATTTTTACTTATTCATTAATGTTTATTTAAATAAGTGTTTGTAATTTCAAAAATACAAACATGTGACATGTTGATATAAGGGTTAATAGGATTGATATCATAGTATTGACAACAATGTATGAATTACTTTGCGGAAACAGATTCTGAAGGAACGAGGAAGTTAAACGTGCTGGAGCTGGAGTAGTATTATGATGGGTGACCTTCCGGGAAGTTCGACCAAGACTGCAATTTAATTAAATATTAAGTGTAATTAGTGTTAAAAATGTTCAAAGTGAGAGATTAAGGAGTCAAACAATTTAAAGATTCAAAAATTGAGAAAAAAATAAAATAAAAAATTTAATTTTTTTTTAAAAAAATATTTTTACAACCTGTCGACAAGCTATGCCGACGGCCGCTACGCCGACGGCATTGCCCTCGGCGTAGCATACGCCGACGATATTTTGATACGCCGACGGTCTCTATGTGCTCCGCCGAGGGAGCCCTTTGCCGAGGAGGCTACGCCGAAGGCAGCCTTCGGCGTAGCATACGCCGAGGGCATTTTAGCCTACGCCGACGGCTTTTTGCCCTCGGCGTAGCGCACGCGTCGTGTAGTGGTACACTGTGCTCTGCTCCTTAGGCCGAGGAAAAATGTACACGGTACAGGCACGTACTCACTGACGGGCACTGCACTTCATTGATCCGGACGTATGGGACATGCACAGCTCAAGGGCATTACTTGGGCGGACCGGAGCTGTGGTCTGTGGAGCAGCACGTGCCTATAGGTAGTACGTTGTGCGTTTTGTCCCTTGGAAATGCATGCACGCACGCACGCCTCCCCCGGTGAAAGCATACACGGCGTGCAGTACAGTACGTGCGGAATCTCTAGAAAAGCTTGCTTGAGTAAGTACGTACTGTTCCCAAAGTAAAAGGAGTCCGACCTTATTAAACAGGAGTCGATTTTCAGAGATAAATTGCGGATCACGTACTCGTACGTACGATACATACATGAGCCTGATCACGAGGAGATAGATCATCACGGCGATGACGAGATTCTAACGAGCTGATCGATCCAAGGTACCACGGAGGTAAACCATCATAGACTAGGACAATATTGTAGGACCCGTTCGGTACAAGGAATTTTCACCCGAATCCCATAGAAAACCTATTCCTATGAAAAGTTTTACTTCCTCCTGCCCATATTAATTAACTTTGATTTGTCAAATTTTGGAAATTTTGACTAATCCAAGTCAATTAATATGGTTCCGAGGGAGTACTAAGCTAGCATTCGGAACAAAGGAGGGAGGAAAAGTTCCTTTCCTGTGAGATTTCACGGGAATGAAAAAAAATCTATAAAGTAGGGCCAAAGGAATCAACAACGCTTTACTATGCTGAAAAATCCTTTCATTTCTTACAAGCCATAATGACCGTGCGACAACAGCAAACCAAAACCAGGTGGTCGCCCCACACTTTTGTAAAAACAGTTCAACAAATTACTCCCTAGATCTGGGACTCAACCCCACAAAACTTCTCTAAGCACACGCCAAATATATCTAGCTATAGAGCAGTTCAAGATAATATGATCCATGTCCTCAACTTTCCCACGACACACAAAATTCATTACCAGACAAATTTCTTGTCACCGGTTGGGCAGCTGAATTTTCCCATGAAACACAACCACACAATATTTTTATGTTTCGGAGGGCAGTTGGCCTTCCACATACCCATCATACAATAGGATTAAGAATAAATCTATACAAGGATTTAGTTAAAAACTCCATTTTTTTCAAAAACCCACTTAACTTTATCTTCTTGTCCATTCAGCTCAACACCACCCACAAAGTTGTTAAACTCCAACCATTCTCTCTATTCACCTGGCCCAAAAGAAACGAAGAAAGAGAGTTGCAATGTACCATCTACAATAATCTGAGAACACTTTTTTGTTGTTGCACACAACAAATGAAAATAGCAGGGAAAAGAATTTTTATCGGGCAATTAGAGGACCAAATATGTTCCAAAAATAGGATTTTCTTCCTATTTCCAACAATATAAGCAGACGCCATTTTAAACCAATTCTTAATTTTGTGCGAATCTTCCAGAATTGATAACCATTATCACTACTGGATTGATAGAACACTACTAGGAAAACGGTCGTCTATGACGCACCTGTAAACATCATCTGTGGCGCACTAGGGGTGCGCCACGGGCCTTGCGCTACGGCTATCTCCTAGCCGTGGCACACTAGCAGGTGCACTAGGCAGTGCGCCACGGCTATGTGGGCAGGTGCGCTACGCGTTAGATCTTCTGTGGCACACGTCCCAGTGCGCCACTAAGCTGCTGAGGTGCGCTTTAGACGTAGTGCGCCACAAAAGCTAGGTCATGTGCGCCACAGGTGTTTTTTTTGTTTTTTTTTAATTTCAGAGCCAGATTATATACAATACAGATTATATACAATATTACAGGCAGATATACACACACAGATACAAGATATACAGTTATATATATAAATACACAATTTGAAAAACAAGATTGAAACAAATACATATAGATAAGTCTCATACATGAATACATAAGTGATACATTGTTTTGATCAAGTTAGAAAGTAGTTGGTGACATGCGAATATATGTGTCGATCGAACAAGTTAGAGCTCGATCGAAAGCTCGCCTAGACATCTAAACTAGCTAGACACAAATGCGGGATAAACAACCAAAAAAGATAAGCATGATCACCGCCACGACGAGGGTGTAGGTCTTCATCCGGTTCCTCGTCCTAACTCCCGCTAGATAGGGTGTGTATCTAGCTTCCGCCTCCGCCATAGTGTTGTGCCCTTTGTAGCTATTGCCTCTAAAATGGTGCACCTGTCTCCGGCAGTCTTCCCAATCATCATAGACTCCGGGAACCCGTCCCTTGTACATGACGTACCACGTCATCTATAAGTTGACAATAATAATTAACCGATGATTAAAAAAAAACATATATAATTAAAGTCGCATATGAAGATACACTTATAGAAAGTACTCCTAAATCAAAAAGACCAAACTCAAAAAGCATGCCTCGTATATAACTAGGTTGTTCAACACAGGAATATGCTACGATGGAACTGTTCGCCAAGTAGGATGCACAACACCTGGACCTGTGCATAGCACAAGACGGACAATCCCATCGCAGCACATTCACATATAGTGTGCCACGACATTTCAATCATCGTCATTATTCTCGAAAAAGACCAAAGTAAATCAAAAAGAATGCCTTATATATATATATATATATATATATATATATATATATATATATATATATATAGGTCGTTGGACACATGAATATGCTACGATGGAACCGTAAGCCAAGTAGGATGCACAACATCTAGACTTGTGCATAACACAAGGCTTACAGTCCCGTCGTAGCACATTCACATATATATTGTGCCACGACATTTCAATCATCGGCATTATTCTCGAAAAAGACCAAAGTAACTCGAAAAGAATGCCTCATATATATCTAGATAGGTCGTTGGACACATGAATATGCTATGACGGAACGGTTAGCCAAGTAGGATGCACAATTCCTGGACTTGTGCATATCACAAGGCTAACTATCCCGTCGTAGCACATTCACATATATATTGTGCCACGACATTTCAATCACCGACATTATTCTCGAAAAAGACAAAAATAACTCGAAAAGAATGCCTCATATATATACATAGGTCGTTGGACACAGGAATATGCTACGATGGAACCGTGAGCCAAGTAGGATGCACAAGACCTGGACTTGTGCATATCACAAGGCTCACAATCCCATCGTAGCACATTCATATATATAGTGTGCCACGACATTTCAATCATCAGCATTATTCTCGAAAAAAGAGTAAGGAAAAAAAGAAGGACCAAAGTGAGCAAAGGACCAAAGAGTAAGCAAAAAACCAAGCATTGATTGATATATAATAATAATAAGCAAAAGAAGTAAGCGATGATTCATAAACCTAATAAGATAAGTATAGTAGCATGTACACTTGTCCACACACACACCAAGGTCATCTATAGTTTGTAACTACAACTAGGCCAACATCAAGCCTTCTGGCTCGGCTTAGGGAACGGGAGGACGCCTTGTCTCGTCATAAACTTCCTATAGTCACCCTGCATCTCTAGGCGATCTTCTATGTCACGGTTATTCGGGATATTTTCTCCGTAGAAGATCCCCCCGAAGTTATGACATCACGAAAGATGATTGCCCCAAACTGCTGCTGGATGCGATACATCTCTTGTCTAATATCTGAATCAGTGATCTTGGCCTTTGCTTCGGCCCACTGTTTGAGATGAACTGGCAGCGTAGAATTCTGCTGGTCAAGTAGGAACGCCCTCATGTGATGGAGTGCGTAGTAGGCTTCCTTCTTACTGTTTTTCGGCTGCTTCACGTAGGGGAACTCCGTTACGTGGTTGAAGACGTGCCTGCCGAACTTGACCTTCATACGCACGAAGGTGGTGCCTTCCGTCGAGGCAAAGCTAGTGAGAGCATCATCCAGAACTTCCTTGATCTTGTCGTAGTTTTTCTTCTTTTCTAGACTCCCCGAGTCGAAATACGTGGCGTGGGAATGCTTCGGCGATAAGGATATGAGCATGCAGTGTTTATCTCTGCGCAAAAAATTCAAATGGAATGTGTTGGAAAAAGAATGATGATAATCTAATAAAGCCAATCGACGGTGGCGAGTGAATAACGACTTACTCGGGAAAGTAAGGCACGAGAATGTATTCCTTTGTCTTGTTCGCCACGAGGATTCTTTTTAGGTACGAGGCCACGATACGTCGTTCGGCGGGGGAACCCAAGCAGCTGTCACGCATGTAGTAGGGGTCCACTATAGCGATGCCCGGTGTGTTCTCTCTAATGATCTGCATGGCCAGGCTGAGAGAAAACAGACGGACCATGGTATAGTGCAGCGGGTATAGGTGGAACATATTGAAGATGTCGTCGAACCGCAGGAAGAACAGATCCGCAGGGGCATTGTCGATGAATCCCAAGCCTGGTGGCACCTTAACCACGAATACCGGGTGCGAGGGATCTTTCTCCGATAGAAGGCGTCTCTCTATCGTCAGCACGCCGTCATGCACACTCTGCAGTTCCGAACTGGCGATCTTCCACAAATTCTTAGGTAGCATGGGCTCACCCGCCACATGAATCCTCCACATAATACCCTCGGGTCTTGGTGGCCCGTCCCGAAACCTGATCGGATTCGCAGTTGTTGACGCCACCGGCTGGCTCGAGCTGCTAGATTTTCTTTTCCTGCCATTTTTTCCTTTTGGAGAGCGGGCAGGCACCGCAATCTGAGCACCGGCCGCCCTATGTAGTGTGTCAGGGCTTAGAATAATGGGCCGCCGGTTAGTTGTATCATCTGGCTCTGTAAAGGCGCAAGCTGGAGGCGTCTCCTAAGAACCAAATAGACGCTTGGTGATAGTGGCTTTCTCTGTGGGGCCACCAGCTAGGTCTTCGTTGCTAAACTGAGTGTTGAAGAAGTGATCATTCCAGTCTTCGTCGTCCTCGGCCGGATCCTGCGCCATGTGCATATCATCAACATGATCATCCGACCCACCGCGTGGAGGTGACGGCGAGGGCGGTAAGGGGGACTTGCCACCGCTTGTCGCTGGCACGACAGGCGGTGCTGTTGTCTGTGGCGTGATGGCCCCCGTCGTCCCCAAACGGATCATGCTCTTTGGCCATTGCAAGAATAAGCCGAAGCAAGTTCTGAGGATAGCCGGCTCTTCTTCATCCGCTCTTGGGGGTTGAATGGGAGGTTCCAGGTCGTCGCAGCCCCTTAGCACCCGACTAATTTTAACCCTGTGCATGCTATCTGGCATCGGCCTTGAGTGGAACGTGCGCTGCAAGGGTTGAACGATGGTCCCCTTGGCAATATCCCTCAGCTCGTTGTTCACGTAGCATAAGATAGTGCAAGGAACATCCGTCTGTGGAAAACATGTACGGCGTCGTCAGAGATGCCATAAGAGTAATAGATGGCGTGAAAGGCGGTAAAGCAATTTGTTTACCGTGATGGCGTCGAGATCGGATAATGTCGACACACCGCATACGGTGACGGGCGTGCAAGAGACGGAAGGGCTGCTTGATGGCGCGGTGCTGGCCGCCGGTGTATTCTCCCTACCGACGGGTGCTTGGAGCTCCGGTGCTGCCGCCACGATGGCAGGGGGGCGCCAACATGTACTCTGGCGCCGTGGTGATGGCAGGGGGAGTCACCAACACTTGCGACGCCGCGGTGCTAGCGGGCGGAGTCACGAACACGTAGTTCGCCTGATTCATCGGCGCCGCGTTGTTCGAGTGACTGCTGACCATGCTTGGAATCGGGCACGGCCCTACTCGACCACCCGCACTCCAGTTCGCTATTGACTCCACCAAGGTAGGCATGAAGGACATGAGGGTGATTGCCAGGTTGTCTTGGACGATCTGCGGCATCCGCGCCACTTGTTCCTTAAGTTCTTGAACCTCGCGGGTTTCCTCCTCGCTCCTTCCCGACGGCACCACATGCGTCCTCGACGGTGGACCAAAATGATCCACCCAATTCTTACCTCCTCGCTCCTTCTTCGTAACCGGCTCTATTTTCTTGGCCCGGTTCAATGCCCTGTTAAAAGGGTTATCCCACCGGGTGGCCGCCGTCGACCCCTGGGATGAGGAACCCTAGGATCCATGACTAGCAACAATTTCCTCCTCCTGCAGAAGAAGTAACAGTGAATCGTTTAGATCATCGATTAGATTGCAATCGAGTTGATCCGCGGTAATTAGATTATACTTACCACAATTTCCTCGAATTCCTTCACCGCAGGATCCACGGTGAGTTGTTTGGTTTTTGGGTCCAGATGGTAACGGGCCCTGATGAAGTTTCGAACCTGCCCGGGTTCGAATTTCGCAAAGGGGTTTTCTATCCCCTTGGATCTATACTCTTCGTCCTCCTTATTCCATTTGGCCTTCGCGGTTCTGTCTCCACCAGATCGGAGATGGTGATGACCTATATTCATCGCCTGCAGCACCTTTCCCCGATTACTATTGGCCAGGGCTCTTTCGGATTCACACCTCTCCTTGAACTCCCGGAACTGATCTTCGGTGATTTGCGGGTCAATCTTCTGGATCTCCTCGAGACTTTTGCCTTCTTTATAGATCTTCTTCTTTATCCAGGTTCTCCAGCTGGCCAGGGCGGTGCTCATCTTTGTGAGGGCGGATTTGTTTACTTCGTTCCCATGATAATTTGTGTTCTGATACTTAGCGGGGAACTTGTATCTTGCGTGCAGCTTCTCGAAGAGGAGTGTGCGCAAGTGGCCATTATCTTTATGCCGTAGATTCTCGGTGTTGATCGAGATGGTTGTCCGGGTGATCGCCGCCACTTGCCCACCGTACCCTTTGACGACAAGGGCAGGCTCCAAAGGAACCCTTGATGGGCTCACTTCGGTAATTTCCTCCCTGACGGTGCCGACCGTGTTTGGGCGCCGGTCCTTCGGCTTCTTCTTCTTCTTCTTAGGAGGATTGCTACCACTCCCTGTGCCCGCGCCGCCATCACTGGTTTCATCATCCGCCGTTCCTTCGGCTTCTTCCTCCGCGTCTTCCATCTCATCATCCTCGCTCTCCGAAGGATGGTATTCTTTGTCGTCTTCTAGCCGCTGGGCCGCCTCCGAGAATGTCAATTGTTTATTCGGAGGTCTGAGTTCTCCTTCAGCGCTGATGCGCTTAGAACATCCAGCCTCGTCGTTGTCACACATCTTTGCACTAATAAAAAACAAATAATTGGTTAAATGCACAGAAAAATCCGGCATGACCTTTGCTAATTTTCTTAAACTAGGAGTGCCCGATTTCTGCCGAAACGGAAGTTAATCAACATTTCGGCAAAAATCGGGACTCATTTCATACAAGAACCTGCATATATATGGCCAGCATAGCCATCACACAATAAATGGCCAGGATAGCACCCACAGACTCACATCAAGCACCCACATTTGGTCAACCACACACAGCAATCCAGCCAGCCAAAAAATAGATGAAATAGAAACAAGAGAGGCATTTGGTCAGCACAAACAACAATAATCCAGTAGGAAAAAAGAGTAATTATATGATGCCTCTGAGGTGTACATGGCCTGCGGATGTTGTCATGACCATCTCCGGCTAAAAACTATTTGAATGAACAATAAATGAGTTTTGCACTATATGTTCTCAGCCGTAAAGTACAGAAACCAACATGTATGCAATTTCAGTATAAGTTCTGATAGTACCACCCAGAAAAGCTTCTTTATAAAATCAGAAGACACAATACAGGTGGACCATGCCAACTCTGACAGGGGGTCTTCCTGTGGGCACATTCGACCTAACCCAAGACAGGGGGTCTACATGTGGGCCTATCAGATCTTCCTCCAAATTTATAAAAGTTGTCAGACAACGAATTCTAATTCTAATCCACGAAATACCAAAACAGGAAAGTCTAAGAACTATTAAACTTGGCATAATAGGTGTACTTGTAACATTCTCAAACTTGTTGAGCAGTAACCATGTAGGCAGAGTGACATATTAACTCCAAATGATCAAGTGTAACCCACGATAACCATATGGTTGCCTTCTCCAAACTCTCCAGCCAAGATTACGAGATAACTGATCAACCATACACATGAAACCTGGGACTAATTTCCTGTTGTTTTTATCACCAGACACATGACCAGCCTGGGGAACATTACATATATCCCTAAGGTCCAACTGATCTAGCAACAGTCAGGAGTTAAGCAAAAAATGTTTAAGCAGATACCAATCAGCCAGATTAACTGGCAGGATTTTCTAAAATCATAAAACAGTAGAGTTACTAGAGTAAACACTAACACTGAAACTGCTAAATCTGAGTAAGTACCAAATTTCAACTGCATTTAATATAATCAGTCGTTAAATCTGCGCTACTTAGCTCTCTGCCTAAATTCTATTCTCCAGAGTGATGCCCCCTCGTGCTCTCATATGTCACAGTATATAATGATTCCGTAGATCAACAAAGCAATAGTGTCACATCATCATGTGCAGATGAACAGAAATATAAACTGGGCTATGAGGCTGGTTAGAATCAACAACTCATGCCCTTTTCCTGGCCCTTGATTTCTTGCTTGCACCAGCTCTTGGCTAAAAATCTAGAAGAACTACAAGATACAGGCGGATTGAGTCATGGCCAGAACATCTTCAAGCTCTTTGTTTGCTAAAAATCAAGAACTACAAGCCTAAACCTACAAGAACTACAAGCTAAAAATCAAACCTAAACCTACAAGCTCTCTGTTTTTAACCTACAATGAATCAAGCCTAAGCCTAAGCCTAAACCTAAATCAACCCTGAAGTGGAGAGGGGAGAGAGGGAGAGAGGGGAGAAGACTCACCTCTGAGACGAGGACGACGACGAGCGCGCGGGCGAGGCGGCGGCCTCCTCCTCCTCAGCCTCGAGCGACGGTGGCCTCCTCCTCCTCGACGGCGGTGGCCTCCTCCTCCTCGAGCGGCGGTGGCCTCCTCCTCCTTGGCAATGACGGCGACCTCCTCCTCCACGGATTGGCAGCGGCGCGGGCCTCCTCCTCCATGGTCTCCTCCTCGAGTGGCGGCGGCTGGCAGGGCTGGCGAGGCGGTGGATCGACAGCGATGGATCGATAGCGGCGGCAGGGGCTCGAGCGAGATGGGTGGGCGCGTCTACGGGGATGAGGGCACTACTGCAGAATATGCCATCAGTGACAGGCTTAAAACACTCATTAGTGACAGGCAAAGCGCCTGTCACTGATAACTAGTCACTGATAAGAGATTACTAGTGACAGGCAAGTGCCTGTCACTAGTATGTGTACTAGTGACAGATATTTGCATGTGCCTGTCACTAGTATGCGTATACCAGTGACAGGCAAAAGAGATGCATGTCACTAGTTTGCAATCAAAGGTGCGGCCTTGGGGATTTTGTAGTGACAGGCTTATTATCCTGTCTATCACTGATTTTAATTTCAATAATAATAAAATTAATGTATTTTCCATAAATATTTCAGATAGCACAATAAGATATTATACAAAAATTATGCATTTTCTGAGCAAATACAAAAGGTATAGTATGAAGGTATATATCTTTAATTTACATCACAATTTGGGCTATGATTTGGATGGTACTGGCCCAACATATGGATGTTATTACAATGCGTCAAAAAATAGTAATTTGGAAGACCATAGTGCTAGCCAAAGTTGATCTAAATTGCGCACAAGATGCAACTTCTATTTATACAGCAATAACACACCAGTGAAAATAAACTAGAAAAATGAAAACAACTAGACTAGATAGATACTACTCATAGTTCCATCCGATGAGTACTCCCTTTCCGTCTCAATCTTCAATGCACAACATTTGCGTGTGACATCTTCTCATTTGTACAACAAAAACATGTCGTGCACATTGTCATCCAACTATTAGGTCATCCCTGATCGTAAGCTGTTCATTTGCTTATTCTTCATTTGCTACAGGTGTTAATAAGTTGTGAGAATTTCAGTGCAAGGATGAAAACATATGCATACAATGTCAGCGTACAAAGATACTCCAGATGCTAATAAGCATACAATAGTAAAAGTGAATCTAGGATCTATAATAACTAAAAATATGATCATCACTGACCTATTTCTCTACATCAGCAAGCTATACACATCAACAAGCTTGTAATTGGTCTTTGTCATTATACATTTTTCAATTTAATTTTTATTTTATTTTGCAGAGAGACACGAAGAAAATTCCATTACCTTCCCTCCTTCTCCTGCCCTGCCACCATTTCGTCAGCCTCCTCATAACACCGCCGACAACTCTCCCTGGTTTCATCCTTTTCTTGTATCTATTCACATTAATAAGTGGAAAAGAATCATCTATCATATATATATGCTCTCAACACGGAAGACATAAATGAAGCGAATACCCATTCTCATGAGTGACATGTAGTATAAGCACAAACAAACAAAAGTAGAGGTAATGTGAGATGTAAAATGATAATCTGAGCAATTGTTTTTAGCGGCAACAAAGAGAAAACACATTATCTCAGTCTTTTTACGTTTCCATAACATCTTCCTTTGCACATACATAGGAAATGCACAAATTCAAGTATTAATCCAAGATATATAGAGCAAGAATGTTTGGCATGTTTCATCTGTATTGCATCCTGAATCCGAAAGAAAGAGTATATCAGTGCGGAAAGAATCCGAGATGTACGCAGTGCAGGTTCTATGAGCATTATAAAACTGAAATATATTCATGCTTCCACAAATTTGCAGGAAACTAATAAAGCGTCCAAAAGGAAAAGTGTATAGTTACCTCATAACAGAATTGTGCTTTTTCTCTCCATGATTTCTTTTGTTGCCGAAGATAAATGAGTCTGTGTGAATTCATGCACTTCACTATGTGTGAATTCATTTTCTTTTCTCCCGCAGGTAGAGCAAGATACCATGTATGGGAATTGATCGAGGAAGTGGGCTGATCTGCTTAAGAATTAAGATAAAACAATACTTTAATTGATCCCTCTTTCACTGCATAATTGCAGTGAGAATTTAGAGTTTTTTAGATAGCATTCAGATTTACCTGAGCATTAATAATTACATGAAGAACAAATGGAATGAGCTGTCCGTCGCACCTGCTTCATCTTGCTGAATATAGGGGAAAACTATGGCTTGATGAATATCGACAGATCAATAACGTGGTATCTTCTCACCTGTCCAAGCCCATCTCTATCTGCTAGCTTGTAGTACTAAGAGAGAGGGTCAGCTAGAGAGATACTGTCTCATGATTCTCATGCGCCGGCAGAGAGAGAGAGATGGAGCGCGACCAAGACATAGGAAACGCTGATGAAAAACTCTCGAGCTGCCACCTTCCTCTCTCTCACTCTCAGCGTCGGCGACGCCATCAAGGACGTAAGAGCACCAGGTTTCTCCTTAGGTCGAAACAGGGAGGAGTGGGGGGCAGCCGTGTGGAGAGGGTGGAGTGTGGGGAGGTCCATTACTCGCCGCCGCCGGTCGCTTGAAGACTGATGTCTAATTCCCCTTCGCATCTCCCTTCCATGTCTCTCTCACCCTCAGTTGCCATGGCGATAGCGGCGGCGGCGCACCGAGGTTTCTCCCTAGGTTGGGATCGTGAGGGGTGAGGATTTCAACTAACGATTCAGAGGGATGCGCATCGCCCATAGGCCCAGAATCGCCGCACTGATTTTTTGTTCACACACGCGCGGCAAAATCGCGACCATCGGTCTGAGATCGAACGAGGGACCTTCAATTTGTTATCCAGAGTAGCTGCCCCAAGGGACATCCGGCCCAGAGCGGCCCACGCGGGAGTGCATCGGACCGACAAAACGACCGAAACAAGCTCGTGACAAAAACTGCTAATGCTACAAGAGAGCTCCCTTTTGTGCCGTGCCTTATAATGTCCCTAATTCTCTAGACTGAAACGTGTAGAGGCAATTAACTTCCTGCTTAAATCACGGGACACACTAATCATAGTAGTATTACCAATGATAGGCATTTATAGACGACTGTCAGTAAATAATTTTTTCATTCAGTCTGTCTCTATAAAAAATACTAGTGACAGTCACTTTTATATGCTGTCGCTGGTATTTTGTACTAGTGACAGTCTTATCTATGCCTGTCGCTACTAATACTTAGTAGTGACAGGCATAATTTTGCCTGTCACTAACCACCTGGAGGCTATAAGCCTTTCTGCAGTAGTGGGGACGTGCATGTGCGTGCACGTGTGGATAAGGCAAAGATAGGCATAGCGCACTCTGGCATAGTGCGCTACAGATATTCGTAGCGCACTATGCCAGAGTGCGCTACGCCTATCTTTGCCTCTAGCAACTGTATAAGGAAAAAGTCGTCCCACTATCTAACAGATTCACTACCCTATCCCACTGGTTCTACCCACTGCTTTATTCTAAACTTTTGAGCACCCAGGTTCAAATCTTGGTGCCCCCTTTTTTTTATTTTAAAAATACTTTTAAATGTTCAAAAAATGCCCAAAAGTGGTAATATATGCCATATTTGTTTTGTTTTTATTTTATAAATACTTTTAAATGTTCCAAAAAAGCCCAAAAGTGATAATATATGACATAAAAGTGGTACAAATAATATGATTCAAAGTATAACTAAATTTCATAATAATTTATCCATAATAATATGAATTGGGCACGGCCCTACTCGACCACACCCGCACTTTACAATCTTTTTCGACCACGCGTTTTACAATATTTTTTGAGCTAGCATTTTACAATCTTTTTTCCCTTCTTTGTCGCGGTTGAATAATTTAGCCCCGGCACTTTATTGTTTCTTCTTTCGAACGGGCTACCTTTTTGGGTAGGGTTGTCCTTTTTCTTCTTGTGATGTATGTTGCTGCATCGTAGTCGTCGTCATCTTCAATCTTTGGATCGCCGTACTGGTCGAAGTCTTGCTCGTTGGCGACTCCATCCATTCCGATGATGTTTCTTTTTCCTCTCCTCACGACAACACGGCTAGGCTTTGTCGGGTCAGTAATGAAAAAACATTGGTCCACTTTGGTAGCCAGTACCCACAGTTCATTTTTCGCGGCCACGTTCGCACCGGCGGCCTTGGATTTAGCTGCTTCGGGTATAACCATGGTTGTGAAATACCGGTCTTCTCTTTCTACGCTCTTTGCCCATCTGACACGGAACATCGGCACCTTTTCTCCACAGTAGTCGAGCTCCCAGATCTCCTTGATTCTTCCGTAGAATCTTTCCTTCACGTTGTCATCGGTGTAGAATTCCGACATTACGCCTGAGTTCTGATAATCACACTTGTTGTCCTTTTCCTCCGTGTAAAATGTGTAGCCGTTGATATCATACGCCTGATATGTCACCAGGTTTTGCATCGGTCCCTGCGACAAGGTGAATATGATCTTTTCCGTGTTAGAAGAATGCGATCGCGGGGGATTATCAAGGAGCGTCTGCCTAAACCAACGCGTGAAATCTGAGTTGTGCTCTTTGATTATTTCTCCCTGCGTCCTCTGTATGCCCCGGTCACTATACTTCTTCTCGATTAACCTTTTGTGCTTCTGTACCCAAGGATCGACCAGTTCTAAATGCTATAGCGCGACGAGGTTTGCTCGATCAAAGTCTGCGCGTCGAAAATCGAAGTCTGCATGCAGTATGCGACGACCCTCTCGGTGACTAGATCCGTCGAGCTTGCCAAGGTGCCTATTGACGGGAAAACAGACAGGGTTCTCGATGTCTAGATAATTCGTGCAGAAAGAGATGCACTCTTCGGACAGAAAGCCCTTGGCTATGCTTCCATCTAGACGGGACCTGTTGCGAACGTATCCTTTGATGTGACCGTTCATCCTTTCGAACGCCATCATGCTGCGGAGGAACATCGGCCTGAGTTGTACGATGTCCTCCACGACATGGACCAGCAGATGCACCATAATGTCGAAGAATGCGGGTGGGAAGTAGACCTCAAGCTCGCATAGTATCACCACGATCTCCTCCTGTAGCCTCCCGAGATGATTCACGCCAATCGACTTCCTAGAGATGACGTCGAAAAACTTGCAGAGGGCAAATAACGTTTCACGGACGTGCTCGTCCATTATCCCTTTTAGTGCGACCGGAAGTACCTGCATCATTAGCACAACACAGTCGTGAGACTTCATGCCACTGAAAATCTTCATCGCCTCGTCTAGGTATCTGCTTATCTTGCCCGCGTAGCCGTAAGGAAATTTGACTCCTAGAAGGCACTTGAAAAACGGTTTGATCTCATCCTGGCTTAGAGTGAAGCAAGAAGGAGGGCAGTAATATTCGTTCTTCTTGAAATTTTTACCCTTCCGACGACCTTGTGTCGTCTCCGACTCATGATCATCGTCATCTTCCTGATCATCAGGAGTAGTGCATCCTCCGTGAAGCTCCTTCCGGATACCCAAGCATATCACGTTGTGCCTTGATTTCGGACCATCTTTCATCCTATCTGGCATGTTGATTATGGTGGCGACCAGACTCTCGCACACGTTTTTCGTGATATGCATGATGTCGAGGCTATGAGGCGTGCGGAGAAACTTCCAGTATGGCAACTCCCAGAAAACAGACCTTGTTTTCCATACCTTCATCAGCGGATTGTCTTGTTGCTGCCTCTTTCGCTTCTTTCCAGGCTTAGGACAATCTTTCCAGTTTTTTAGCAACTCTTCCACTTCTTCACTGCTCCTACGCTCTGGGATTCCTCGGGTCTTGGATTTGCCATCGAACAGGTCTCCACGTTTTCTCCATGGATCATTCTTGCTGAGCCACCTCCGGTGCGCCATGAACACGGTTTTCGATGACCCTGGATCTTTCTCTAGTTGGAGATAGCTTGTGTTATCCATGCACCTAACGCATGCGCAGAATCCTTGGATAACCTGCCCCGAGATATACCCGCAACCTGGATAGTCTTGCACCGTAGTGACCAACGCGGCTCTCATAGTGAAATAATCTTGTGCGACGGCGTCGTAAGTATTGGCTCCAGATTCCCATAACGTGGCTAGCTCCTCTTTCAACAGCCCGAGATACAGATTGATGTCGGTACCAGGTTGTTTAGGCCCTTGAATTAGCATACTCATTTGTATGTACTTCTTCTTCATGCACAACCATGGAGGGAGGTTGTACATCCATACAAACACGGGCCAAGTGGTGTGCGTGCTGCTCTGGCTACCGAATGGATTGAGTCCATCGGTGCTTGCACCAAGCCTGATGTTCCTCGAATCTCCACCGAATTCTGGGAATTCGAGGTCCAATGCTTTCCACTGGCTAGCATCTGAAGGGTGCGTCAGAAGCTCATCCTTTTCGGGGTCATCATCATCATCTCTTGGCTTCTTCCTTTCCGCATGCCATCGCATGAGCTTCGCTTCCTTAGGGTCCACGAAATAGCGCTGTAGACGAGGAGTGATAGGAAAGTACCATACCACTTTTTGAGGTGCTTTCTTCCCTTTCTTGTATCGACTCATGCCGCACACCGGATATGTGGTTTTCTCCGCGTCCTCTCCCCGATAAATGATGCAATCGTTGATGCATACGTGATATCTAACGTGCGGTAGATCGAGAGGACATACGATTTTCTTGGCGTCCTCGATACTAGTTGGACATGTGTTCCCCTCCGGGAGACGATCGTGCCAGAATGCCATCATATCGTCGAAGCTTGCTCGCTCAATTTGCCTTCATCTCCATAGCCTTGAGCGTTACATTCAACCGGGTATCATCGGGCCTGCATCCTTCATACAATGGAGTAACCGCGTCTTTCTCAAGTTGCACAAGCCTAGCTTTCTCTCTAGCGGCAGCCCTGGTGTTACTCGTCTGCTTGAGAAGCAGCTCTTGCACATAAGGGTCCCGCACCCAGCCTGACGTTGTTCCATCGTCGTCTGCTCCTCCGGCATCTAGATCATCATCATCCTGGTCTTCTTCCGCACCTTCACCATCTCCAGGAGACTCTTCATCATCTCGCCCGTTCTCGCCGTGATGATGATCATCGTCATGTTGGCCACCTTCACCGTCTCCATCGTGTTCGTCATCGCTTATCCAACGAGTGTATCCATCCATGAAACCATGGCGGAGCAGGTGTGCCTGCAGATTCCCGGAATCTGGGTCGATCACCCAGTTGAGTTTGCATCTTCTGCACGGACATCTTATATCCGTCTTGTTATTTCGTATCATGTCGGCCTTCGCACATGTCAAAAATCTAGCCACAATGCCTTCGCTCATTATGCGAACCATTTTTGCCTGCACAGTGTACACAGTACAATTAGAAGTCTATTAGAAGAACATAATGAATGCATGCATGCAATGGTCGATAGAAAATTTTGGCATGACCTATCCTAAAATTAGGACCTTTGCGAAATGCCAAAGTCTTGCCAAAATGGAAATGAATCAACATTTTGGCAAAACAAATGGCAACTTGTTCACATACAAACACAAGAGAGAGAGACCGAGATCCATACACACATGAACATATCATTATCCTCTCCATACACACATGCATGAGCATCATCGATACTCTCCATATATACACACATATGACCATATCGATCCTCTCCATACACACATCATGAGCATCGATCATCTACATACATATGACCATATCATCCATATATTATACACATGAACACATCTTACATGGACAACTTACCGATATGAGAGACCAATCGCGAGAAGATGGAAAGGAGAGGTGCGCGCGAGACCGGAGAAGGAGATGAGAGAGGAGAGCTTCCTCTATTACTTATGTAACATCCAAGGCAAGTTCTACATGCTAAAAATGGTGAATGGGTGGAGAAATTGAGGTGGGAAGGAGAAGGATCCCGACTAGATCTAAGGAGGAAGAAGAAGGGGAAAGTGAAGTGTGGGGTGGTGGAGATGATCACATGACCTCATATGTTTGTGCAGGTCGACACATCCGTGGCGCACATGGCCCCAGTGCGCCACAGGGAAAAAGCACATCCGTGGCGCATATGCCAGAGTGCGCCACGGATGTTTATGCCCGTTTAAGGAGCAGAGGGGGCTGGGCATAGGCATAGCGCACTTGCCACATGTGCTCTACGGCTATCCCCAACAACCGTAGCGCACCACCCCTATGTGCGCTACGGGTATGCGGCATGCGGACAACAGGGCCCTGGCCCACACATATCTGTGGCGCACTATGGTCATGTGCGCCTATGTTGTTCTAGTTACTAGTAGGGCACTGCCCATAGGTGTGTCACGCCTGTTTTAGCCGTGGGGCACTCCAGCCATGTGAGCCACGGATGTGCTGATTACCTATAGCTGTTTTCCTAGTAGTGGAAGCCCCCTCTACCATATACTTGTTTTAGTACGACGAGATCAAGGCAATACTATAATATGGCCGCACTACGTGTTGAGAAACTAGCGCTAGCGATCTGAGTATTTTTTTTTTGCCAAATCTGACCAAACTGAAGAACTTCAACCGAATCTTATCCTTGAGAGAAACTAATTCAGAATCTGGCCCCTCATGTCGGCGCCATTCAAACTAACGCCGAAGTAACGCAGGTCGACGATAGCGCCGAGGTAGAGATGCAGGCGGTTCGGAGGGCTGACGTGACGCCACGGCGGCGCCATTTGACATGGCGCCGAGCCTAGGGTTAAAGTGACATCGTCATCTTCTCTTTTCCCCGATCCAGTCAAAACCCAGTCAGTTACTTCACCCACCCCTCCCGAATGCACCTGGCGGTACCTCCTCCTCCCGCACATTGGTCGGACGCACCTCCTCCGCCTGCTCCTCCGCCACCCTCTCCACCTTCGGCCGCTACCTCCTCCTCCACCCACACTTCCTTCTTCGGCCACTTCTCCTCCACCCGCACGCTGGTGGACGGCCGCTCCTCCTCCACCCGCACGCCAGTGAACGGTCGGCTCCTCCTCCTCCAGCAGTCTCCTCGTCCCCTCACCCTGCGCTCTCTCCTCTCCCCGTCCTCCTCATCTGCCCTCTACCCTCTCCCATCCTTGTCCTCCTCCGACCGCACCTCCTCTGCAGGTAACTCTCCCCTCCCCTCTCTCAAATCCCCTACCCCAAATTCGAAATCAAATTTGCCCATTGTGAAAATTGTACTATACAAAGAGGAGACCGGAAATTGATGTAAATATTTCACTTAGATGAAGCACTTCAACATATGATTGTGAAATTGTACTTGGTATACAAGTGTTAATTTAGAAAATTGATGTAACTATTTCACTTAGATGATATTGATGTAAATGTCACATGTGCTATCTTACATAGTTGTTCAATGTGGAAGTATGAGCTGATGTAAATCTGTCATATGTGCTATCTTACATAGTTCTTGAGCTTGTAGGAGTAGGATACATTGTGAATTTTTTTGAGCTTGTAGGAGTAGGATACATTGTGATTTTTTTGCACATTGATTGGTGTTTGTATTTTCGATTGTTATTATTGTGTTGAAAGCATGTGCAACATCTATGAGTGATATTGGCTAGTTTATGTGTATGAATTGATATGTCAGTGCAAAATGTGTAGCTCGGAGCAATGGTATTTTAGAGTGATTATAGATGGCTTGGTATTATTACTTGCACTTAGTCTAGTAATTATGTAATTAGATAAAGATTACCTCTAAGAAGACTTGCCATGGTCCCAATTCAAGAAATCTTTGATTTTCAACAATTGAAGAAAGGGCGAAAAAGAGGAGAGAGAGAGAGAGAGAGAGAGAGAGAGAGAGAGAGAGAGCTCGTGGCCAAGACGAGCAGGTGACAACAACCTCCAGAGAGAGAGCTCGTGGCGGCTCGTAGTGCTTCATAGAGGAAGCCCTGGTTTGGCTCCGCATCACGAGGACAGCCCATTTTCGGTGGTGGTCTCCTCCTTCGTCGGAAGTGGTCGACCGGGGTTCATGGATGGATTGGCGGAATATTGTTCCGTTCATCTAGTCCCGGTTGCGAGTCGGCAAGACATAATTGCCGGTGAAAACCGAGCCGTCTTTGGTCTTGGCGGGCGATGGCGGTGTTCTACTCCGTTACCTTGATCCAGCCTTCATCGTGCAACTATTGTTGACCCACTCGTGAATCCCTAGTATCTGGCGATTGCGTCACATTATCTATTGGGAGCATCGTTTGTGGAGCAGCGTCGGATGACTGAGGTTGGAGGTGGAGCTGCCTTGTCTTGCATGGAACTTTGGCGGCGATGTCAAGTCATGCCTAACCGACAGGTGCTACGTTGAGTTATGCCTAGTCGGCAGTTGTTGCGCATGACAGATTCTCTGGAGACTTCAAGCTGTGTTGGCTGGTGATATTTGGCAGCAATGGTGTTGTGGCATGCCGACGGCGATCATGACGTGCTTCAGAGTTAGTGTGCATGGAGGTGGTGCTACTTGGCACCGTGGTGTTAGTGGCTGGTGTGCCGAGAGTTCACGCATTGATCTACACATTAAAAATGTGTTGGCGGAAGATAGCGGAGGCAACGACATTCGAAGAGTGCGCTGGCTCTGTTTTGTGGATATGATGAACGAATTTGGGCTCCTAGCTTGTATGGTCGGTTGAGTGTTTTTCAGATTTCTCCTGGAGCCCGCAATGGACTGCCATTGTCATGCTCTGTGGTGGTGTTTTGCCGTTCTTTCATTTGTACGATCTTTGTAATGATTTTTGCCAAACTTTAATATTTTAATAATAAATAAAGCTGTCTACATCGCAGAGGGCTCTACTCTCCACTTGGAAAAAAACGTGAAGGTAATACGTACGTGTAGCTCCTGGAGTGGACAGCTACTACTAGCTAGCTAGGAACATGTACACAGTACACGTACTCACTGACGGGCACTGCAGGGCAAAAATCACATAAATAACCCATTTAAAGAAAGAAGATAAAAAATAACCCTCTTTTCAAATGATGTATCAGATCTAACCTAATCTCATGGCGCCGTACCGGATGAAGCCATGGTCGTAGCCACGACGCCATGACCAACGGCGCCATGCGCCTATGGCGCTCCTCCCCGTGGCGCCATCCTGACGAATGATGTGGCAGGCTACGTGGCAGTTGGGCCCACTGGCGTAAGTATGGCGCCATCGCCGACAGCGCCATACAAGTGAGGATGGCTCCACCCGCCACGGCGCCATGCCCCCTAACAGATTAACAGCGCCGCGTCCCTCTCTCCTTCCCGACTCCCACTTACCTCTTCATTGCACGCGACGCAGGAGACAGAGGGCATGGCGCCGGCGCCGCCCCTCTAAGCCCTCTTCAAATCGGACCTCAAAACCAAGCGAATCTGGAAGATTTTTCGGTGGATTTCCTTACCATTGCAATCCTCAAGGTATTATCCTTATATTCCCCTCAATTTATTGGTTGAAATCATCCCAACCCCCCCCCCTTTCCTTAACCCTAGTTCATCACAGATTTTCGATTTTGTTGGTGATTTCTCATGTATATGGTTGGATGATTGATTCCTAGGACAATTTCCCCTCTTATTGTAAATCCTAGTTTGTAGAGAATGGTTGAAACCATCACATTACCTCCATATGTTAACCCTAGTTCATATATATGTTGTGTTGTTTCACATAGATGAGGAATTTTCTTAGTATTAATTTGAAGTTTCATTGAGGTTGCACCATATATATTGTATTTTTGGTTTACATAGATTTTTTAGATGATATATCTATTTTATCACATACATTGATTTTTCTCATATATCTATTTGCTCACATATATAGGATGGAGAACGAATCTATTCTCAATGGGCATTACGATTCATGGCACCATGGTATGTTCATGGCGGAGAAGAAGAAAGTTTTAAAATGGTTGCACCTGAGGTCGCATGAGGTGCATAGCGAGAAGATGCCTTATGACGAGCGGTACACGCCTTGGGTCAAAAGGACTGGCCTCCTTCCTTTTGTCCAGCTTGTGTCTCGTTCGACGCCACATATGAACCCATGTTTGATCACGGCTCTTGTCGATAGATGGAGACCCGAGACACATTCATTTCACCTCCCTTGTGGTGAGATTACGGTGACTTTGCAAGATGTCTTCATGATCCTGGCGCTTCCCATCAAAGGACAGCCTATTCTTATGAGCACAGATTCGAAGAATTGGCGTGAAGGGATGACGGAGTTAATTGGTGATGCGCCAACAACCGAGAAGATGTCCGCTGGGGCTACCTACAAATGGATACAAGATCATTTTAAGAAGTGCCCCGAGGATGCCGATGATGTGGTGGTTGAGAGGTATGCTCGGGCATATTTGTGGTACGTTGTTAGTAGGACTCTTTTCTCGGACGGCACATGAAGAAACGCATCCTACATGTGGCTTTGTCTATTTATGTTATGGGACTCTAAGCACAGCTGGGGTTCGGCCGCTCTCGCTTATTTATATCGACAGGTATATATGTGGCTCTTCTTATATTTGCATCACTCCTATATTGTTTGAGTTTGGTATTTACATAGATCTCTCTATGTTCAGTTGGACGAGGCGTGCTGTAGGACAAACAAAGGAGCATGTATTGGTGGGCCCATGTTGCTACTCACGATATGGTCGTGGTGTCGCATTTCGGTTGGGCGCCCCATCCACAAGACGGAACAACCATGGGGCAATGTCGGTGGTACCCGTATTCGCCGGCCTACATGGGCTTACTTGTGGGATAATACCGAGCCATTCCATGGTGAATCTAAAGAATGTTATTTGAGATATACTAACCAAATCGAGCTAACTCCGGAGAAGGTAATCTATTCCTTTGTGTTCTAATTGCCACATGTACTTCTACTTGTATGGACCAACTCGATATGCTAATTTTGTATTCCATGTAGGTGGAATGGGAGCCATATGGAACTCGAGGGCACATGGGTACTGTTGTTTGGTTCGACCTGAACCCCAAGTGTCTTGAAGAAGCACATCTTTGGGTGATGCGGGTTCCGTTAATATGCGTCTATGCTGTTGAATGGCACCTTCCAGATTGAGTGATGAGGCAGTTTGGTTTATTTCAGCTCACCCCTCCGCCATATAAGGACACTAGCATAGTGTTGCACGGATGAGTGATCTATATAGCTTAAGATGGTAATTGATTATGTGTGTCATCATAGTAATATCAATGATGGTGAATTTGATTGTAGACTGGACAAGATCAAGCAGAAGAAGGAAAAGAATTGGACTTCAAGACATCACAAATACGGACAAAAGTGGTTTACGAAGATTGCGGGGATAGAAGACCCACATAGAGTCCAACCTTCGGAGCAACCACACGATGGTGAAGCGTTCAATCGCTATCTTGTTTGGCTTGGTAAAGTGTCCTCCGGCTTTTACCTCTGATGACATAGTGGAGGACGATTATCCGGCTTACGACCAGATGGCCAGACTAGAGTACAACAGACTTGTCAGAGGTGGAAGGGGCACAAATATCGCCAGGGTTATCCGCTTTGTGGTAAGTGCTGCCTTACGGACAGATGATTGAAAACTAGAACAAGATTTGATCACTTTTTTATTTCTTGTTAGCATGAGGAGGTCTCAAAACATCATCTGTGAGACAATACAATCTATCATATAATTTTTGAAAATTCCGAGCGGTGAAGGCAAGACAACAATCTTGTAGATCGTCGGCACGTTCCTTGTTGCCACATGCTCTATAGCAGTTCGACACGAAATGCCTCATGCACCATCGATGGTGGATACGAGCACACCCGGGAATGTCCTTCTCGACTGCGTTGAGTATTCCTTGATGGCGATCTGAGATGATGCAAACCTCTCTATCAGGTTCTATAACCTTGGTCCTCAATATATGGAGAAACCACTCCCAGTTGTCGTTGTTCTCCACCGAAACCAAGGCAAAAGCCAAAGGTAAAACCCGGTTGTTTGCGTCGTGGCATATGGCAGTTAATAGTGTGCCCTTGAAATTGCCGGTCAAAAATCTGCCATCCACGGACATAACAGGACGACAATGCTTGAATCCCCTGATGCATGGGCCAAATGTCCAAAATGCACGGCCAAATACTCGGACAGTGGCACCATTGTACAACCTAGTCACCGACCCAAGAGGCTCCACCACATAATACATTCATGGGTTCCTTGCGGCCATTGCTCCCAACAACCTAGGGACGCGGTTGTATGCTTCTTCCCAATCACCATACAACATCTTAAATGCGGCTTGTTTGGCCTTCCACGCCTACCATACTTCACTTTATAACCGAATACTTCTTTAACAAAATCTATGACACCTTTAATAGTATATGTTGGGAGAGACCTTATGTTATTTGCAACTCTATACGCGATGAAATTGGAGGTCAGCTGCCGATAGTCATCCTTGACAACTTTGCCATCCTTGATGAACTTGTCATCACACATATGAATGGACTGACAACTTACAATGGTCCATTGTGGCCCTCCCCTCAATGGTCGCACGCGAACAACCCATGGACATCCTTGCTTCTCACACTTGACTGTGTGACGCACCTTAGTGTCCGAGTGAGCCACCTTGTACGTTCGGTGGTACTTCACCGCGTAGTCCTTGATCCACATCTGAAATTCCAACAAGATATCAAACTTCACCCCGGGATTTATCCCGTACTTTTTCGGCTTCAAGTCCTTTTTAGAAGGTGCTCGTGGCTCGAGCACTCGACTAATTCCACCGTCAACTTGGGCCTCATCCGCAAGGCTAACATCAAGGAACAATGAAGGACGATGATCCCGACCTACTACTTTTTTGTGAGCTTCGGCGAATTTAACTGTTAGACCATCCTCATCCACATCTTCATCCGGTCCTTCATCCTCGGAGTCCGATGCATGACACCTCAAATAAGGGAGATCATGGTCCATGTCCTCCTCATCGCAATTTGCCTCCACATCTCCTACTTCATTGTCACGAAGCCCATACTCAACCTCATCACCCTCAAAGTCATCATCCTCCATTTGAGGTGCTTCATAGTTGTCATTGCGAACAGGGCTCATGGAAGGTTGCCTCGTTGTTGTGTCATCGTAGGTTGGCTCTACGCGGACCGGGCTCAATGGAGGTTGGCTCATTGTTGTGTCATAAACATGTGGATCACCTCGAGTTGGGCTCATGGAAGCATGCCGGTTCAAGTCAATGTGCAACCGAGCCGCAACCTTTCTTGTGGCAAATATCTCGAGTGACTTATCTTCGGATTCCGCCACCATCTCCTTATATGCACTCCAATTCAACTCGGAGTTGATAGGCATTATCTTCAATCTATTGTGATGGCCAAATCCGGCATTATACCTTCCAACCAACTCATACACATCACTAGGGTCCATCCATTTCAAATCATTCCTCACTCTTTCCACAACCTCGGCATATGTAGGACTAGTGCCAAACAACATGACTACCTCCTCCGGATCACACTCGGCATTGCCTTTTAAGAAAGCCGCCTTGTCCACATGATGAACATTAACGATCCTTGCCATCTAAAAACATTGACCACAACCACAACATATCAAAAACAAGTAGGTTACCACCAACCGCTACAACCAACTAATAAAGTTTCCCACCATAGCAACCCACTAATAAGGAAAACCCTAACATACAAACCCTAACTCAAGCAAATGTACCAAAACCCTAACCCTAGCCTACAATTTCTACATATAATGACTACAAACCATAGCTCCAACAATCATTACTCAACAATGCAACCCTAAACCATAGTATTCACTTCAAACCATAGCTCCAACAATACATCTAGGGTTCCAACATTTTTGCCAAAGTTCCACCAAATTGCACAGATCTAATTGGACCAAAACGAGGGGGAGGTGCAGATTACCTCTTGCTGACAAGGGGGGATGAAATCCACAAAGAAACAATGCCGATTTGAAAGGATTTGAAGGGAAGATGAGTTGGGGGGAGAGAGAACAAGAGAGAGGTCTGTTCGGGGTCGAGAGGGGAAGAAGAAAACTGTTTGGGGTCGGGTTTGGACAGCCACCCCGCGGGCTGGGATGGTTATAAGGTCAGGGGGTATGGCGTCGTGGCGGGTGGAGCCATCCTCACTTGTATGGCGCCGTCGGCGATGGCGCCATACTTACGCCAGTGGGCCTAGCTGCCACGTAGTCTGCCACGTCATTCGTCAGGATGGCGCCACGGGGAGGAGCGCTATAGGCGCATGGCGCCGTTGGTCATGGCGTCGTGGCTACGACCATGGCTCCATCCCGTACGGCGTTATGAGATTAGGTTAGATCCGATACATCATTTGAAAAGAGGGTTATTTTTTGTCTTCTTTCTTTAAATAGGTTATTTATGTGATTTTTGCCGCACTGCAGTTCACTGATCCGGACGTATGGGACGTGTACAGCTCAAGGGCATTACTTTGGCAGAACTGGAGCAGAACGTACGTACGTACGTACGTACTAGCTACATTTTGTGCGTTTTGTCCCCTGGAAATGCAGGCAGGCACACGCCTCCCCCAGTGAAAGAGCAACCCAGTACACCGTGCACGGACGTGCGATGTAAGAGGGGTACGACCTTAAACAGGAGTCGATTTCAGAGAAAACTTAAACTGTGGCGGTACACGTACATTACATGAGGCTGGTCACGGCAATGCATGACGAGATTTTTAGAGCCGATCGAAGGTACGTACCACCACACGGAGGAACTCATTATAGATCACTGCTCCTTACAGTGGGTAATTGATTATTTTTCTTACGTGACACATGTTTTAGGGGGAATATTGCATTGTAAGGGAAGACCTATGCTGCGTCCACTCAATTTTTTGGTCTAGAGACAATCGATCTTGTGGGACGACCGATCTGTACTTGGACATTGGACTCAAGATTAATTGTAGTTCATGTCAGATCCTGAACTTTGTAAAACAGCTTGAATGAGCCGTAGGCAGTTTACGAAAACTGATTTTGAATTTTTTTTTCAAAGTTAGCGGAAAATAGACAAATATGCATGAAAATAGCATGTAACGATAGACAAATTTTTTAAGTTACCAAAGATTAAATTAAACAATGTGGCAATAGATTTTACTCATACGAGAGAGGCGGACCTACCGTCCCTAAAGCTTGGCCGGCTGCAAGCTCAAGCTTGACGACAGTGTAAAGCTTGTGTTTTGTAGTGTTCTATATCAATTTTTTGTGAACAAATTTAGCATCTTAATCTTGTTAAAAGTATCTAGATCGGACATTGTCCATAGAGGGAAAAAAAGATGAATCACTTTATATTTGGTTATTTCTTACACGAATAGTCGAATATTCTTATGTTTTTTGAAAATTATAAACTCGTAGCAACTGCACCAAAGATTACCTTTTCACGATTTTTTTACATCCTCAAAATACAGAAGCCATATGCAAATTCAGGCTCAAATTTTAAGTTAAACGGTTTCAAAGAGGTCGCTATATGAATCGGTGTTATGGTTTGATGTCAGGGTTAAAAACTGATTTGTTTCATTATTTTTAACACAGCGTACCTGCTACTGTGTTTTATAACCTGATGACTAAGTGGAAATAAAAGCAGAGAGTGTATACCAGAAATATGGGTGCAAGAGGAACACCAAAATCCAGGCAAAGAAAATGCCCACTCAAAGATGTGCACCAAAAAAAAAGATGTGCGCCAAAAAAAATAGGAAAATGATAGGATTCCTCCGGGGGATAGAAACGTTTCATCCCCCGGGTCCTCTCACGCGCACGCGCAGACGGAGTCCAGCTCCAACAACCGTTCTTATCTTATCGCATCCTCTGTTCTTTCTCTCTCTAGAAACAGCGCGCTGCAAAATAAAATCACAGGCCATCGCATCCTCTACTTTTTCTCACGAAGGCAACTAGATCCCGTCGCCGCCGCAAGGGCTCTCGCTGCTGGTTCCCGGTGCCACCGAACTACTGATCCCACCGGTTCTTCCTGCTGCTACAGGGGTGCGGCGGACCTGCTACATGGGCGCGACGGACCTGCTATAGGGGCATGGCGGACCTGCTACAACGGCGCGACGGACCTGCTACAGGGGCATGGTGGACCTGCTACAGCGGCGCGACGGACCTGCTACAGCGGCGTGGCGAACCTGCTACCGAGGCGCGGCGGACTTGCTACACAGGTGCGGGCGCTTCGCTACAACAGGTGGCGGCGCTTGCTACAAGGGGTGGAGACCCTCTGCGACCATGGGCGGTGGCTTTTGCTACCGATGGCGGCGGTGCTCTGCTACCAGGGCAGCGGCAATCTTCTACAAGGGTGGTGGGGCTGCTACGGCCGTCGGCGGCGCTCTGCTACACGGTCGGTGGCGCTGCTACGCCCGGCAGTGACGCTCTGCTACAACAGTTGGCAGCGCTTGCTACATCAACACAACTGTCTTGCTACATAGGCACACCAGCCTTGCTACAGATGCACGACGTCGAGTTCTCCAGCAACACATCTTCTCCGGTGACGATGTGCTCTCCGGCGACGACGCCTTTTGCTACAAGCGGAGGAAGGAACTGCTACAAGGGATGGCCGTTGTTGCTACCGCTGTAACCACGTCTTCTCCGGCGGTAACCTCCGGCCACGCAACTTCAGGTCTATCCGGCGACGCCACGGTCGATGGTTCATCAGCACTGTTGTTGCTGGCGCAGGCAGCGGAAGTTCGAGGAACACGATGCTGCCAAATCTCTCTAGTGGGAGTGGTTTTTTTCCTGCCTGGCGCTGGGGGAGAGTCGGGAAGCGTTGACCCGTGGCGGATGGTCCTGATCGATCGCATCGTACGGCTGTCGACCTGGGGGATCGGACGATTTAATCCCCCGAGGGACGCGTAGCACGACCCAAAAAAATATGGACGGGCAGAGAGAAACGGTGATGGACAGATGGAGAACGCAGATCGTTCATCGTTGGATCTGGACGAGCGTGTGGCCGGCCGGCTATCTGTCGTCCAAATAAAGAACAGAGATTCCGGCCAAGGGCAGTGCACACGCGCATGTGCGCATGTTTCAGCGTCCGCCCGCACGTGAGACGCGACGTGAGGATCACGCGTGCCACCGCCTCCTCCGCCGGCGCGGCCGGCCACCACGGCGTGGCAGCGCCGACCACCGCCTCCTCCTCCCAGGGACCAGCTCCCAGAGTTGCAGGTGGCAGCTCACCTCGGGATCCAAACAAAATACTACTCCCTGTACCTTCATTTCAGTTTCCTCGACCATGGGGCTACGTCAAAAACTAAACTAAACTAGTACTGCCTGCCGGGCAGATTAGGCTTACCACGACCTCTCGATTATTACCGTCGTCTCGTTTTACCGTTGACCCTGGAGTGGGTACCGTTGATATCCAAAAACACTTTTGGCGCCAAACTAGTCGTCGATCAGGTTTATGTTTCCAGCAACAGCGACCGTATTGGATCACGGACCAATTACACGGAGGCATAAATGCTTGCGTTTACCCCCTGAGATTGACCAGCCTAAACAAGCAGATCAAGTGGACAACTCGACAAGGTGAAAAAGTAACCCCACTCCACTTGAGTGATTAATTAACCATGTGATTTTCTGTTGGGAAGCACGTACGGAGGCTTGTTCATGGCTCACTCGAGTGATTAGTGAGAAGCGTAGATCCTGAAGCACTGGACAAGGGGAGGTTCACTGTATGATCTGTAGAGATAAGCGTAGACCGTGCGTGGTGAGATGCCTGTTTTGGGAACAGCAGGTTTGGTGATAAAAAAATGTTAATTTGGTGATGGATCCCAAGCACAGTTGCATCGTGTGTGCGGTTCTTTAGCATTCCATTTTGCGTGTGCCTTGGGCTTGGGGATCCGATCACTCTTTTATGTCGTTGACTCCAATAGTTCCCACGCACCATCATCATTTTTCCTGGGGTGGATGAGCTAGCACAAGTGAGAGGTGCTCCAGTCGAATGAGCTCGAATCAAGGTCCAATGGCGTACGTTACGTCAACATGGAGCTCGCATAATTTCGTTCATTCTTTTTTTTCTGTTGTGTCTGTATTGACTGAACCTGAACGAATTTTAAATGAAACCTTAGGCCGTTGCTGAGCTGCAACTGATTCAGACGAAGAAAATAAGAAAGGACTCGACATCGCAGAATGGGTGGGCTTTACATGTGGAGAAAGCGCAGAGAGAAACTTCGTCTTGCCAAAAGCCTTTGGTATCCACTTTCTAGTACGAATGATATTATCATTACCAAATGGTTCTAGTGCCCGCGTCAGCTGCATCACAGCAGCTCGATGGCGAACTTGAGACGGCAGAGACACTTGATTATTCGTTGGAAGGGGCGATGCGCAGGGCAGATAATGATGCCAAAAGCCCCAGGATATGTCCTCGGTGAAGTGCCGCGAGAAGAGTGTAGTCATGTGTGTGTGTGTGTGTGTGTGTGTGTGTGTGTGTGTGTGTGTGTGTGTGTGTGTGTGTGTGTGTGTGTGTGTGTGTGTGTGTGTTTGATACCAAATTGTGTGTGGCGACACCAAAAGCCCCAGCCACAGGATATCTTCTTCGAGAAGCGCCGCGAAAAGAGTGTATTCATTTGTTTTACCTATTCACTACCGGAGAAGCTCAATACGCCGACAGCCGGGTCCCGTTGACGTAGCCCCTAAATCCTGTCGGCGTAGGCTAGCCCGACGGCTGTCGTCGGCATACGTGCCCGTAGGCGGAGCCCCATTTCCCGTCGGCGTAGAAAAGCCGTTGGCGTATATAGCTACGCCGACGGCAAGGTGTAGACCGTATAGGGCTACGCCGAGGGCTTTGCCGTTGGCCTAGATTTTTTCAAAAAAAATTCAATTTCTTTTTTCAAATTTTTTTCCAGTTTTTTTTTCAATTTTGTTTTCACATTTTTCAATTGTAACTTGTTAATCTTATATGGATATTTTTTAATTTAAGTACACTTAGTCTTAAATCAAATTACACAATTAGTTAAACTTCTCAATCGGTCATCCATCCTAATACTACTCTAGCCCCAGCACGCTTAACTTCTCCGTTCATTTTACATGAGCTTCCGATAAACAAATTAGAACTTTTTGTAAATATTATCATATCAATCTTATTAACCATTAGACTATAATGTTAGACGTCTTTATTTTTTTACATTCCATACAATTATTTGAGTAAACAACAATTAATAAGTAATAATAATCTTGAATTTAAATAAAAATAAAATAAATTTTATTTATTTTGCCTTTTTTCATTTAAAATTGAATAATTCATATCTATAGATCCGTAAATCATAATTCGACAAATAATATATCCAAATCGATCAGAAAAATGAGAGGAATCCAAATATGACATCTATATCATCTATTTAATTATATGTCGTAAATTTTTAATATTAGACCAACCGAAACTACGTTAGGATTCATGAAACACACCGTTTTTGGCACTCGGAAAATAGAAAATGTCTTTTTGGTGTGACAAAAAGGAAACCTTGCATTAGATCTCAGATGAAATAGCATATTGTGAATCTAAAAATGACTTTTGCAAAAAATCATGAGTATCATATCATGTACATGTAGTTTAAATCTAACTCATTTCATACCGATTCGGCAGGAATTTGTCTTTTTCATGATGGGTGGACGAAAAGGTTTGAGATATCCTGGTTGGAAATTGTCCATTCAATATGGTCTAGTATTTTTTTTAAATGTGGTATTATCATTTTGAAACTTTCATTTGATGGTTGCTTCACAAAACAAACCGTTTTTTGCACTCGGAAAATAAAAAATGGCTTTTTGGTGCGACGAAAAGAAAACCTTCCTCCTGCAATATTGTTTGGCATCCCATGATACACATGCATGAACAATATGGCCACATTATCGCAAACTATACCGTGATTCTAGCAATAACATTGGTCATTTGACCTGAAATCCAGAAAACCTCGATTGAGATAGGTCATTTTGTGAAGGTTTTTTTAGACACAATCAATATACCAAGTTTGGTATTTTTTCATGCAACTATGTCACATAATATGACCCAACGCGAAGGTTTTGTATTGTTTCGATCGTTTTTGAATTTTTTATGCCCGTTTCAAACTATCGTCAAACTTTTTAAAACGAGGGGCATGAAGATTCTTAGCTCAGGGCTAAGCCTCACTAAACTTGCATTAGATCTCTGATAAAATAGCATATTGTGAATCTAAAAATGATTTTTTTCAAAAAATCATGGACATCATATCATGTACTTGTAGGTCAAATCTAACTCATTTCCTACCAATTCAGCAGAAATTTGTATTTTTCACGAGGGGTGGACAGAAAGGTTTGAGATATCCAGGTTGGGAAATTGTCCATTCAATATGGTCTAGTATTTTTGAAAAATGTGTTATTATCATTTTAAAACTTTCATTTGGTGGTTGCTTCACAAAACACCCCTTTTTTGCACTCGGAAAATAAAAAATGGCTTTTTGGTGCGACGAAAAGGAAACCTTCCTCCTGCAATATTGTTCGCCATCCCATGATACACATGCGTGCACAATATAGGCACATTATCACAAAATATACCGCGATTCTAGCAATAACATTGGTCATTTGACCTGAAATCCAGAAAACCACGATTGAGATAGGTCATTTTGTAAAAGTTTTTTTGAGACACAATCAATATTCCAAGTTTGGTATTTTTCCATGCAACTATGTCACATAATATGACACCACGTGAAGGTTTTGTATTGTTTTGTTTGTTTTTAAATTTTTATGCCCATTTCAAACTATCGTCAAACTTTTTAAATCGAGGGGCATGAAGATTCTTAGCTCGGAGATGAGCCTCACTAAACTTGCATTAGATCTCTGATGAAATAGCATGTTGTCAATCTAAAAATGATTTTTGCAAAAAATCATGGGCATCATATCATGTATCTGTAGTTCAAATCTAACTCATTTCCTACCGATTCAGCGGGAATTTGTATTTTTCACGAGGGGTGGACGAAAAGGTTTGAGATACCCAGGTTGAGAAATTGTCTATTGAATATGGTCTAGTATTTTTGAAAAATGTGGCATTATCATTTTAAAACTTTCATTTGGTGGTTGTTTCACAAAACACCTCGTTTTTTGCACTCGGAAAATAAAAAATGGCTTTTTGGTGCGACAAAAAGGAAAACTTCCTACTGCAATATTGTTCTTCATCCCATGATACACATGCGTGCACAATATGAGCACATTATCGCAAACTATACTATGATTCTAGCAATAACATTAGTCATTTGACCTGAAATCCAGAAAACCTCAATTGAGATAGGTCATTTTATGAAGGTTTTTCTGAGACATAATCAATATACCAAGTTTGGTATTTTTCCATGCAACTATGTCACATAATATGACACCACGCGAAGGTTTTGCATTGTTTCGATTGTTTTTGAATTTTTTATGCCCGTTTTAAACTATCGTCAAACTTTCTAAATCTAGGGGCATGGAGATTCTTAGCTCGGGGCTGAGCCTCACTAAACTTGCATTAGATCTCTAATGAAATAGCATATTGTGAATCTAAAAATGATTTTTGCAAAAAATCATGGACATCATATCATGTACATGTAGTTCAAATCTAACTCATTTCCTGCTGATTCGGCAGGAATTTATATTTTTCACGAGGGGTGGACAGAAAGGTTTGAATACCCAGGTTGGGAAATTGTCCATTCAATATAGTCTAGTATTTTTGAAAAATATGGTATCATCATTTTAAAACTTTCATTTGGTGGTTGCTTCACAAAACACCCCGTTTTTTGCACTCGGAAAATAAAAATGGCTTTTTGGTGCGACAAAAAGGAAAACTTACTCATGCAATATTGTTCGCCATCCTATGATACACATGCGTGCACAATATGGGAATATTATCGCAAACTATACCGCGATTCTAGCAATAACATTGGTCATTTGACCTGAAATCCAGAAAACCTCGATTGAGATAGGTCATTTTGTGAAGGGTTTTTTGAGACACAATCAATATACCAAGTTTGGTATTTTTCCATGCAACTATGCCACATAATATGACACCACGCAAAGGTTTTGCATTGTTTCGATCGTTTTTTTAAAAAAATATGCCTGTTTCAAACTATCGTCAAACTTTCTAAATTGAGAGGCATGAAGATTCTTAGCTCGGGGCTGAGCCTCACTAAACTTGCATTAGATCTCTAATGAAATAGCATATTGTGAATCTAAAAATGATTTTTGCAAAAAATCATGGGCATCATATCATGTACCTGTAGTTCAAATCTAACTCATTTCCTATCGATTTGGCGGGATTTTGTCTATTTTTACGAGGGATGGACGAAAAGGCTTGAGAAATCCAGGTTGGGAAAATTTCCATTCAATATGGTCTACTATTTTTGAAAAATGGGGTAGTATCATTTTGAAACTTTCATTTGGTGGTTGCTTCAGAAAACACCCCGTTTTTGCACTCGGAAAATAAAAAATATGTTATACGAAAGTATTTGTATTTTTTTTATATTTTTTGAAAACAAATATGTAATATTTGAGTTTATATAGATAGATCTTATTTTTCTGCAAATCTTTATATATTATATATATTTTTCTGAATTTAAATGATTTAGTTATGATTTTTCTAAGATTAATGTGGCAAAAAAGAAAAATGGCTACGCCGGCGTAGGTAGACATGACGCCGTCGCTCTGCCGTTAGTCTATATGCTACGCCGACGGTTCCGTTTATGTCGACGGCCGTCGTCGGCCTATTTTACCCTACGCCGACGGCAAAATTGGGTTGACGGTCTGTCAAGCTACGCCGACGGCCTCGACATTTTGCCGTAGGCGTATAAAAAGGCCGTCGGCCTATCTTGTTATTCCCGTAGTGATTATTATGTATTTTAGATCTGTGAGCGGGTCCTATCCACTTTTGATAAGGAAGTGCCTATTGGGTATGGTTGTTGAGCAATGTCGTGTCAAAATCCGGTAAGGTGACCATGGTATCAACAAAGAGACCGGAGAAAGAAAAAAAATAGAAAGGAAATTTTGGGGGAATACTAGAACATCTTGTCAGAGAAAATGAGCTGCGCATTGTAGGCACCGTATGTTTTTGGCAAGTTGCCAGTAAAGAAACCAAAACAGCCATCCCGACAGGCTCCACTTCTGCAACTTACTTTCATGACATAGCTTTGGTGAAAAAAGCATGCGACCCAGGCAGTGGAGCAAAACGCAGCGCCTTTTATCATGCTCCAAATCATTCTCAGGGAGGGGAGGCACAAAGGGCCTACTGTATGTTACACCACACACCAAAAGCGCCCAAAAGGGACAAAGACAAAATTCACAAACACAAAGCTACAGCAACAATACAATACAGGGGCCACGGGGAACAGCTGAACATGGCGACTGTTACCTCCTCTCGACGACGAGTATGGCTCCGGCTCGGCTCGGCAATATGTACAGAAGTGAGATGGATCGTCACACGGTGTTCCACTTCATCTCGAGGTGTATCTTCCTGGAGTACAGGATGGCGTCAAAGAGGACCTGGGATTTTTATTTTCCTTGACAGTGAACTTATCCTACGACCCGCTCTGGTGTCTGAACTCTGAACGCTGCTACTACTTCTGAATTCAGACCGGGTTGGCATACTTGTAGTGTCATCTGCAACTTGACAGTTCAGCCGATTCAGAACTGTCAGCACCCAGCAGCCTACCACTTGTCAGCAGTTACTATTGCTATCCCAAGTACTATTCTCTTGCGGAATCCATCAAGACAGAGACCGGGCTAGTAAGAAATTTGGCAAACTCCATCTCTAAGAAATAAATGAGAGTACAGTTTCTGGCTTTCTGCAAGTCAATCTGCAGACTGCGGTGCTAGCTAGTCCCAAGAATTGGGGCGGCTACTTCCGTTCAGCTCTACCCTATTCTAGCGAAACGAATTAATTACGAGCTGCAATTGTTACCACCATCCTTGTTAAGAATACTACGACTCATCAACAGAGGCTTGAGATAGTGACAGGTTGGGATATGGTACACACAATGCAATTGATATCTTAGTAAGAGGGTAAAATAACTGGAGCGACAATATCAATATGTCAAATATGGTAGGGCTTAAGAAGCAAGCTTTGCTAGGTTTGATAATGGCAATTAAAATATCATGGGAGTAACAGGATCAAAACTAACCTTGGTTCCTTCTTTTCTCCTCTAAAAATAACCACCGCATACGGATTAGTGTGACGCCTCCCTTCGACGTCTTCTGCATTTTCTACTGAAATTAACAGCGCCCCACCACCAGGCGGGACATCCCTTTTTATACTGACATTGCCTTCACCATCTGAATTCACAGCACTCGTGCTGCTGTCCTCTCTAAAAGGATCAAATGTCAATTCCACGATGAGCTTTCCTCTATTCTTCTTGTTCTGCTGATCATTTGGGTTCATGCTTCTGAGAAGGTCTAGTGTGAAAAACTTACTCTCCTCGAAACAGGCATAGGCTCAGCTTTATTAATATAGCAATCAGTTGATACCACCGTTGGGCCATACAACACAGCGCCCAAAAGAAAAAAAAAACCAAAGAAGAAAAGAAAGAAAAAAAAGCCGATAACAGCGGCTTGACGAAAACGAGGAGCATCCGCAACCGCTGCGCCCTCCAGCTAAGTCCCACCACATGCCTAACACTTTCGAAACATCGCGCACAAAGCAGCACCTCCAGGAAAGGAAGCGACGATGACGACGATGCTTCCCGGACAGGTCCTAGGGTGGCACCCGACGTCCTGCAAGAAGGACGGTGGCACCCGCAGGCATCACCACGTCGGTGTCAAGGTGACAAGAATTTCTCCCAACCTCTCAAAAAAATACATACAAATATTGAAAAATCTAAGTTATTTATTTTAGAATGAAGAGAGTAATAAAACAACAAATAACTAATATGATGGCAAATACGACACACAGAATGCAATTGATATCTTCAGAGGGTAAAATGACTGGAGCGACAATATCAATGTGTCAAATATGGTCGAACTTAAGAAGCAAGCTTTGCTAGGTTTGATAATGGCAATTCAAAAATCATGGGAGTAACAGGGTCAAAACTAAACTCAGTTTCCTTCTTTTCTCCTCTAAAAATAACCACCGCATGCATACGGATTAGTGTGACGCCTCCTTTCAACGTTTTGTGTACCCCTCCCGCATGTCCTTTTCATTGGTCTTACTAAGCAAAATGGACAATTCTTCTATTCTTCGTGCATGCAATTTTTCTTTTAACCATAATACTAGAAAACCACTTTCTCTCGTTGATTGACAAAAGTCAAACAGTGTTGGCAGCATTTGGTTCTTTCAAGTATCCAACAAAATACCTGGTCCACTGCTCTGCAAAACTCGTACATAGACTCATGAAAAATGGACTCGCTCATACGCATGTGCTCATCAATTAGGTCATAGACATGCATTTTTGGTAAGAAGTGAAGCGAAGCTTACCCGTGACATCCTTATTTAGCCGGAAGTAGTCATCGTAAGCCCTCATTCTATGTAGAAGATACGTGAAAAAATTCCTTAGCATTCGGAAGTGTCGTCGAAATCAGAGAATAGTCTATCTGCATGGGTTTGGGCCCTGGAATGGAAACTCCGCGGCGTTTGCACGCAGGGACGGATCGAGATGTAATGACGATAAATTAGATTTACAAGAATACTATTGAATCTTAAATATATGTATTTTTGTTATCCGAACCCATATTCTATAATTAAAACCTTTATTTCATTTGCTTTAGGAACAAGAACCCATCAGATAAGTCTATGATCTCACAAACGGTAAAATTAACATGATTTTTCTTTATAAATACGAATAACTATATAAGGCTGTAGAAGAATACTAAATAAATCAAGGGGTAAATCTAGCATATGAGTATATGGGGCAAAGAAGACATTCACCATAAAAAGATAAAAAACAAAAATATATCAAATATTCTCGTGTATACTATGGTTATCAGATATCAAACTGTAACATTATATGTTTTGCAATAAAAAACGCAAGCTACATTCAATTAGTTTGAGTGTAGGTCTATGCATAGAACTATGAAATAAATCAATAACTAGATTATTAGTTAATCAATATTCCTAAAACAATGTTGACGTATATAATCCGTAATTGATCTGACAAAAGCAATTTTTATTAGATGGCGTAATTAAACTAGCAATTCTAGTAGCCAACATGCAGTATACCTCTGGGGTCATACATTAGGGCGACCAATTCACGAATTGAACATGATGAGTCGCAGACGCATGCCATAGTTGATAGTTCTCAGACGCACGGGAGTTCCGCTTTGTTCCTTTGCTAATCAGTAATCATGGACACGACGACGCCTAAATACGAAATCCCGACCGCGGCGACGGGACTCAACCAATGAGATCCTGACACTAGGTAGGCAACGACATGTCGGAGGCAGAGAAGAGAACAATAGGCCGACTAGATCGTTGAAGGAAACCGAATAGAGAAGAAAATCAGATGCGTCCCATGGATCGGTTGATCGATCTGGGTCTTGCCGATGCTTCAGTAGGTATGTATTATCCCCTTAATAATGTTTTGATCTTGTTCCATAAAGCTTTAACAATCAGCACGTTAGTAGTTTACGATTAGTAGTTTAGCAACGTAACTAGTGCTAGCACCCACTGCATATCTTGAGGGGGGCCTGGCCACCTCTCGCCGCTTCCTGGATCCGCCTCTGTTTGCACGGTTCCTGGTGTTTGGGTGAATGACCGTGATTCTTGCCTCTTTATCTCAAACAACAGTATGGTATTTCTTATCTATGTTTCTCTGGGTGTACATCTCAGTTTTGACTTAGGTTTGCATGGTAATCCATACAATCAGGCACTACCTCTGTGAGACTTCTCTAGATCAGCTTCTAGTCTTCTACTAATATGGATAGAACGGAGTATAATACAATGGCGGAGGCAGGATTGTAGCTTAGAGGGGGTCAAACCTAATAATTTTCAATTAGGGGGGCCAAATAAGCTAATTTCTCTAAAAAAACTATTTAAGCTAACCTTAAGCAATTTTTTCCTTCATACTGATGAACACCATAGGGGAGGGCCCCTAGCTCTGCCACTATAATAGATTTGTCAGACAAAGCATTTGCCCCTGGTTTTAAGTAGATCAGAATGGTGGTAGCGAGACAAAGTGACTAACCGATCGAGCAAGCAATGCGGTGTATCAGGACATTTCTACCGGGCCGACCCATCCGGTCGCCTCAAATAGTCCGTTTCTATCCATTTGGGTTGGAGATACGGTCGCTTTTGGGTTAGGGTTCGGCTTGTCCGGCCGACCGCGTCCAGCGGTACGACCCATCTATCCGCGCTTGGCCATCGCCAACGCCGACGTATTTCCAGTGTCTTCCTGCCACCACGTCGTCTCCCACCTTTCTTTCCCGCTGCTTCCCGCCAGTTCTGGATGTTTCCCATCGCATCTAGGCGCAACAATAAAAAGGGGGGAGGTCGCTGAGATATCTTCGACCAGACCTGCACCACCCCCACCACAAACTACCATGCATGGGCATCGGCGGCGGCCCGACGTGGCAACCCCGACGCCGGTAGAGAAGAGGTGCCCGAGCGGCCGCTACCGTCGTGGTGGCCGAACCCGCCGGTGGCACCAGACATGTTGGTGCCTCGGATTCCGGGGCACCCGCATATATTCCATATCTCACTGCAGTCGCGGCGCTCTCACTACGACTACAACAGGACCATCGACGATCGTTTCTCGTGGGAGGTGATGGAGCGTGTATTTCTGCCGGAGTATCGGCGGCGCCTAGCGCTCAAAGAAGTGCGTGATGACCTTCGGAAAGCGGTACGGGCCAACCCCGACAATGCGTACCTGTGTTTGTGCCTCGCCCAAGCTCAAGAAGAGCTGCACCCGCAGGAGGCGATCTATCGCTCTCTCAGTGAAGAATGGTGTCTTGTCGACCCGCCGACGCCACCGGCGCCAGCGCCATAGGCGGCGCATAGCTAGGATGGTGTTGTAGTGTTGTTTGTAATATATTTGGCAGTCGAATAAAAATTTTCATTGTAAATAGCCAGTGCCCATTTTGCTACATCTTACAAGGCAAATGCAAATGGCCTAGCCTACTCGTCGGGGTCGGAGTCGGAGTGGTAGCAGCGATGGCACATGGTGTCGTCGAAGATGCTGACGGCGAGCATTGCTTGGCCGTCGTACTTGAAGACGACGATATTGCCTACTTTGATCTGGTGCGTGCAGGTGAAGCACTCCTAGCCGTCGCCAAGATACAACTGGCCAAAGTGGTCAAATATCAACTCTACCGGGTACCTGGTGGTTCTGAAACCGTTCGCTCATAGAAAGACAAGATGGTTTAGGGTTTAGTGTTCAGGGTTTAGGGTTTAGGGCGGTGGGTCGGCGACCAGCGACGAGAATTTGCGAGGGAGGAGCAGCCTGTAAGGCGCCATGCCAAAGTGGATGTCCACGGCGAACTGGATGCCTGGGTCGACCTCGTCGGGCGACGACGTCGTTGAGGGAGAGCGTGGTGGCACACTTCTTTGGCCGCGTCCTCCGCGCCTCCCTCGACATCCACAGCCGGCACGCCCTCCCCTCGATCCATTCCCGTCGGCCATGGCTAGCTACCGGCAGTGGAGAACGGAAAGGAGAAGGAGGAGAGTGTGGTGTGGTATGAAGGAATATGGTCGCAGACGGCCAGTTTAAAATGAACGACATCGGATGCCGATGCGAAAGCCGAAGAGACGGCATTAAAGTGTTCAGTTCAGTCAGTACGCCCTCTCGTCGGCATTGATGGCGTAGGCTGCCGCCGGTCAGCCTTCCGCCAGTGCCTCTGAATTGCTGACGCGGTTGCGTCTGAATCGATGCCGCTGCACGCATCTGAATCTGTCGCGATGGCTGACGGGTGAGCTAGCGGTGGGCAAGACACGCCTCACGTCCACACGTCGGGTCGACGCAATAAGTTACTCATATTTGATACATAAATGTATCGAACCGAACACATTTATCTGGATGGATGGGTCGTGCCGGCACCCCACACGTCCCGCGGACGGGTCAACCGGCTGAGATGCCCTCATGATGTAGGAACCGTCCATAATTCCCGGACACATGTACGTACACTACCTGCGGGCCTTCTGAATTCCGGCTACGGATTGCGCAACCACGCCGGCAGCATGGCGTGCCGTCTGCCGTGCCATCCCATGCTGCCGCGGTGCAACCTGCACCGGTCTCCCGGCCGGCACGCAGGGTGGCTGGCTGGCTCGTCACGAGTCGCCGTCCGCGCATGGCAGGCGCGCACTGTTCCGGGGTCCAAAGCCACGACGACGACGACCGAAGGAAGAGACTATGTCGGCATGGCGAGTTGTTGCAGCCGGCCGGCCGTCGCTGTCACGTGTCGGTAGCAACTGACTGGTAGGCAACTAGTGCCTCGTTCCTTTCGTCGTGGCTGTTGCGTACAGAGATCGACTGTAGCTAGCTTTGCGGCTAAGCACTTTTAATCGGAGGATTCGAGCGTGTAGCTGTTTATGCTACGTGTGGAAAGGGTAGCTACTTAGCTAGGGGACAAAGGGAGGGGTGGTGACGCTCTCACAGCATGAAACGAACTTATATACTCTCTCCGATCTAAAATAATTGATTTGAGTTTATCTACATTCACGTGCTTTAGTATATAAATATATGTAATGTAAATTTAGATAAATTCAAACCACTTCTTTTGGGATGGAGTGAGTATATATATATGCTTGCCGTGTTATACTACCGTTTTTTCCAGCATGATCAGAAATCTGAATCATATAGGCAAAAAAGACGAAGAATGAGGTAAGAGCATCTTCAACAAGTGTTGCAAATCGAGCGGTTAAAAACCGCTTTTTTTTAACACGCGGGAGCCCACGCTCGCAGCTTCAACAGAGGCAGGAAATCCCGGGCACGCATGATTTCTCGGCATCTGGTGCAGGATATTTTGAGTGTTGGCTCCAGCGTACGCTATAAACCCAAGCGTCCGTTCTACGCCAAATACCCTTGAACATTCACTCATGTCAAAACAAATCCCCACTGTTGCGTCGCTTCGCTTGCCCGTCGCGCATTCCAGCGCCCCCGCCACCGAGATGCCGCCGTGGTGCCCCAACTCCTCCGGCTACCGCGGGGTGCACGCGTGCCCTGATGGCACGTACTACTCAGATATCTGCTCCGGCGACATCGTATAATCCTTGGCAAGTTCGAGACGTCGCGGCGCCTTGGCCGCCAGCTCGCTCATGGCACGTACTACTCAGATATCTGCTCCGGCGACATCGTATAATCCTTGGCAAGTTCGAGACGTCGCGGCGCCTTGGCCGCCAGCTCGCGCAGATGGACTTCCACGACGGGTGGACGCGCGGGAAGGTGGAGATGCTCGCGCCTCCGCCATGCCTCGTCATCGAGAAGGAGAAGCGGCGCCACAAAGTGCGGCTCTGGCGCCTCTACGACGCCGAGGAGGACGAGCATGTGAGGGTGGAGTGGGCCGCCCACTTCCCAGAGGACGTCGACACCGAGCGCGCCTTCTACGTGCAGAGGAAGGAGGATCCCAAGACACGCCGTCGGGCGAGGAGGATCCCAAGACACGCCGCCGGGCGAGGAGGACCGACAAGGCACACTGCAGCGTAACTCCTCAAAAAAGGGGCACGCCGCGGCGCATTCCTCGAGGCGCAACTTGCTGGCCCACAGATGATCGACGACGATGACTGTCGCTAGCTAGACCAGTTCTCGTCGACACCGGTGGAGTCCTTGGCGGAGGAGGATGTTGGGCCACGCGGAGATTAAACAAAAAATTTCCTCTAACGTGGTGATCCCAAGATCTAGCTGAGATAGAAGGCCACGAGGTTTACCATTAGACGCGCAGTTGCGGATTACTGATGAAGCGCGTCAGTTGATGCAGTGCAGTCCTCACGATCCGATCGTCCTGGTGCTGATCGCACAACACCTCTGCTGTTATCCACACGTACAAGGAGGAGCGCCGACGGCGAAATGCTAGGTTCGTTACGGCGGCTGGACTGCTATGGAGCTAGGGTTTCCAACACATGGAATGACCTAACCGAACAATGATTTTTCTTACTGGGTTATGGTGCTCCACTATATATAGGGAGTGAACGTGGGCTCTGCTCGCGCGGCCCATTCACTAAAGCTCATATAACACTAGTCACCGTGAGTCCAACTCACTATCTTAGTCCTAATCCGGTTTAGGTCCAACCCAACCAGATTACAGGTTCAGATCCAATCTGAACTTGCTCCCGCTCTTAAGTGTGTGACCCCGCAGGCTCATGGCTACTTGGACACGATTGGAGTCCACTCACAATCGATCAGTCGGTAGTGGCTCCTAGCAGAACGTGCCGACTCCCAAGTACCAAAGAGTCATGACGACTTGCCTCTCCAATGCGACTTACGTCCGAGTCCCTTTTGCCTCACGAACCTTGTCAGACTATAGGCGAATAATTGTCATCCCTTAAATAGTCCGACTCTCTTCTCGATCCGAGATAAGTGATTCACCCGACTAACTCTTAGTCGATCGCCTCGGTTAACACTTAACCGAGTCGTGCGTGGCCATGCTTTCCGAATCATATCTCACGAGAGGGCCTGGAGAATATCTCTCCAAGTGGAGGGGCAAAATCCCATCTTGGTTATTCACATCACGCAGCTTGATTCTCAGTCGACCCGAACCCTGCCTTTATAACTGCCCAGTTATGGATCAGCGTTTGATAGAACCTAAGTCGGTGATCCTCAACTCGGACTATGCAATAACCTCAGGTCTAAGGATTACATTGATTGAGATATACAAATGACAACCTGTTTATTGTACCTCAATATGGGTCAATCCGACTTGCTAAACTCTTTAGCCAAATCTGTGTAAGTTGGAATAGCATCTCCATGCCCATGACAAGTGGAACCGAGTCATCAAGCCAACTTTCACATTGGTCTAAGTTGTGTGTCCATCACAACCTTAATGACCAAGGATATTTAGTACAAACAACATGAATGTATAGTTCCACAACCGAATCACATATTCAATGATACACATCAGATGTTTATACAAGAACTACTTAATATCTTTATGAATACAATGGGAAATCTCATCATACATGATTGCCTCTAGGGCATATTCCCAACAGTCTCCCACTTGCACTAGAGTCAATCTTCCGACATCACATGTCTAAGCATCTAATGCCCATGGCTCTCAGGTGCGCCTCATGCTTCGGCTGTGGTAACGGCTTTGTCAACGGATCCGCAATATTTGCATCCATGTGTACCTTGCATAACTTGATATCACCCTGATCCACGAACTGGCGAATCAGGTGGTACCGCATGAGTATGTGCTTGTTCTTCTGGTGCTGTCTAGGTTCCTTGGCTTGTGCAATAGCACCATTGTTGTCACAATACACGTCCAACGGATTGGACGAGCCCTGAACCACACCAAGATCCATGAGGAAATTCCTCATCCAAACAGCTTCCTTTGCTGCCTCCGAGGCGGCAATATACTCAGCCTCTGTTGTAGACGCAGACACAGTCTCTTGCTTGGAACTCTTCCAGCTCACAGCACCTCCGTTTATAATAAACACGTATCCGGATTGCGAACGAGAATCATCAGAGTCGGTAAGATAACTCGCATCCGTGTAACCCTTTACACTAAGTTCATCTTCACCACCATAAACCAAGAACATATCCTTAGTCCTTCTCAAGTACTTTAGGATATTTTTAGCCGCTGTCAAGTGGATCTCTCCAGGATCATCCTGGTATCTGCTCACAACACTTAGAGCATAGGAAACATCCGGCCTAGTACAAATCATGGCATACATGATGGATCCGACTGCAGAAGCATATGGAATTGCACTCATCCGACTTCGTTCATCAGTTGTCGAAGGACACTGAGTCTTGCTAAGTTTTACACCATGGGACATCGGTAAGAACCCCTTCTTAGACGATTCCATGTTGAACTTCTTCAACACTTTGTCCAAATAAGTACTCTGACTCAATCCAATGAGCCTCCTTGATCTATCTCTATAGATCCGGATTCCGAGGATGTATGTTGCCTCACCCAAGTCTTTCATTGAGAAACCCCTTTCCAATGATTCCTTGGTTTCTTGCAACATCTGAACATCATTTCCAATCAGTAATATGTCATCCATATATAAGATTAGAAAGTTTACTTTGTTCCCACTAAACTTCTTATACAAACAAGAATCATGATCACTCTTGATGAAGCCAAATGATTTGACTACCTCATCAAAGCAAATATTCCAACTCCGAGATGCTTGCTTCAACCCATAAATGGATTTCTAAAGTTTGCACACCTTGTCAGCATTATCCGGATCGATAAAACCCTCGGGCTGTATCATATACACGTCCTCGGTTAAATTTCCGTTAAGGAAATCCGTCTTGACATCCATCTGCCATATCTCATAGTCGAAATAGGCTGCTATAGCCAACATGATCCGAACTGATTTAAGCATCTCTACAGGCGAGAAAGTCTCGTCGTAATCAACTCCTTGAACTTGTCGGAACCCTTTCGCGACAAGGCATGCTTTATAGATTGAAACATTTCCATCCATATCAGTTTTCTTCTTAAAGACCCATTTGCACTCGACGGGTCTTGCACCATCTGGCAGATCAACCAAGTTCCAAACTTGATTTTCATCCATGGACTTTATCTCGGATCTCATGGCTCCAAGCCATGACTCGGAATCAGATCCCACCATCGCTTCCGAATAATTTGCCGGTTCATCACTGTCTAACAGTAACACATCACGAACACTTCGTAATCTTGCCGATCTTCGCAGTACAGGTGCTGCTGCCGGCTCAGCTGCCACGGCCGGCTCAACCTCCAAGGTTATTGCCGACTCGCTACTAGCCGGTTCCTCTCGAATTTCTTCGAGCTGCACCGTGCTCCCACTTACTCCCTGACTGAGAAACTCTTTCTCAAGGAAGACACCGTTCCGAGCGACAAACACTTTGCCCTCTTCTCGGTTGTAGAAGTAGTAAACCAAGGTTTCCCTCGGATACCCCACGAAAATACACTTATCCGACTTGGCTGTAAGCTTGTCCGACTGAAGTCGCTTGACAAATGCTTCACAACCCCAAATCTTAAGAAAAGACAAACTCGGCTTTTTGCCTGTCCACATCTCATGCGGTGTCTTCTCTACCGATTTTGATGGTACCCTGTTTAGTGTGAACGCCGCTGTTTCTAGACAATAACCCCAAAATGATAAAGGCAAATCTGTCCGACTCATCATTGATCGTACCATGTCCAACAAGGTTCGATTCCGCCTTTCCAAAACACCGTTCCTTTGCGGCGTTCCTGGCGGAGTAAGTTGAGGAACTATTCCACAACTTTTCAGATGGTCATCAAACTCATGGCTCATGTACTCACCTCCTCGGTCCGACCGAAGAAACTTTATTTTCTTGCCTAGTTGATTATGTGCTTCATTCTGGAATTCTTTGAACTTTTCAAAGGCTTCCGACTTATGTTTCATCAAGTAGATATATCCATACCTACTCAAATCATCAGTGAAGGTAATGAAGTACTCATAACCACCCCTGGCTGTCGTGCTCATTGGTCCACATACATCACTATGTACTAGACCCAACAAGTCAGACGCCCTTTCGCAACTCTTTGCAAAAGGTGTCTTGGTCATTTTGCCGAGTAGGCAAGATTCGCATGTCTCGAACGACTCCAAGTCGAACGAATTTAGGAGTCCATCATCATGGAGCTTCTTCATGCGTTTCCAACTTATATGACCAAGCCGACAGTGCCAAAAGTAAGTCATATTCAGATCATTTGGTTTTAACCTTTTAACATTTATGTTATAAACCGACTCACCATCAAGATTCAAAATAAATAACCCGTCCTGGACGGGTGCAAAGCCGTGAAACATATCATTCAAATACAAAGAACAACCATTATTCTTGATATTCGACTCATAGCCTTGTCTCATCAAACATGAAGCAGAAATAATGTTTCGACTGAGCACTGGAACATAATAACAATTATTTAGTTCCATAATGAATCCAGAAGGTAAATGAAGTTGCATCGTGCCGACTTCCAACGCAGCAACTCTTGCTTTGTTGCCGACTCGAATATCAACCTCGCCTCTTACTACGCTCCTAGTTCTTACCAGTCCCTGCAACGAGTTACAGATGTGAATAACTGATCCGGTATCATATACCCAAGAACTATTAGGTGCATCAGCAAGATATATGTCTATAACATTGCAAACAAGTGTACCTGAGTCGGAAGTCATACCTCCACTCTTGGCTTTGTCGTCCAAGTACTTGCTGCAGTTCCTCTTCCAGTGGTCATCCGCCTTGCAGTAGAAGCAAGTGGATCCGGATAAAGGAGATGGCTTAGTCCCTGAGGAAGCGCTTGGGACCGGGTCCTAAGCCTGCTTTCCTCCTGACTTAGCATTCTTTTTAGTCCAAGAACTCTTCTTGAACTTAGCCTTATTCTGCACCATCAACACTTGACTGGCGCCCTTCTTGAGATCCGCCTCTGCCTGCTTGAGCATCCCATGCAATTCAGTGAGCTTCTTATCCATACCATGCATGTGGTAGTTTGAAATGAACTGCCCATATGCACTAGGAAGAGAGTTCAGAATTATATCCGTAGCGAACTCTTCGCTAATGGGGTAGCCAAGCCTCTCCAGAGACTGCACGTAACCAACCATTTTGATCACATGCGGACTCAGTGGATCACCATCCTTAAGCTTGCAACTCAGCAAAGCCTGAGAGACTTGATACCTCTCAGTCTTCGCCTGAGCCTGGAACATACTTTTGAGGCTTTCGATCATATCGTAGGCCTCAACATGCTCGAACTGCTTTTGCAAGTCCGGTTCCATGTGAGCAAGCATAAGACAGCTAATATCCGTGGACTCATCCTTAGCCCGACGGTAGGCATTGGTGGCCGCGACAGTCGCATTCTCATTCGGCTCATCTGGAAGTGGGTTGTCTAGGACATGGTTCTTCTTTTCTTGTTTGAGAATAATTCTCAAATTTCGATACCAGTTGGTAAAATTAGTGTCGTTCAGCTTATATTTTTCAAGGATAGTTCTCAACGCAAAACCGGATATCTGAGAGTGACTGCTACTTGGTGCCATGATCTACAACAGAAAATATGCAAAACACTTAAGACATGTATTCATAAAAGAGCAAGCATATTAAACATTTTAATATTTTATGCTCACACTAGAACCAACACCCCTCCGATGGTTTCTTAGTGATTCAGGATCCTAAATAAGCAAGTCGGTTAGTGAGCTTTAGCATCACCGCTAGCCACCAAGTGATCTAGGTAGACAACTCCTTGTCAATCATATCTCATACGACTCCTGTTGGACGGGTGGCATCACATGCCCCGGCTCCCATCCGACTTTTCCCCGAGTCCCACAACCGTTGTGATAGACCCGTCTAGCTTACCGAGTGTTTCCGCAGTAAGAGTCCGACTCGAACCCACCTAGTCGGAAAGAATTGGCAGCACCTCAATTTTATGAGCCCACTATCAAAAATGTCCGACTTGTGATGGTGCAAACACTGGCGGGAAAACCGACTAGACCTTCTTTGAGGGATTAAATTTTACCGACTATCTAATAGACGTAAAACTGAGACATAACAATAACACAAAATAAAGCAATTATAATGTGAAATGGTATGGCTCTCTTCATGGCGATCTCCATCTCCACAAAGCCTGTAATCTGACTTGTGCCAACTCTTGTCACTTGTCGTCTTACTCCATGTCACCGACATGTACAACGCCTTGCATGCCTTCCGGGTTCTCCAAACAGCTACACTAGCTTAGTAAAGTAAATTACATAGAGAATCCGACACGCAGGTCGTTATACAATAAAATGACAGCACCTAGGCTCCAGCCGGCTGACAAAAACCGTGATTCACAGATCATGTATGGATTACACACATACATCACATGCAGATGAACCATACCATTCACAACTTCCTGCAAAAACAAGTTATGCATAGATACAATATCTACCGGCGTTGGGAAACTCGCAACGACATCTAAGGCGCTATGACAGGGCGAAGCCGGCGGTCCCGCTAGCCTGATAGCGGGCGGGGATCGAAGGGGCAGCGCCCGACGATTTTTCCGAGAACGTAGATTTCATCTACGATCCGGACATGGATTCCGACCATTGTTCCGATTCGATCAAACTTTTTGATCTTCGATCACCGCCTCTGGATTTACGTGTCACAGTCTACCTCGATGGAGGAAGCCGACCGGTAGGGGTATGTCGTTCCACGACCTCAGCAGTATGTGAAGGGTTTCGCGACATAGTAAATCAAAATTTTCTACGGATGCGAACAGAGGGAAAGCCAAGATCTAATCTAGGAGATGCAATCAACGAGAGAGATTGGATTAGATCTTCATACCCTTGAAGATTCGCACAGCGGAACGTTCGTCGGAACGTGGGTGATGTAGTCGTACTCGCTTATCCTCCTCGCGATCCGATCCGATCTAGCACCACAAGTGGCGGTGCCTCCGTGAGATGCACACGTGCAGCACCTCGACGTCTCCTCCTTCCTTGGACCAGCAAGTATGGTGGAGAGATAGATTGGATCTACAACACGACGGCGTGGTGTATATGGTGGAGAATTTCTGCAGCAGGGCTTCGCCTACAAACAGTCGGGAGGGAGAGAGGAAGGTAGCAAGGCAGCTAGGGCTTGGAGAAAGGTGTGTGTAGGTGTGGCATCCCGCAAAACCACTACTAGAAAATCGCGTTGTTTTTGTGCATTGCATCATCAGGACCGCATGCTCATGGCATCATGCCACATTGCATTTGAGCATCGTCATCATCTTGCATTTGCTTGCATAAAACTATTTTTGAAAAGCCTGGTTTTGTTTTCTAAACGCCCCGTCTTTTATTCAAACGCCAAACCCGGGTCTCCGGATTATTTTGTTTTGGCTGCTATCGGGTTGCAAACGGCCCGTTTAAAACAAATAAAATGTTTAAGTTATTTTAGTGGGGCAGTCGAACGGGCCGAATGACCCGAACGACCACCCCAGAAAATACCAAACGGTCCACCCCTTATTCCTAAAGCTACCAACCTATCTACCCACACCCCCCTCCACATCACTCCCACCAATCCCAGGCCAACACCTCACCCTCTTCCCCCTCTCTACCCAATCCTAAGCTGCCACCTCAGCCTACCCACTCCCCATCCCCAGCACACACCCTGGGCCACACACACACAAGCACACACGCACAGCAGCCATTCCCCTGACCCCACATGCGCGGCCCCACCCACCTGCCGCGTCCAGCACACGGCCACGCGCCCCAGGGCCCCCACACGCGACCCGTCCCACCCCACCATCCCGCACCTGCCCCGATCCCGCACCCCTCCTCCCCAACATGCCCGTCCCGCCTCTCTCCCTTCCTCCCTCCTCTCCGGCGCCCCCCACCGTCGCCGGCGAGCCCTCCACGCTCGCCCGCCCTCCGCCTGGCTCGCCGCCCGCCGCCTCTCTCCCACCCCTCGGCCCCGCCACCGGCCGCAGTCTCCTCCTCCTCTCCCCTCCTGGCCGACGCCGGCGCCGGTCTCCCTCACCACCGCGCCTCCCCGCCCCCGCTCGAGTTCCCCGCCGCTCGCCGGAGCTCCCTCTCCCCTCCCCCTCCTCCTCTCTCCCAGCCCCGCCGACACCTTCCCCTTCCCCAACCTCCGCTCGCCCGCCTCGCCCCGAGGCAGAGCTCGCGCGCCCGCCGGCCTCCCTACCGCCCTCCGCTCGCCGCTCCGCCTCCCAGGCGCCCCGGCTCCTCCCCGTCGTCGACCTGCTCGCCTCGCGGCTCCGCCCCGCACCGGCCCGAGCCCCGCCGCTCGCCGGTTCCGTCCCCGGCCACGCCTCCCCTCCGTGCCCCAGCTCGACCTCCTCGATCCCGTCGCCTCTTCTCCGGCCCTCCTCTGCCGCGCGTCGCCCCACGTCGCCTGCGCCCGCCGCGAGCTGCCCTCCTCGCCGCCTCTGCCCCGGCAGCCGCCAGTCGTCTCCCTCCGCGCCGCCGGGCACCCGACCCCCCCTGCTTCCGCGTGGCCACAACGTTTCGAGTATGTACGTGCTGGTGCTTGTATGTGTCCTGGCGATGAGGTACTAGGAGCAGAACCAAAGTGTTCCTGTGGGTGTGGTGATTTCAGAAGTTTGGACACGTACATCGACTGCCTTCGCCCTGGTGCTGACAAGACGAAAAATGCGCTAAGAACAGATGTGTGGATCTGTCCGATTGATGACCAGGACGGACCCGAAGACCACCGACAAGATCTCCGTCCTGGACTCCAAGATCTGCCTCCCGGACATCGAGCGCCAAGATCGCCTCACGGATTCCGAAGCGGTTCTCGGACCCAAAGACGTCGAGACCCCTAACCCGAAGACCGATCCCGGCGCGCCCGAACCCCGTCAAGACCCCGAACCCTCTCGGATCCGAGGACCGAAGATGGCCGGAACACCAAGACCGACCCGATACACGGGCCCGACAAGACCCTCGCAACGGCAAGATCGGCCCCGTGGGACCCGACAAGACCTTCGCGACGACAAGAACGGCACCGACCCGGAAGAAGCCGATGCGCCCCGACACCGACCCAAGTCCTTCTTCCCGGAACGCCAAGATCTACCCCGTTATCTGAGAATGCTTCCGCCGAGACCGGACCCCAGATCCGAACCCTGAGACCGACCCCGAACCCTCGGACCAAGATCGTCGAGAACCCTAAATGTGTGAACCCTTCCCGAAACCCTATTTTATAATATATTAAACTTGTCGCATATTAAATTGTCATTCTCGCATGCATATCATTGGTTTGGGGGCCTTATGCCGATTCACCTTATAATTAAATATGGGGCCCATATGCGGGCAAATCTAGCCTTATATTGGCCTCATTTAAATTTGTGTAGCGAACCGGTAACTCATCTTGCCTTGTTAAAACAACATTTAATTTGCGGGGAAGCTAAACAACATGAACCACCTAACTAATTGTCGGGACCCCGGTTCCGCTTAATATTGACCTATTTGCATCGCACCTTTTCCATGTCATGCATCATACATGCATCATGTCGATCTTCTGCCGTGTATTAAATATTGCATCCGGTGTGATTCTAGTGTTTTGGTTCTTCGCGGATAAGGCCGTTGAGTTGATGTGAGCTTCGCCCCGATCTTTGGTTGAACCTTCGGCAATGTTTTCAGGCGAGCATCTCCCCCTTTCTACCTATCTTACTTTTATAGTATTTATTTCCCTCCTGTGGATCTATTGCTGTCTGTGTTGCGATGCTCTAGCTTCGCTCCCTGGATATTCCCTGCAGCCTTATATTGCCTTGGACACATCCTATTACCTGTTGTTTGGTAGATAGTTGGACTTGCGCGTCGTAGTCGCTTGCTCAAGTGTTGTTACGTGTCGTCAAGTGCCACAGTTGTTGATGTATTGCCGCATGTTGATGTTGGAGATGATCATAGTTTTACTTACTGTCCACTTTAATTCCTGTTTAACAACTAAAATTGAAGTAAGCAGAGGCATCGGTGGGTGATAGATAACATTTGGTTTCCGAACGCCCACTTGTGTCCCGTAGGACCCCGAGTACTTGATACCTGTTCCTTGATTTATCGTGCTATCCACATCCGGGAGGTATATGGGACCCCCCTGAGCCAGAGCTTGATTCAGTCTTATTTCTTGGGGCCACAAACTAGTTTGAGGTTTTATTTACTATCCTGTACTTATGCCATGCTACTTCTGTATTTACGTTTGTGCGAGGAGCACACTGTACTGTTTAGGTAAGCGGAGTGTTTTCGCGGTATCGACAAGCCCAGCCACACTTTCGGGTTCCCAGTCGTTTACAGCCATTGTCGCAAACCTGGAGTCCGTCTCGGAGCTTGCTTACTTCGTTGCGGGTCTACTCAATGGGGTGGCCCCCTGAAATATTTCTGAATCCTGTGATTGCTTAGTCGTGAAAGCCTCGTTGGGTTTTGATTTGGTTTTTCCGAGGTTGATCGAGCGTGTGTTGCTATTGGTGCACCCCGGCCGGGTAAAACTTTCTGAAAGCCGTGTCCGCGGTTATGGACGACTTGGAGCACAGTATCTCTACCATAGACAAGCATAACTAAAGTTTATTGCTATAAATTTGACTTTATAATGACTAGTAATCAGCTTCACTATAACAGAATGGCTAAAAAAATACTGCCCACAATTGCTTGTTTGGAGTGTCGTTTGTGACCATTGTACCTGACTAGTAAGTATTGCAACTACAACGGAATGGCTAAATTAAAGTACCAACAACTACTGGGTCTTGGGTTATCTCATGCTAATTGTTTAATGACTAGTAAGTGTTGCAACGATAATGGAATGGTTAACTAAAAGTGCCCACTGCTTACTTTATCCGGACGATTAACTAAACCTGACTAGTAAAGTGCCGCAACTATAACTGAACAAGTAAAACTGCCAACTGTGTGAGTTCCTCGGTTGACTTCCTCGTTGGTCTCGAGGGGGAAACACCAGGATGGGTTTGTTTGATTATAGTATCAGGTTGGATCCGAATAGGTCTTCCTTACCCCTCCCTGATAGCCGCCAGTTTAACCGAGTCTCTATAGGTTGTTCAGTGCATGCTGCCGCTGCCGCTCCAGTACACCATACCTTTGTAGGCGAGGACCGCCGAATTCTAGCCTCGCCGTGTACTGGCCTCAGTACTGACGCTCCTCTTTTTCCTTTGCCCTTTGTTGGCACCCCTTTTTGTTTAAGCAGGTTTTGAGATCGACGTCGTTAGCAGGGTTACCCTTCCGGCTTGGCCTGGGCAGGGTTATGGACGCCATTGGTTATTCTTCAGGGCTCTTAGCCCCATTTGCATCTTGTCCGTAGCTGGATGCTCTATCGTTTTCAAGGTGATTTGGATCTTTGTATATTATATCTGTATTCTTGACTCTTTGAGTCGCTGTTGTATATATATATGTTCTATGGGTCCCATCGAGGACTGTTGTGTAATGTTATTACTTCGTTTTCCACCCGCACGCAAGTGCCTGGTGGGCACCTTTGAATCGTTTCTATGCGGGTTTGGCGGGTTTCGCTAAAACTTGCATAGGCTCGATTCTGAGGGTGTTACAGAGTGGTATCAGAGCTCAGCAGTTGCGATACCCCACAAGTCCAGCCTGTAGGATAACCTAGCTAACGGCCGAAGTAGAGTGTCAAAACTATTTTTGCAAAATCGGTTGGATAGTTCTGATTAGGTCTGATTTTACTCCTTAACCCTCTGCTGTTCTCCTCTTACCTCTACGTGTCTTGAATCCGCTCTCTTCTCGTTCTTCGAGTCCAGGAATTCTCGTGGTTGGGTTCCGTCGTACCTTCAGGGTTTCGCTTCCTTCTTTGATAACGGTGTTCTGCCGTCCGGTGTTCAAGCTGCCTGATGAATCCGTCTACGGTGTTACCATTCTTTATTCCTTGTTTGTGCTTTCTGGTGTTTTCCGATGCGACGACATCCTCTACGCCAGATCCGATGCAGAGTCTGCATCACTCCTTTGTTTCCGAACCTCGCTTGTCGAGATCTTCAGTCTAATTCCGAGAGTTGGTTGCATAATCCGCCTATTCGTGTGCAGAGTAATGGTTTGGGTGCGCGATGGACTGATCACCATCCGACTACTCTTATCATTCGCTCTTGTACCCCGAATCAGTGGATCCAGCGATTTTACTCCGTCCACGGAAGTTAGAGGTGGCTTTATTTGTGGATACCTCTACCTTCGACCTTTTGTTCCGGAGTGTTCCCTCGACGATCACGGACAACGACCTCTTGTTAGTGGTGTCGCGAGGATCAACACGAAGAGAGAAGACGCAGACCGCCGCCCTTCTTCCCGGTACCATGAGGCGGATCTCGAGGGCGAGATCCATTGTTAGTGGTGTCGAATTGTGGCATCCCGCAAAACCACTACTAGAAAATCGCGTTGTTTTTGTGCATTGCATCATCAGGACCGCATGCTCATGGCATCATGCCACATTGCATTTGAGCATCGTCATCATCTTGCATTTGCTTGCATAAAACTATTTTTGAAAAGCCTGGTTTTGTTTTCTAAACGCCCCGTCTTTTATTCAAACGCCAAACCCGGGTCTCCGGATTATTTTGTTTTGGCTGCTATCGGGTTGCAAACGGCCCGTTTAAAACAAATAAAATGTTTAAGTTATTTTAGTGGGACAGTCGAACGGTCCGAATGACCCGAACGACCACCCCAGAAAATACCAAACGGTCCACCCCTTATTCCTAAAGCTACCAACCTATCTACCCACACCCCCCCTCCACATCACTCCCACCAATCCCAGGCCAACACCTCACCCTCTTCCCCCTCTCTACCCAATCCTAAGCTGCCACCTCAGCCTACCCACTCCCCATCCCCAGCACACACCCTGGGCCACACACACAAGCACACACGCACAGCAGCCACTCCCCTGACCCCACATGCGCGGCCCCACCCACCTGCCGCGTCCAGCACACGGCCACGCGCCCCAGGGCCCCCACACGCGAGAATCTCAAAGGGCCCGGGATAGGTTTCAAAACGATTTTGAAGTTCCGGTTCCATAGCAAACAACATGGTGCTCTTAATCACACCATAATCATCTTTGCGCGACTGATAGACAGCTTTCTCATCAGCCGGCGCAGTTGCAGCAGGGAGTCACCTAACGCTTTCCCAAGGACATAGTCCTTTTGTCCGCCAGACAGAATGATTCTTAGATTGCGGAACCAATTGGTGAAGTTAGACCCATTGTTTCTAAGCTTTTCCTTCTCAGCAAAAACGTTGAAGTTGAAGTTGGATTTGGCCATGTGATCTAAAGTATTTGCAAGTACAATTTAGACTATGTTCATGATAAATAGTTCAACTTAATCAAATTACTAAATGAACTCCCACTAAATTCAACATCCCTCAAGTTGTTTAGTGAACACGATCCAAATTCACCACACCTAATCCGATCATCACGAGAAGAGATGTGGTTTCAATGGTGGACAACAAAGTGTCGATCATATCATTCATATGACTCATGCTTAACCTTTCGGTTCTTGTGTTCCGAGGCCATGTCTGTACATGCTAGGCTCGTCAAGCTAGACCCAAGTATTTCTGCGTGTGCAAAACTGGCTTGCACCTGTTGTATGTGAGCGTAGAGTCTATAGCACCCGATCATCACGTGATGCTTGGACACGACGAACTTTCGCAACGGTGCATACTTGGGGAGAACACAGTTTTTATCTTGATCTTTAAGCGAGGAATCATCTTATAATGCTACCGTCGCGATCTAAGCATAATAAGATACATAAAGGGATAAACATCACATGCATATAACTTTATGTGACATGGTATAGCCAATCCTCGCGCAATGATCTCCATCTTGTGCGTTCCGGCATGATCTCCATCACTCCACCATGATTGCCTCCACCACGAATAGCAACTACAACTATTGCTAACTACTTAGCGATAAAGTAAAGCTATTACATGGCGTATAAGAAGTTGACTCGCAGGTCATACACAATTATAAAGACAACCATATGGCTCCTGCCGGTTGTGTACTCATCGACATGCAAGTCGTGAAACATTACAAAACATGATCATCGCATACAATATACACATCACATCTTGGGCCATACCATATCACAGAAAACACTCCCTGCAAAAACAAGTTAGACGCCTCTACTTTGTTGTTGCATGTTTTACGTGGATTATGGGAGTAGATGCTAAGAACGATTCTTACCTACGAAAAGCCACAACGGTGATATTATGGTTGCCAAACTCCGGTGTTAATCCCATGACAACTATAGTGAGAGAAACTGACATCCACCAGCCGCATGTGTGGAACAAGCCACACGTCAAGTGCGGAGCCGGTCTCGCGAACGATGTCGCGTAAGGTTGGCCTGGACCGCTTCAATCTCACTATCCCGCGTCATAAGAAGAACACAAACAAGAGGCTTGCAACAGAAAACATCAACGCCCGCAACAACCATGTTGCGTTCTACTCGTGAATCACATCTACGCATAGATCTAGCTCTGATACCACTGAAGGGTTTCGCGACATAGTAAATCAAAATTTTCTACGGATGCGAACAGAGGGAAAGCCAAGATCTAATCTAGGAGATGAAATCAACGAGAGAGATTGGATTAGATCTTCATACCCTTGAAGATTCGCACAGCGGAACGTTCGTCGGAACGTGGGTGATGTAGTCGTACTCGCTTCTCCTCCTCGCGATCCGATCCGATCTAGCACCACAAGTGGCGGTGCCTCCGTGAGATGCACACGTGCAGCACCTCGACGTCTCCTCCTTCCTCGGACCAGCAAGTATGGTGGAGAGATAGATTGGATCTACAACACGACGGCATGGTGTATATGGTGGAGAATTTCTGCAGCAGGGCTTCACCTACAAACAGTCGGGAGGGAGAGAGGAAGGTAGCAAGGCAGCTAGGGCTTGGAGGAAGGTGTGTGTAGGGGGGAGGGGGCGCACCACCCCTCTATATATAGAGGGGGGCGGCCAGCGCTTGCCCCTCCTCCAAGCCTATCTCTAGTTTAAACAATTTAAACTCTCCCTTCTAGAAATCCTATCTCTAGTTTAAACGATTTAAACTCTCCCTCTTCTAGAAATTCTATCCCGAGATTTAAACGAGTCAAATCTCTCTAGAATCGGCTGGGCCCTATGGGGCCTTGTGCCCCTGGCCCAATGCGGCCAGGACACTCCCTCATAGGCCCATGCCCCCTCCCGGAAGGTGGGGCCACGTTGGTCCCCTTCCGAAAGGTTCTAGAAGCTTCCGGTACAATACCGATTAACCCGAAACAATTCCGAACTCCAAAAACTGCACTGCCTTATATGAATCTTATTCTCCGGACCATTCCGGAACCTCTCGTGATATCCCGGATCCCATCCGAGACTCCGAACAAAAATTCATAAACCAATTATCCAATCTATCCTAGCGTCAAGACACGTTAAGTGTGTGACCCTGCGGGTTCGAGAATATGCAGACATGATCTTCTATCAATAATCAACAGCGGGGTCTGGGCACCCATATTGACTCCCACACATTCATCGATGATCATATCGGATGAACCACGATGCCAGGATTCAATCAATCCCTTATATATATTCCCTTCGTCTCGCGATATTTTACTTGCCCGAGATTCGATCGTCGGTACCGTCATACCTAGTTCAATCCCGTTCACAGCAAGTACTTTACTCGTTCCGTAATCCGATATCACTTTGTGATTAACTCCTTAATCACATGCTTGCAAGCGGTGTTGATATATATTACCGAGTGGGCCCGAAGTATATCTCTCCGACTTGGGAGGGACAAATCCCATCTCGATACATACAACCCAACAGATACTTTCCGATCACCTGAGAGACACCTTTATGATCACCCTCTCATAGGATGACGTTTGATGACCTCAAAGCTTTCTTCCGATACCAGGGAGTTGTATTATCTCATGATCTAAGGAATACAATATTTGACATAGGAAAAGCTTCGCAAAGACGAACACGATGACACGATCTAATTGCTTTGCTTAGTTTGGGTCTGTCCATCATATCATTCTCCAATGAAATGATCTCATTATCAATCGACAACTCATGTCTATGGTTAGGAAACCTTAACCATCATTGATCAATGAGCTAGTCCTTAGAGGCGTACCAGGGACACGGTGTTGTTCACAAACCACACAAGTATTAATGTTTCCGCTTAATACAATTCTAGCATGGAATATAAACTTTATCATGAACAAGAATTATAATAATAACATCTTTATTATTGCCTCTAGGGCATAATTCCAAGAGTCTCCCACTTGCACTAGAGTCAATAATCTAGTTTACATCTGGCAACAATCTCACACCCATGGCACTGAGGTGTTGATCATGTTTTACACGTGGAAGAGGTTTAGTCAATGGATCTGCAACATTCAGATCCGTATGTACTTTGCTAATCTTCAGATCTCCATCTGCTATATAATCTTGGATTATATGAAACTTGCGGTTGATATGCTTGGTCTTTGGATGATATCTTGGTTCCTTAGCGAGTGCTATGGCGCCAGTGTTGTCACACAATATCTCCAGTGGGTCCAATGCACTTGGAACCACACCAAGCTCAGTGATGAAGTTTCTGATCCAAACTCCTTCACTTGACGCTTCTGCAGCAGCCATGTATTCCGCTTCTACTGTAGATCCCGCGATCACGCTTTGCTTGCATCTTCTCCAGCTCACAGCTCCTCCATTCAAAATATAAACGTATCCTGTCTGAGATTTAGAATCATCCTTGTCGGTGTCAAAACTAGCGTCGACGTAACCTTTTACGACAAGCTATTCATCACCCCCATAGACTAAGAACATTTCTTTAGTCCTATTTAGGTACTTTAGGATGTTCTTCACGGCTGTCCAGTGTTCCACTCCTGGATCACTTTGATATCTGCTCGTCAAACTAAGAGCATTGGACACATCCGGTCTAGTACACAGCATGGCATACATGATGGAACCTATGGCCGAGGCATAAGGCACTTTGCTCATAGCTTCCCTATCATTTACCGTAGCTAGACACTGAGCCTTGCTCAATATCTTACCTGACAACATAGGCACTGAACCTTTCTTTGCCTTATCCATTCTGAACCTTTTCAGAACTTTGTCTAGGTATGTACTCTGTCTTAAAGCTATCAGGCGTCTTTGTCTATCTCTATAGATCTTGATGCCCAATATATAAGCAGCTTCACCTAGGTCTTTCATTGAAAAACACTTGTTCAAATAACTCTTCACATCGTTAAGCATGTTGATGTCATTTCCGATAATCAATATGTCATCCACATATAGTACCGGAAACGTCACCAAGCTCCCACTCACTTTCCTGTAGATACAAGCTTCGTAGCAATTTGGAACAAATCCAAAGCTCTTGATTACTTGATCAAAACGAAGGTTCCAACTCCGAGATGCTTGCTTCAATCCATAAATGGAACGCTGAAGTTTGCATACTTTATCAGCATCCTTAGGATCGACAAAACCTTCGGGTTGCATCATATACAACTCTTCATTAATGTTGCCATTGAGGAAAGCAGTCTTGACATCCATCTTCCATATTTCATAATCATGAAACGCAGCAATTGCTAATAAAATCCGAATGGACTTAAACATCCCTACGGGAGAGAAAGTCTCATCGTAGTCAACACCTTGAACTTGTCGAAAACCTTTCGCGACAAGCCGTGCTTGATAGACAGTAACATTACCATCCGTGTCCGTTTTCTTCTTGAAGATCCATTTGCACTCAACGGCCTTTCGGTCGCTAGGAGGGTCCACCAAAGTCCATACTTGGTTTTCGCTCATGGATCCCAATTCGGATTTCATGGCTTCTAGCCATTTCTCAGAGTCTGGGCTCATCATCGCTTCCTCATAGTTCGTAGGTTCACTGTCTTCTACTAACAAGACAGTCAAGACAGGGTTGCCGTACCACTCAGGAGGGGCACGCGACCTTGTCGACCTGCGACGTTCAGTAGCAGCATCGTCCGAAGCTTCATGATCCTTGTCATTAGCTTCCTCTATTGTTGGTGCAGGCGGCACTGGAACAATTTCAGGTGTTGCGCTACTCTCCAATTCAAGAGAAGATTCAATAACCTCGTCAAGCTCTACTTTCCTCCCACTCACTTCTTTCGAGAGAAACTCCTTCTCAAGAAAGGAACCGTTCTTTGCGACAAACACTCGGTTCTGTGATAGAAGGTATACCCAATAGTTTCCTTAGGGTATCCTATGAAGACGCATTTCTCCGCTTTGGGTTCGAGCTTGTCCGGCATCAACTTCTTGACGTAAGCTTCGCATCCCCAAACTTTAAGAAACGACAACTTAGGTTTAGCACCAAACCACAGTTCATACGGTGTCGTCTCAACGGATTTAGATGGAGCCCTATTTAAAGTGAATGCAGCGGTTTCTAATGCATTACCCCAAAATGATAACGACAAATCAGTAAGAGACATCATTGATCGGACCATATCTAATAGGGTTCGATTCCGGCGTTCAGACACACCATTGCGCTGTGGTGTTCCGGGTGGCGTGAGTTGTGAAACGATTCCACTTGCTTTAAGATGCGTGAGAAAATCATAACTCAAATATTCACCTCCACGATCGGATCGTAGAAACTTAATCTTTCTGTTACGATGGTTCTCCACTTCATTCTGAAATTCCTTGAACTTTTCAAATGTTTCAGATTTATGTTTCATTAAATGGATATACCCATATCTACTTAAGTCATCGGTAAAAGTGAGGAAATAGCGATATCCACCGCGCGTCGAAATACTCATCGGTTCGCATACATCGGTATGTATGATTTCCAACAAGTCCGTTGCTCGCTCCATCATTCCGGAGAACGGGGTTTTGATCATCTTGCCCATGAGGCATGGTTCGCATGTGTCAAATGATTCAAAATCAAGAGACTCCAAAAGTCCATCAGAATGGAGTTTCTTCATGCGCTTTACACCAATATGACCTAGACGACAGTGCCACAAATAAGTAGTATTATCACTATCTACTTTGCATCTCTTAGCCTCAATGTTATGGATGTGTGTTTCATCCCTTTCGAGATTTAGAAGAAATAAACCATTTACAAGAGGTGCATGACCATAAAAGATGTTACTCATATAAATAGAACAACCATTATTCTCCGATTTAAATGAATAACCGTCTTGCAATAAACACGATCCAGAAATAATTTTCATGCTCAACGCAGGCACATAATAACACTTATTAAGGTTTAAAACTAATACCGAAGGTAAAACTAAGGAGAGCATGCCGACGGCCATCACATCAACTCTTGATCCGTTGCCAACGCGCATCGTCACCTCATCCCTCGCAAGCCGCCGTCTATTCCGTAGCTCCTGTTTCGAGTTACAAATATTAGCAACTGAACCGGTATTAAATACCCAGGCACTACAACGAGGGCTAGTAAGGAAAACATCAATAACATGTATATCAAATATACCTTTGATGGTGCCATCCTTCTTGTCCGCCAAGTACTTCGGACAGTTACGCTTCCAGTGACCCTTGTCCTTGCAATAGAAGCACTCAGTGTCCGGCTTGGGACCAGACTTGAGCTTCTTCTCAGCAGGGGCATTGCGCTTGCCGCCGCCCTTCTTGAAGGGCTTCTTTGCTCCCTTACCTTTCTTAAAGGAGGGCTTGTTGACCATCAACACATGATTATCCTTTTTGATGTCCACCTCCGCAGCCTTCAGCTTTGCGAAGAGCTCGGTGATCGTATCAGTGGAGCCAATCTGATTATGAGTCACTACAAAACTTTTGTAGCTGGGAGGGAGTGATTGCAGAACCATGTCAATCTTGAGCTCCTCTGGAATCGTGCATTCCAGTTGCTCAAGGCGTTGAGTGTAGCCCGACATCTTTATGGCGTGCTCACTAACGGAACTCCCTTCCTCCATCTTGCAGTTAAAGAACTTCTCAGAGATCTCATATCTCTCAGAACGGGCTTGAGTCTGAAACATGGTTTTCAGCTCCTCGAGAATCTCAAAGGGCCCGGGATAGGTTTCAAAACGATTTTGAAGTTCCGGTTCCATAGCAAACAACATGGTGCTCTTAATCACACCATAATCATCTTTGCGCGACTGATAGACAGCTTTCTCATCAGCCGGCGCAGTTGCAGCAGGGGGTCACCTAACGCTTTCCTAAGGACATAGTCCTTTTGTCCGCCAGACAGAATGATTCTTAGATTGCGGAACCAATTGGTGAAGTTAGACCCATTGTTTCTAAGCTTTTCCTTCTCAGCAAAAACGTTGAAGTTGAAGTTGGATTTGGCCATGTGATCTACAGTATTTGCAAGTACAATTTAGACTATGTTCATGATAAATAGTTCAACTTAATCAAATTACTAAATGAACTCCCACTAAATTCAACATCCCTCAAGTTGTTTAGTGAACACGATCCAAATTCACCACACCTAATCCGATCATCACGAGAAGAGATGTGGTTTCAATGGTGGACAACAAAGTGTCGATCATATCATTCATATGACTCATGCTTAACCTTTCGGTTCTTGTGTTCCGAGGCCATGTCTGTACATGCTAGGCTCGTCAAGCTAGACCCAAGTATTTCTGCGTGTGCAAAACTGGCTTGCACCCGTTGTATGTGAGCGTAGAGTCTATAGCACCCGATCATCACGTGATGCTTGGACACGACGAACTTTCGCAACGGTGCATACTTGGGGAGAACACAGTTTTTATCTTGATCTTTAAGCGAGGAATCATCTTATAATGCTACCATCGCGATCTAAGCATAATAAGATACATAAAGGGATAAACATCACATGCATATAACTTTATGTGACATGGTATAGCCAATCCTCGCGCAATGATCTCCATCTTGTGCGTTCCGGCATGATCTCCATCACTCCACCATGATTGCCTCCACCACGAATAGCAACTACAACTATTTCTAACTACTTAGCGATAAAGTAAAGCTATTACATGGCGTATAAGAAGTTGACTCGCAGGTCATACACAATTATAAAGACAACCATATGGCTCCTGCCGGTTGTGTACTCATCGACATGCAAGTCGTGAAACATTACAAAACATGATCATCGCATACAATATACACATCACATCTTGGGCCATACCATATCACAGAAAACACTCCCTGCAAAAACAAGTTAGACGCCTCTACTTTGTTGTTGCATGTTTTACGTGGATTATGGGAGTAGATGCTAAGAACGATTCTTACCTACGAAAAGCCACAACGGTGATATTATGGTTGCCAAATTCCGGTGTTAATCCCATGACAACTATAGTGAGAGAAACTGACATCCACCAGCCGCATGTGTGGAACAAGCCACACGTCAAGTGCGGAGCCGGTCTCGCGAACGATGTCGCGTAAGGTTGGCCTGGACCGCTTCAATCTCACTATCCCGCGTCATAAGAAGAACACAAACAAGAGGCTTGCAACAGAAAACATCAACGCCCGCAACAACCATGTTGCGTTCTACTCGTGAATCACATCTACGCATAGATCTAGCTCTGATACCACTGAAGGGTTTCGCGACATAGTAAATCAAAATTTTCTACGAATGCGAACAGAGGGAAAGCCAAGATCTAATCTAGGAGATGCAATCAACGAGAGAGATTGGATTAGATCTTCATACCCTTGAAGATTCGCACAGCGGAACGTTCGTCGGAACGTGGGTGATGTAGTCGTACTCGCTTCTCCTCCTCGCGATCCGATCCGATCTAGCACCACAAGTGGCGGTGCCTCCGTGAGATGCACACGTGCAGCACCTCGACGTCTCCTCCTTCCTCGGACCAGCAAGTATGGTGGAGAGATAGATTGGATCTACAACACGACGGCGTGGTGTGTATGGTGGAGAATTTCTGCAGCAGGGCTTCGCCTACAAACAGTCGGGAGGGAGAGAGGAAGGTAGCAAGGCAGCTAGGGCTTGGAGGAAGGTGTGTGTAGGGGGGAGGGGGCGCACCACCCCTCTATATATAGAGGGGGGGCGGCCAGCCCTTGCCCCTCCTCCAAGCCTATCTCTAGTTTAAACAATTTAAACTCTCCCTTCTAGAAATCCTATCTCTAGTTTAAACGATTTAAACTCTCCCTCTTCTAGAAATTCTATCCCGAGATTTAAACGAGTCAAATCTCTCTAGAATCGGCTGGGCCCTATGGGGCCTTGTGCCCCTGGCCCAATGCGGCCAGGACACTCCCTCATAGGCCCATGCCCCCTCCCGGAAGGTGGGGCCACGTTGGTCCCCTTCCGGAAGGTTCTAGAAGCTTCCGGTACAATACCGATTAACCCGGAACAATTCCGAACTCCAAAAACTGCACTGCCTTATATGAATCTTATTCTCCGGACCATTCCGGAACCTCTCGTGATATCCCGGATCCCATCCGAGACTCCGAACAAAAATTCATAAACCAATTATCCAATCTATCCTAGCGTCAAGACACGTTAAGTGTGTGACCCTGCGGGTTCGGGAATATGCAGACATGATCTTCTATCAATAATCAACAGCGGGGTCTGGGCACCCATATTGACTCCCACACATTCATCGATGATCATATCGGATGAACCAAGATGCCAGGATTCAATCAATCCCATATATATATTCCCTTCGTCTCGCGATATTTTACTTGCCCGAGATTCGATCGTCGGTATCGTCATACCTAGTTCAATCCCGTTCACAGCAAGTACTTTACTCGTTCCGTAATCCGATATCACTTTGTGATTAACTCCTTAATCACATGCTTGCAAGCGGTGTTGATATCGATTACCGAGTGGGCCCGAAGTATATCTCTCCGACTTGGGAGGGACAAATCCCATCTCGATACATACAACCCAACAGATACTTTCCGATCACCTGAGAGACACCTTTATGATCACCCTCTCATAGGATGACGTTTGATGACCTCAAAGCTTTCTTCCGATACCAGGGAGTTGTATTATCTCATGGTCTAAGGAATACAATATTTGACATAGGAAAGGCTTCGCAAAGACGAACACGATGACACGATCTAATTGCTTTGCTTAGTTTGGGTCTGTCCATCATATCATTCTCCAATGAAATGATCTCATTATCAATCGACAACTCATGTCTATGGTTAGGAAACCTTAACCATCATTGATCAATGAGCTAGTCCTTAGAGGCGTACCAGGGACACGGTGTTTGTGGCATCCCGCAAAACCACTACTAGAAAATCGCGTTGAATTTGTGCATTGCATCGTCATCATCATGCATTGTTTGCCTAAAACTAATTTCGAAAACCTATTTTTGTTTTCCAAACGCCCCAACTTATTTCAAACGCCAAACCCCGGGTGCTGCCGGATATTTTGTTGTCTAAAAACTATTCGCAAAGTTCTTTTCAAATTAAATAAAAGCTTGAATTATTTTTGGCCGGAGCAGTCGAACGGGCCGATCGACCCGAACGACCGCCCCAGAATTGTTAATCGGTCCAACCAGTCCCACCCCTTATTCCTATAGCTACCCAGAAAACTACCCACACCCCCTGGCCACCTCACCCCCTCCAATCCTGGAGCGCCACATCAGCACACCCCTCTCCCTCACCAACCAGCAGCCGCCACGTGGCCCCTCTCTCTCCTCTCTCTCTCCCAAACCCAGCCACACACGCAGAACACACGCACACGCGCGCGCAGCCGGCCAGCACCCGCAGCAGATCCCACTCACCCCCGGACCCACCCTGGGCCCGCACCTACCCCGCTCCCCACGCCATCCTTCCACCCCCGCTTCTCCCTCCTCTCTCCCTTCCTGGCTCGCTCCGCGCGCAGCCGCTCTCCCTCTCTCTCGCCGGCGCGCGCCGCCGCCGCCGTGCGCGCCGCCCCCTCCGGCCACCTTCCGCCGCCGCCCACCGCCGCTCCTGCGCGCCTCCAGTCCCCTCGCCGCGCTCCGCCTCTCCGCTCGACCCGCCGTCCACCGCCTCCCCCGCACCGCGCCAGGCCGCCCCGCGCCTCGCCAGGCCGCGCTCGAGCCGCCCGCAGCCGCCCGCGTCGAGCCGTCCCCACGCCGTCGCGTCTGCAGCCCTCGCTCGCCCCGCCGCCTGCGACCTGGCCTCGCCCCGCCGGTGCCGCCGGACCCGCTCTGCCCCGCGCGGCCACGCCGGCGCCGCCCGCGGCCGCTCCCCCGACCCCGCTCCTCCCCTGCTTCGCGCGCGTGCACCGCCGCCCCGGCCGGCCACCGCCGGACCCGCTCCGCCCCGCCGCCTGCGACCGCCGCCTTCCGAGCCTCGCCCGGCGTCGGCCGCCTTCGGCCCGGCCGTCCCCGTCGCAGCCCAGGAGCTCCGCCAGGCCTTCCCCGACGCCACCGTCCCTCTGCCTCGCCACGTCCGCCGCGGCCCCACCACCTTCGCGGGTTCCCCTCCTCGTCGAGTCTCCCGTTTCGTCGGCCGCCTCTGGCCCCGCTGGCCTCAGCCCATGCCAGCAAGCTCCTCGCCATCCCCTGGCCCCGTGTGGACGCGGCTGCCCCTCGACGCGACCTCGATGGCTAGTCGTGTACCGCGGTGACGACAGCGTGCATACGTCCATATGTCCCCAGAACGCCCGAGTCCAACACAAGTTCGGCATCCGCAAACCAAGGGCGGAACCCCAAGATCTTCGGGAGAAAACTTGGACTTGAGGACCAAGTTCACCGACCACCGAGGGAACCACCCCGAGAAAACACGGTACCCGGAGATCGACACAGGACTGAAGCACCAAGGCCTCCTTCTTGGAATCGCCAAGATCCACCGGCGCTAAACCCAAGACCGAAATCGTCCTCCGAGAACATCGACGCAGAACGCCAAGTGCTTCGCCCCGAACGCCAAGACCGACCGACACGCGGACCCGACAAGTTCTTCTCGACGACGAGATCATCGACAGAGAACCCAAAGAAAACCTGTGCGACAAGTACTCCCTCGAGAACGTCAAGTACTTCACCCCGGACACCGAGTCCGCCGAGACCCCGATGCGACAAGTGCTTCAACCCGAACGAGAGGACCGACAACATGGCCGACCATCGCGAATGCGACAAGAACTACCCCCGTTATCTGAGAACGCTTCCGCCGAGACCGAACCCCAGATCCGAACCCTGAGAACGACCCCGAACCCCGGAACCCCGAGATCGTCGAGGCCCCTAATGTGTGACCCTTTTCCTCGATACCCTATTTTATAAATGATATCAACTTGTTGCATATTTAATCATTCATCTCGCATGCATATCTGTGGTTTGGGGGCCTTATGCCGATTCACCAAATAATTAAATATGGGGCCCATATGCGGGCAAATCTAGTCTCATATCGGCCTCATTTAAACTTGTGTAGCGAACCGGTATCTTATCTTGCCTTGCTAAACAACATTTAAATTGCGGGGTAGCTAAACAACTTGAACCATTTAACTAATTATCCGGACCCCGGTTCCACTTAACATGACCTAATTGCACCGCATCTTTGCCATGCCATACATCATACATGCATCATGCCGATCTTCTGCTGTTGTATTAAATAGTGCATCCGGTGTTTCTTCTAGTGTTTTGCTTCTTCGCGGATAAGGCCGTTGAGTTGATGTGAGCTTCGCCCCGATCTTCGGTCGAACCCTTCGACAATGTTTTCAGGCGAGCATCTCCCTCTTTCTACCTATCTTACTTTGCTAGTATTTACTTCCCTCCTGTTGATCTTTGCTATCTGTGTTGCGATGCTCTAGATTTCGAACCCGTGATATCCCTTGCAGCCACATATAGCCTTGGACACATCCTATTACATGTTGTTTGGTAGATAGTTGGACCCGCGTGTCGTAGTCGCTTGCTCAAGTGTTTTGCTTGTCGTCAAGTACCACCTTTGTTGGAGGAATTGCCGCATGTTGACGTTGGAGATGATCATGGCTTTAATTATTGTTTCACTTTACTTCCCGTTTAACAACTAAAATTGAATTAAGCAGAGGCATCGGTGGGTGATAGGTAAGATTTGGTTTCCGACCGCCCACTTGTGTCCCGTAGGACCCGAGTTCTTGACACCTGTTCCGAGATCGAGCGCGCTAACCACAGGTGGGGAGATATGGGCCCCCCATTGATAATTACCTGATTTCAAAGTATTGTACTGGGGGCCACAAGTAGTTTGGGGCTTTATTACTATCCTGTACTTATGCCATGCTTTACTGCTTTATTTACGATTGTGCGAGGTACTGCACACTGTACTGTTTAGGATCGGGACACGATTCCGCGGTGCCGACAGTCCCCGTTTGGGGATTTGCTGTCGTGCACAGCCGTATACCCAAACCCTGAGACCGTCTCGGAGACCGGCCGACTCCGTTGCGGGTGTCGACTCGGTGGGGTGGCCCCCATGTACTTGCTTTGTGTCTGGGAACGTCGTGACTTAGGCCCCGCCGACATACCGATGGGTGTATGTTAACTGATCTGGCAAAAAGGGTCGAAGTGCCTGTGGATACTTTGGTGCACCCCTGCAGGGTTTAATCTTTTCGAGAAGCCGTGTCCGCGGTTATGGACGACTTGGAGCACAGTGCTTGATCATAGACAACTATAACTAAAGTTTATTGTTTTAACTTGACTTGTTTTCCGATATGATTAGTAATCAGCTTCACTAAAACGGAATGGCTAAGTAAAAGTATCAACAACTGCTGGGTTTTGGGGTTATCTCATGATAATTGTATCTGACTAGTAAGTGTTGCCACTATAACGGAATGGTTAACTAAAAGTGCCCACTGCTTACTTTATCAGGACGATTATCTAAACCTGACTAGTAAAGTGCCGCAACTATAACTGAATAAGTAAAACTGCCAACTGTGTGAGTTCCTCGGTTGACTTCCTCGTTTGGTCTCGAGGGGGAAACGCCAGGATGGGTTTGTTTGATGCTAGTATCAGGTTGGATCCGAATAGGTCTTTCTCACCCCTCTCTGATAGCCGCCAGTTGTATCGAGTCTCTATAGGTTGTTCAGTGCATGCTGCCGCTACCGCTCAGTCCACCATACCAATGTAGGCGAGGACCGCCGAATTCTAGCCTCGCCGTGTACTGGCCTCAGTACTGACGCTCCTTCTTTTTCCTTTGCCCTTTTGTCGGCACCCCTTTTTGTTTAAGCAGGTTTTGAGATCGACGCCGTTAGCAGGGTTACCCTTCCGGCTTGGCCTGGGCAGGGTTATGGACGCCATTGATTATTCTTCAGGGCTCTCAGCCCCCTTTGCATCTTGTCCGTAGTCGGACGCTCGATCATTTTCAAGGTGATTTGGATCTTTGTACATTATATTTGCATTCTTGACTCTTTGAGTCGCTGTTATATATATATCTGTTCTGTGGGTCCCATCGAGGACTGTTGTGTAATGTTATTACTTCGTTTTCCACCCGCACGCAAGTGCCTGGTGGGCACCTTCGAATCGTTTCTATGCGGGTTTGGCGGGTTTCGCTAAAACTTGCATAGGGCCGATTCTGAGGGTGTTACAGAGTGGTATCAGAGCTCAGCAGTTGCGATACCCCACAAGTCCAGCCTGTAGGATAACCTAGCTAACGGCCGAAGTAGAGTGTCAAAACTATTTTTGAAAATCGGTTGGATAGTTCTGGTTAGGTCTGATTTTACTCCTTACCCTCTGCTGTTCTCCTCTTACCCCTACGTGTTTTGAATCCGCTCTCGTCTCTTTCTTCGAGTCCAGGAATTCTCGTGGTTGGGTTCCGTCGTACCTTTAGGGTTTCGCTTCCTCCTTTGTTAACGGTGTTGCTACATCTGGTCTTCATGCTATCCGAAGAATCCTTTATCTGTGGTACCATCCTTTGTTCCTTGTTTGTGCTATCCGGTGTTTCCCGACGCGACGACATCCTCTACGCCAGATCCGATGCAGAGTCTGCATCACTCCTTTGATTCCGAACCTCGCTTGTCGAGATCTTCAGTCTGAATCCGAGGGTTGGTTGCATAATCTGTCTATTCGTGTACAGAGTAATGCTTTGAGTGCGGGATGGAGTCGCGACCATACCACTACTCTTATCATTTGCTTTGTATATTGAATGGGGGGATCGATGCAATTTACTCCTTCCATGGAAGTTAGCGGTGGTCTTACCTTTAACTTCGTCCGTTGTTTATCCGGAGTGTTGACGAACGGGATCAACGATGTCTTGTTAGTGGTGTCGCGAAGATCTGCACGAAGCAAGAAGATTCAGATCGCCGACCTTCCTTCCGGTACCACGAGGCGGATCTCGAGGGCGAGATCCATTGTTAGTGGTGTCGAATTGTGGCATCCCGCAAAACCACTACTAGAAAATCGCGTTGAATTTGTGCATTGCATCGTCATCATCATGCATTGTTTGCCTAAAACTAATTTCGAAAACCTATTTTTGTTTTCCAAACGCCCCAACTTATTTCAAACGCCAAACCCCGGGTGCTGCCGGATATTTTGTTGTCTAAAAACTATTCGCAAAGTTCTTTTCAAATTAAATAAAAGCTTGAATTATTTTTGGCCGGAGCAGTCGAACGGGCCGATCGACCCGAACGACCGCCCCAGAATTGTTAATCGGTCCAACCAGTCCCACCCCTTATTCCTATAGCTACCCAGAAAACTACCCACACCCCCTGGCCACCTCACCCCCTCCAATCCTGGAGCGCCACATCAGCACACCCCTCTCCCTCACCAACCAGCAGCCGCCACGTGGCCCCTCTCTCTCCTCTCTCTCTCCCAAACCCAGCCACACACGCAGAACACACGCACACGCGCGCGCAGCCGGCCAGCACCCGCAGCAGATCCCACTCACCCCCGGACCCACCCTGGGCCCGCACCTACCCCGCTCCCCACGCCATCCTTCCACCCCCGCTTCTCCCTCCTCTCTCCCTTCCTGGCTCGCTCCGCGCGCAGCCGCTCTCCCTCTCTCTCGCCGGCGCGCGCCGCCGCCGCCGTGCGCGCCGCCCCCTCCGGCCACCTTCCGCCGCCGCCCACCGCCGCTCCTGCGCGCCTCCAGTCCCCTCGCCGCGCTCCGCCTCTCCGCTCGACCCGCCGTCCACCGCCTCCCCCGCACCGCGCCAGGCCGCCCCGCGCCTCGCCAGGCCGCGCTCGAGCCGACCGCAGCCGCCCGCGTCGAGCCGTCCCCGCGCTGTCGCGTCTGCAGCCCTCGCTCGCCCCGCCGCCTGCGACCTGGCCTCGCCCCGCCGGTGCCGCCGGACCCGCTCTGCCCCGCGCGGCCACGCCGGCGCCGCCCGCGGCCGCTCCCCCGACCCCGCTCCTCCCCTGCTTCGCGCGCGTGCACCGCCGCCCCGGCCGGCCACCGCCGGACCCGCTCCGCCCCGCCGCCTGCGACCGCCGCCTTCCGAGCCTCGCCCGGCGTCGGCCGCCTTCGGCCCGGCCGTCCCCGTCGCAGCCCAGGAGCTCCGCCAGGCCTTCCCCGACGCCACCGTCCCTCTGCCTCGCCACGTCCGCCGCGGCCCCACCACCTTCGCGGGTTCCCCTCCTCGTCGAGTCTCCCGTTTCGTCGGCCGCCTCTGGCCCTGCTGGCCTCAGCCCATGCCAGCAAGCTCCTCGCCATCCCCTGGCCCCGTGTGGACGCGGCTGCCCCTCGACGCGACCTCGATGGCTAGTCGTGTACCGCGGTGACGACAGCGTGCATACGTCCATATGTCCCCAGAACGCCCGAGTCCAACACAAGTTCGGCATCCGCAAACCAAGGGCGGAACCCCAAGATCTTCGGGAGAAAACTTGGACTTGAGGACCAAGTTCACCGACCACCGAGGGAACCACCCCGAGAAAACACGGTACCCGGAGATCGACACAGGACTGAAGCACCAAGGCCTCCTTCATGGAATCGCCAAGATCCACCGGCGCTAAACCCAAGACCGACATCATCCTCCGAGAACATCGACGCAGAACGCCAAGTGCTTCGCCCCGAACGCCAAGACCGACCGACACGCGGACCCGACAAGTTCTTCTCGACGACGAGATCATCGACAGAGAACCCGAAGAAAACCTGTGCGACAAGTACTCCCTCGAGAACGTCAAGTACTTCACCCCGGACACCGAGTCCGCCGAGACCCCGATGCGACAAGTGCTTCAACCCGAACGAGAGGACCGACAACATGGCCGACCATCGCGAATGCGACAAGAACTACCCCCGTTATCTGAGAACGCTTCCGCCGAGACCGAACCCCAGATCCGAACCCTGAGAACGACCCCGAACCCCGGAACCCCGAGATCGTCGAGACCCCTAATGTGTGACCCTTTTCCTCGATACCCTATTTTATAAATGATATCAACTTGTTGCATATTTAATCATTCATCTCGCATGCATATCTGTGGTTTGGGGGCCTTATGCCGATTCACCAAATAATTGAATATGGGGCCCATATGCGGGCAAATCTAGTTTCATATCGGCCTCATTTAAACTTGTGTAGCGAACCGGTATCTTATCTTGCCTTGCTAAACAACATTTAAATTGCGGGGTAGCTAAACAACTTGAACCATTTAACTAATTGTCGGGACCCCGGTTCCACTTAACATGACCTAATTGCACCGCATCTTTGCCATGCCATACATCATACATGCATCATGCCGATCTTCTGCCGTTGTATTAAATAGTGCATCCGGTGTTTCTTCTAGTGTTTTGCTTCTTCGCGGATAAGGCCGTTGAGTTGATGTGAGCTTCGCCCCGATCTTCGGTCGAACCCTTCGACAATGTTTTCAGGCGAGCATCTCCCCCTTTCTACCTATCTTACTTTGCTAGTATTTACTTCCCTCCTGTTGATCTTTGCTATCTGTGTTGCGATGCTCTAGATTTCGAACCCGTGATATCCCTTGCAGCCACATATAGCCTTGGACACATCCTATTACCTGTTGTTTGGTAGATAGTTGGACCCGCGTGTCGTAGTCGCTTGCTCAAGTGTTTTGCTTGTCGTCAAGTACCACCTTTGTTGGAGGAATTGCCGCATGTTGACGTTGGAGATGATCATGGCTTTAATTATTGTTTCACTTTACTTCCCGTTTAACAACTAAAATTGAATTAAGCAGAGGCATCGGTGGGTGATAGGTAAGATTTGGTTTCCGACCGCCCACTTGTGTCCCGTAGGACCCGAGTTCTTGACACCTGTTCCGAGATCGAGCGCGCTAACCACAGGTGGGGAGATATGGGCCCCCCATTGATAATTACCTGATTTCAAAGTATTGTACTGGGGGCCACAAGTAGTTTGGGGCTTTATTACTATCCTGTACTTATGCCATGCTTTACTGCTTTATTTACGATTGTGCGAGGTACTGCACACTGTACTGTTTAGGATCGGGACACGATTCCGCGGTGCCGACAGTCCCCGTTTGGGGATTTGCTGTCGTGCACAGCCGTATACCCAAACCCTGAGACCGTCTCGGAGACCGGCCGACTCCGTTGCGGGTGTCGACTCGGTGGGGTGGCCCCCATGTACTTGCTTTGTGTCTGGGAACGTCGTGACTTAGGCCCCGCCGACATACCAATGGGTGTATGTTAACTGATCTGGCAAAAAGGGTCGAAGTGCCTGTGGATACTTTGGTGCACCCCTGCAGGGTTTAATCTTTTCGAGAAGCCGTGTCCGCGGTTATGGACGACTTGGAGCACAGTGCTTGATCATAGACAACTATAACTAAAGTTTATTGTTTTAACTTGACTTGTTTTCCGATATGATTAGTAATCAGCTTCACTAAAACGGAATGGCTAAGTAAAAGTATCAACAACTGCTGGGTTTTGGGGTTATCTCATGATAATTGTATCTGACTAGTAAGTGTTGCCACTATAACGGAATGGTTAACTAAAAGTGCCCACTGCTTACTTTATCAGGACGATTATCTAAACCTGACTAGTAAAGTGCCGCAACTATAACTGAATAAGTAAAACTGCCAACTGTGTGAGTTCCTCGGTTGACTTCCTCGTTTGGTCTCGAGGGGGAAACGCCAGGATGGGTTTGTTTGATGCTAGTATCAGGTTGGATCCGAATAGGTCTTTCTCACCCCTCTCTGATAGCCGCTAGTTGTATCGAGTCTCTATAGGTTGTTCAGTGCATGCTGCCGCTACCGCTCAGTCCACCATACCAATGTAGGCGAGGACCGCCGAATTCTAGCCTCGCCGTGTACTGGCCTCAGTACTGACGCTCCTTCTTTTTCCTTTGCCCTTTTGTCGGCACCCCTTTTTGTTTAAGCAGGTTTTGAGATCGACGCCGTTAGCAGGGTTACCCTTCCGGCTTGGCCTGGGCAGGGTTATGGACGCCATTGATTATTCTTCAGGGCTCTCAGCCCCCTTTGCATCTTGTCCGTAGTCGGACGCTCGATCATTTTCAAGGTGATTTGGATCTTTGTACATTATATTTGCATTCTTGACTCTTTGAGTCGCTGTTATATATATATCTGTTCTGTGGGTCCCATCGAGGACTGTTGTGTAATGTTATTACTTCGTTTTCCACCCGCACGCAAGTGCCTGGTGGGCACCTTCGAATCGTTTCTATGCGGGTTTGGCGGGTTTCGCTAAAACTTGCATAGGGCCGATTCTGAGGGTGTTACAGTGTTGTTCACAAACCACACAAGTATTAATGTTTCCGCTTAATACAATTCTAGCATGGAATATAAACTTTATCATGAACAAAAATTATAATAATAACATCTTTATTATTGCCTCTATGGCATAATTCCAACAGTATGATCACGGAAATCAGATCTACCATTCCCCGAGTACAGTTGATCCAATCAACTTCGTACAAAACCGATCTATCTCATAGATCGACCACCAAACAGCACATAAATCTCATCTACAGCCAACCGCATATCACATATGGGAGATCCCGAGCCTAAAACCAGAAGCTATCGCTTTGATACCACTATTGGGCCACGCGGAGATAAAACAAAAAATTTCCTCTAACGTGGTGATCCCAAGATCTAGCTGAGGTAGAAGGCCACGAGGTTTACCACTAGACGCGCAGTTGCGGATTACTCATGAAGCGCGTCAGTTGATGTAGTGCAGTCCTCACGATCCGATCGTCCTGGTGCTGATTGCACAACACCTCTGCTGGTATCCACACGTATAAGGAGGAGCGCCGGCGGCGAACTGCTAGGTTCGTTACGGCGGCTGGACTGCTGTGGAGCTAGGGTTTCCAACACATGAAATGACCTAACCGAACAACGTTTTTTCTTACTGGGTTATGGTGCTCCCCTATATATAGGGAGTGAACATGGGCTCTGCTCGCGCGGCCCATTCACTAAAGCCCATATAACACTAGTCACCGTGAGTCCAACTCACTATCTTAGTCCTAATCCGGTTTAGGTCCAACCCAACCAGATTACAGGTTCAGATCCAATCCGAACTTGCTCCCGCTCTTAAGTGTGTGACCCCGCAGGCTCATGGCTACTTGGACACGATTGGAGTCCGACTCACAATCGATCAGTCGGTAGCGGCTCCTAGCAGAACGTGCCGAGTCCCAAGTACCAAAGATTCATGACGACTTGCCTTTCCAATGCGACTTACGTCCGAGTCCCTTTTGCATCACGATATACCTTGTCAGACTATAGGCGAATAATTGTCATCCCTTAAATAGTCCGACTCTCTTCTCGATCCGAGATAAGTGATTCACCCGACTAACTCTTAGTCGATCGCCTCGGTTAACACTTAACCGAGTCGTGCGTGGCCATGCTTTCCGAATCATATCTCACGAGAGGGCCCGGAGAATATCTCTCCAAGTGGAGGGGCAAAATCCCATCTTGGTTATTCACATCACGCAGCTTGATTCTCAGTCGACCCGAACCCTGCCTTTATAACTTCCCAGTTACGGATCAGCGTTTGACAGAACCTAAGTCGGTGATCCTCAACTCGGACTATGCAATAACCTCAGGTCTAAGGATTACATTGATTGAGATATACAAATGACAACCTGTTTGTTGTACCTCAATATGGGTCAATCCGACTTGCTAAACTCTTTAGCCAAATCTGTGTAAGTTGGAATAGCATCTCCATGCCCATGACAAGTGGAACCGAGTCATCAAGCCAACTTTCACATTGGTCTAAGTTGTGTGTCCATCACAACCTTAATGACCAAGGATATTTAGTACAAACAACATGAATGCATAGTTCCACAACCGAATCACATATTCAATGATACACATCATATGTTTATACAAGGACTACTTAATATCTTTATAAATACAATGGAAAATCTCATCATACATGATTGCCTCTAGGGCATATTCCCAACAGAGAAGGACGACTCCGAACCCGTGGTAAACATCTCAGTCTAGCCTAGCTTTATTATTGGTACCGACCAGCTGCTACGTTGCGAACTAGTGTGTGTGCACCATTTGTTTTGATCTTTGACTGCCTATGTAAAATATATCTAAAGTATATTTCAGTCTATTTTCTAGTTTGTTTGATCTTTGCTTGGCTAGATATGTGTGTGGAAAGCTGTTTATGGTGCTAGTGCCTACAGTAATATACAACGTATGTGAAGCGCTTATTTTGCGATTTTGCAGCGTGTTGCAACATAGCGTGTCCAGTAAAGTGTCAGCGGATAACGTGTTGTATATCACAAATAAACCAGTTTTAGCGCACATGATTTTGCTAGGTTGGAGATGCTATAAAGAGGGGAGATGTGCGTGTGGCCCGGAGGGCATCACTTTGGCACTTGGGACTACCGGGAGGGAGGAGAGAGACGATCGTGACCCTCCGTGGCGCAATATAAGGAAAATGATACTTCTCCTCCGGGGATCGAACGATCTGATCCCCTAGGCCGCTCCTTCCGCGTGACACGCTATCTCTCGTTCGCTCCTCCTCCAACCTCTAACCGCCCATCGAAGCTAAGACGCCACACGCCTCCTCATGGCAACCGCCGCCATCCCTCATCCTCGATGCCCTCGCGCTCCCAGATGCTGGGCGCTTCCTCATCCTCGACGCCAGGTGCAGCCTCACCACTGCAGGGGCCGAGCCACCGTGCCTCCTCACCCCCTGCACCGTCTGTGCCGCCGGACCCCTGCGCCCCCCGCGCCCTCGCCTACAGCGAGCACCGCTGCGCCCCATGCAGCTAGTGCCCGCGCCCCTCGCCTGCGCTACCGCGGGACTCTGCAGCGAGCGCCGCCATTCTCCCTACCTGTTGTGCCTCCACCGTGCAGCGAGCGCCGTCAGGACCTCTGCATTGGGCAGCCATGGGCGCGAGCTCTCGCCGTCAACAAGCTATGCTGCCCTCGCCGGTGGTTGCGCCGGCGGCGACAGGTGCAACTGACACCGGTGGTGGTGCTGCCTCGCGTCTGTGGCAGTGCTACTCCTTGCGCTTGCTACGAGATGTGTGAGGCTTTGCTACAAGCGGTCACCGGACTTGCTACATATGACAGGCATAGGTGCTACAAGTGACGTTTGAGTTTGCTACGTGCGACTATACGAGACCTCCAGCGGTGCTACAAGCAGTGGCGGGCCCAGAAAATTTTAGAAGCCTGGGCAAACGTGTATACAATGCTAATTTTTAGACAAATTTCTATATAAAATACTAAGATGCAAGCCGTCGCGCCGCCAGAATCTTGGGCGGCCGCTCGGGCTTGAGGGATGGTGGATCTGCCTATGGCTATGAGAAAGTCGTATTTTTGTTATAATTTTTTTGTTACATTAGTTTTATCGTTTTTCTATAATAGTATATAGCTTTTGCTACGAGATTTCCGGCGAAGTCAGATTTGCTACAATAGGATTTTTATTTGCTACATCTGTTTTATGGCTTTGCTACAATATCATAAAGTTTTTGCTAAAAGAATTCTCTGGTGAGGTCTGCCGGAGAAATTCTCCGACGAGATCGGTTTTGCTACACTAGAACAAAACTTTTGCTACAAACTCTCCGACGCGGTCTCCAGCGAGATCTCCGACAAGAACAGTCTTTTTTTTCTGTTTTCTGGACGAACCCTTTTTGCTACAATGTAGCAAGTGCGGGACAAATATAGCAAAAAAAAGGGACAACTGTAGCAAAAGCGGGATAAAGGGTGGACGCAAAGATCTGAACCGTTGATTGGCGCGGCTGGGGACCGGGATGGAAAGTTTCCATTCCATTCCGAGGGACGCGTAGCACTACCGCAATATAGGTAGTTGACAGGTCCATCTGTTGGTGCATCATGTCCATGAATGATCCTCGCACTGTAATTGTGCACACCACTTCTTGCTCCAAACAAGAGAACAGGTTGAACAGTAGACAACGTAGTGACCGGTCAATCGCACCGGAACCCAACCCCAACGAAGATCCACCGGTCAACGTATCTTTCTGCGCGGCGATCACCACAAAATCATCTGCATCGGCAGATCCAAGGCGCGTGCTAAGGAGTGCAAGATGCAGGAAGGAAACGAGACAACCAGATCGCAATGGGAAGCTATTTTCGGAGGGGAACCGTCGCTGAGGATTGGGGTCAGTGTAATACGAACCAGGGAAGTCCTGTAACTTTCAGCAAGAGAGATAGGTCCAATAAAAAGAGTTCTAGATTCGAGATGCAGGGAACTGTTCTAACACTTGATAAACAGTTGAGGTTCTTCTAAATTGCTGCAGTCAACAATTACTAGTCTGGTGCACACGGGCACACACGTGCATACCAGATTTCAGCTTCAGTTTTTGCGAAGAGGTGTTAGTTTGGTGACTCACATTTTAAGATCAGGAGGAATAGCTAGAACCATTCGACCAGTGGTGCAATCCATTGCACAACGACAAAATACTTCACACTAATGTTAAGGATCCTACTCAACTCAGTACTATATCAAAATAAACATACTAACTGAAAAGGTGTATCGTCTCAAAATAAACATACACCCCGTCTCAAAATAGATGTCACAGGTTTGTCAAAATTTAGATGAATCTATATAGTAAATAGTGTATAGATTCATTCAAATTTTGAAATTTGAGGCATCTATTTTTAGACGGAGGGAGTAGCTGAAAAGGTGCACCATCTCAAAATAATAAACATAACTGAAAAGGTGTACCATCTCAAAATAAACATAACTGAAAAGATTCACCGGCAACAATTAACCAATGCATAGAACAGCAGCTTTGCAGCGCAAGTGCGTTACGCTGTCTAATATTCTTGCCACCGTCGCTGGAAGTGTATCCCGGCATTTGACCAGCTCCCCGTGTTGATTTTGTCTCTGATCAACAACGTCTCCGTTGACGTCCAATCATTTCGAAGCGTGGGCTTGCACTTCTCACACCCAGGATCCTTATGCAGGTATACGGCCACCAGGTTCACTGCCGCCTCCATGACATTCCTCACATACCTCACGAATTTATTTTCTGACTGAAACCCATAGAACCTGAGCTCAGCCAGATTATGGTGCTTGAAATCAGGGGCAGATGGTTCCCACTCTAGTCCTTTGTCCTTCTCCTCGCTGAAGTCATACAAGTACCTCCGCTTCCCCTTTGTCATCTCACATAAATGATCACGCACCTGCATTCGATAAGGCCAAAAACTTCTAACTGGTCACAGAAAGTTTGAACTTCAGAAAGAGACAATTTGCTTTGCATATTCAACACGAGGTGGAATAAAAATGAGAAATGAAGAATATGTACAAGAGTTTACCATGATGCATAGTTTCTTAAGGGCAGGTGCACCTTGGAGTATGAACATTGTCCAAGTCAGGTCGCATTCTTCAGAAATGTTAAAGAAATTCACAAGGCTTAGTTTGTGAAACACCGGTAACAATTGTCTTCGGCCTTCTGGTTTGACCCAAATCTACAAGAGGGGGATAATGCAGAAATATTTTAACCAAAAACAATGAATACAACCTCTCCAGGACACACATCATTCTGACAACACTTAGGACCTTCACTAACCTTTTCTGATTTGAAGTTCAAATGCAGGTTGCTTATGGCGGTTTTGCGAAGCAACTCACTTAGCTTGAGCATCTTGTGCCCAGAAAGAGCAGTATTAATGATGCTAACAGTCTGGAGCAGTGGGACATAGCCCAAAGAGAAGGGGTCATCTAGAGATTCAAACTCATTAAATTTCACTACCTTGAGCTTTGGTACCCACTTCAGATCAACCCTCTGAAAACTGCTACATGAAATCACTAGTTCACGGAGTTGCGGGTGCTGCACTTCCAGCAAAGACAGATCCCCCGTGTCACACTGCCAGAGGTGGAGGAACTCAAGTTGCTTGCATATACCAAATATTTTGGGGAAGTATGATTCGCCTAACCTCAAATTCTCCAGATAGAGGTGTGCAAGACCACCAAATGCGTTTGGAAAGGAATCAAAGAATGACATGAACCGCTTCCCATCCGTGAGCAGGTCACCATAGGTACAATTTGTACCCGATTCCGTTAAGATCATAAACTCAACTGAAGCAACCTTTTGTGTTGATATGGTGTTGACAACAGTCTGGCCAATGAAGATGGAGTCATCTCCCAAATAGAATTGCATGGACATTAGTTGAATGGTGTATAGACTTCCAGTCCTGCTTTCCAGTATGCTCCTGGTTGCTTTCACCATCCTGGTGTTGGCCCGCACCATATCATGTGAGGTTAATTTTCTCCATCTGTGCTTGGGCTCAAAAGAACGAATTGTTAAGATAATCTTTGAGAGCATAGCAGGGATCTGCTTCCAACGCCTGGAGAGGGTGGCGGTTCGTGCGACGTCGGTGATATCAAGTCGCTCGACAATGTTGAGCAAAACATCATCGGGCAACTCGCTGAGCTTATCAGCTTCACTGTCCTACACATGATAAACAAATCAGAGTCTATTTCTTACTGTCTCATCACAAGTGTAACTTAAATATTTTCCACGGACGCATTATACTTTTCTGCGGAAAGACACAATTTTGATTATAGAACTTCTATACTTTTCCGCAGAAATTAAAGACGCAACTTTGATTCTACAATTTTTGTACTTACCCACGAAAGGATGCAATTCTGTTTTTTATACTCCCTCCGACCCATATTAGTTGACTCAAATTTGTCTAGATTTAAATAAATCTAGACACTATTTAATATATAGGTTTATGCAAATTTTAACAAAATCCAAGTCAACTAATATGGGTCGGAGGGAGTACTTTCCTCCGATGAAACACAATTTTGAAATTTTATATTGTAATTTCCAAGAGACTGGCGCAATTTTGTTATTTCCCCACCAAAAAGGCCAAATTCTGACCACGAATTCTGACCATGGTTCCTACTTTCTATTATTCCTTGATTTTTTTGCGGTGATGCTGTAAGAGGATCTACGGGAAAAGGGAACCGGAGGACGAACTCACCAACATGTCGAGGGAGGATTCGCCGAGGCCGATTTGACAGCAGGTCGCCTGGGAAGAGAGCTGCCAGTCTCCTCTCAAATCTGGCGGGTACCGCGGTTGCCGCCAGGCCAGATATGTAAATACCACCGATGGAAACTCTCGTTGAAAATTCCATCGATACGATGAAAAATATTCAAAAGGGGATAGAGGAATTTGATTGTAACACGGGAGGGATGGAGATATAAAAAGGGAGCCGCTTCGATCGCGGACAGCGGCTGGAAGAGGAGCCGAGGCGGCCAATCTTGCGGCCGCCCGTTGATGTGCTCCACTCGTATCGGAGGGCGAGCACGCCGGAGTTCTGCGTGAAGGCGGCCGCGGTCAGCCGCGATGAGAGCATCTCGTTCTCACGATGAAATTCGGACTAAACTATCTTCGGACGAAATTAGTTCCTAGTATGTGAGTTTTCACATCTGTTTTTAAGTTCAAATTTGGCTCAAATTCAATCAGTTTTTGGCCTAGTTGGGCATAATATAAATACATAGATGTTCGACCTAGTTTGGCATGATTTTAACTATAGTTGGGCATAAAATTAAGCATATTTAGACATATAATAACAATACAACATATTTTGGCCAGTTCATGCTTGATATCTATGTGTTGCCTCGCGTATCCATATATGTTCAACCAGATTATTCTGCAACGGTTGATGCACTACCGGATCTGGTGATTAGGCTCGGCAAGAGGTCACTGTCTGTAGTATGGCTCGTTCTGCTCGACTAAACTCACCGGGTCCTTTCTCTCATCCTGAATGATCATGTTGTGCAAGATCATACAACAGCTTTTATTTTCTTTCAACCAGGTCAGAGCAGAGAACCAAACAGCTGCAAACCTCTGTTGGAGCATTCCAAATGCTCACTCCACGTCCTTCCTGCAAGCTTCGTGTTCCTTGGCAAACTGAGCATGCTTGGGGAGCATTAGGTTTGAGATAGTCTTCACAAATATTGGACATCTTGGATAGATGTTATCTGCAAGATAGTATTCCTTGTTGTAGTGGTGCCCGTTGATCTCAAAGTCCACAGGGGGAGTATGACCTTCAACAAGATTGACAAAGACATTTGAGGAGTTGAGAACTTTGATGTCGTTGTTCGATCCTGAAGGGAATATGTCCTGGGAGGCAATAATAAAGTGTTTATTATGTGTATTCTAAGTATATGATAGATGTTTATTTTGCATGCTATAATTGTATTAATATGGAAATGTTAATACATATGTGTTTAATAAACAAACATAAAGTTCCTAGTTATGCCTCTCTCATAAACTAGCTCGTTGATTAACAAGATGATCACAGTTTCTTGATGAAAGAACATTTCATAATCCCTAATGTTTTGTGTGTTAGATAACAATATCAAGGATTATTTAACGTGTGTTGAAGTGTTGCGGATCGGTACACTGAGAATGGAAGGAAACTGCTTTTTGGGGGCGGATAATCCGCCCCAACCCTCTTTCAAGTCTGCGTCGCTCTCTGTATGGGGGCGGATTTTCTCCCCAGGGCGGATAGTCCGCCCCAAGGGGGGGCGGATAATCCACCCCCAAACTTCTCCAACGGCTTGTTCTGGGCAGGGGATATTTAAGCCTGTCTTCCCCCTCTGGCCAGAACTCTTGGTTCATTCAAAAAGACAAAATCTGGTCTGCAACCTTCATCCAAGAGTGCTCCACCTAGATCCACCCAAAGACCCCGTTCCTTGGGGAATCAAAGGAGGAGAACTCGATCTTCATCATCAGCAATCAAGCGCTTCATCTCCTCTCCATTCATTTGGAGAATCACCGATCTAGTATTTCTTGCAAATACCTAGATCCTTGTTTTTGTTTATATTGATAAACCTTGTTCTTGTGACATCTTGTTATCATCTCGGGAGCCCCCAATTTAGTTGTGGGTGTGTGTGCCCTGGTAGCGTTGTAAAAGGCACCGGTTCCCGCCTCGAAGGGATCCAATAGTGGAGAAGGTGGATCAGGCCTCTCGTGGCGAGATCCATCGGAGAATAGGGTGAGGCCTATTGTGGCGTGGTGGTCTTAGAACCGCCCACCCCTCCAACACAGATGTACTTCCCTTAACAAGGAAGGAACTGCGGTAAAATAAATTCCTGTGTCTCCGCGTGCTCCACTACGGTTCCCTCGCTCCTCTCTTTACGTGCTTAGTAGCTAGGGTTGCATATAGGGAAATTCTCGTAGTTACATTTCTAGAGAATTTACTTTGTGTCAAGCCTAAAATTGAAAAGTATTAAAAATTGGTTAGCACCTATTCACCCCCCCCCCCCTCTAGGTGCCCATACGATCCATTTCAATTGGTATTAGAGCCTCGGCTCTTATTTCGGGCTTAACCGCCTAAGAGAAGTATGGGTTCCAAGGTAAATGGGAGTGTTGCTCCGGAGGTAGTCACCATGAATGATCTCAAGACGTTGGAAACAACCTTGGTGAGTTCAATGGAGGCTAAGATGGAAGAGATGCATCAATTGATAATGCGTCTCTCCACATCCGCAGCATCACCTCCATCTAACTCTGAGGCTACCACTCCGCAATCCAAGGAAACGGGTAAAACTGTTTCCAAAGATAACGAAGTGGTTGGTGATGACACTAGCAAGAGCTCCTCCTCGAAAGAGGGTAGCGGTAAGGATGGATACAATGAGGTTTCTCATGTGTATTCCCCCGATCCACCTATCCCTCACCCACATATACATAATAGGGGTGATCCACCCAAACTTTCAGCATCTACTTTTACTCAATGGCAATTTTTGATGAAATCTCATGTGTGTAGTTCCTCCATAGAGTTGTGGAAGATCATCGAAAATGGTATTCATGTTGGAAACCCCAACAATCTTACAAGAAGAGAAGATGTCGATAGCCAACTCAACGCTACAGCTCTACACATGATACAGCTTGGTGTGGGTGACAAAGATATGACACACATTCAGCATCTTGGTACAGCCAAGGAAGCTTGGGATGCTCTCACCGAGCTCTTCATCGGAAATGAAAGTATGAAAAGGAATAGATATGATGCGTTGAGCAACGAAGCTGAAGGATTCTATATGTTGGATGGAGAAGACCATGAGGACATGTATAGGAGGCTCAAGGCAATAGCCACAAATTTCAGAAACCATGGTGCTGCTCATGTTGATGATGCATGGATCAAGCGCAAGTATGTTAGTGCTCTTATGCCATTTGACCCCACATATTTGAAAAGTCTCCAAGGTAGGCATAACTACCACCTCATGACTTCCAATGAGGTAATGCAAGAAATGGCCGCTTTCAAGGCGGCTGCCAAAAATGCCGAAGATGCTCGTGCACGAGCTATGGGGATGCAAAAGGGGGTCAACATGGCCTTGAAAACTAGTGTGATTGATCATGATGAACATGCCATAGAAGGTATGGACTGTCCCGAGGATATAAAAAGGATCCACGGACAATACTTGGCTCTTTATGCTAGAAAATTTTGGAAAGATCCAGCCAAGGCTAAAGTTGAACTAGAACGCATGAGTGGAGCCTATGGAAGAAAGGAAAATGGTCCCAAACTAAGAACATGTTTCAACTATGGTGACCGGCTGCACTTTGTAGCTGAGTGTCCATATCAAAGTAGGGAATATAATGGAGGAAGACTTATTTTCAAAGATAAGTCAAAGGCTCCACGCAAGAAATAGTTTGTAAAGAAGAATGCTCCCTTCAAGAAGCAACCAAAGATTGTTCTAGTGGCTCAAGAAGAATATTCTTCGGGAAGTGAAGATGAGGACGAGGACGATAGCTCTCAAGAGGTGGCTGCTATAGCCACCACATCTCCTTCAACATCTCTCTTCGACTCTCCGAACGAAAACATCATCAACAAGAATGCTACTTGTCTCATGGCAAGAAGCTCCGAGGGCTATGCTTCCGGTGGGTCGAAATGGGTGCTGGATAGTGGATGCACTAGTCATATGACCGGAAGCAGGGAGATCATCACGGAGATGCGTCCAAATCATGATAATATCACAGTCTCCTATGGTGATAAGTCTAAATCTCAGGTATTGGGTCTTGGCAAGGTTGTGGTTGCCCACGATATCTCTCGTTGACGTCATGCTTGTTGAGACCCTCGGTTACAACATTCTTTCTGTTCGTGCCCTTGGCAAGATGGGTTTTGCTGTTTTTATCGATGATGATTTGGTGGTACTCTTGTGGAGCAAGTCTCTTGTAACACCGCGGTTCTGAAAAGACCGAGGCTTCTATGTGGCATGCCAATCCCTGGATCGGTTCATTGGCCCACAATAGAATAAGATGAATAACATAGCAAAATATCCATATATCATGAATAACGATGATCCAGAGTACCATTATTACAATAAAAGCTTAGCCCAAAGCTAGCTCAAATTATTCAGGTAGCAACATAAATAAAGTAAATCCTCCATTCTTCAAATTGCCCACAAGTGAACAAGTGCCGAGTGGAGTACCATGGCCTATATCGATTACTCAGAATCGGAATAACCTGCAACATGAAACGTAGCAGCCCCGAAGGGTCAATACATGGAATGTATGGCAAGTAGAGCAAGTAATGGAGACAATAGTACTAACATCTACATGCATATTTGGCAAGTGGAGCTGTGTCTGGCTTGCATTTGCAAATACCTTTGTCCTACTTTCGTAAACAGTTTTTGATTTTCTTTGAAAAGATCCCAATTAAGTTAACCCAACAACATTAAAACAATTATAAAATTAGAATGAGCGAGAAACATGTCATGGAATCAATATCAAGCAACTCAGTTGTCCATAACCGGGGACACGGCTAATCGATTAGATTATACACCCTGCAGAGGTTTGTACACTTTATCCATGTGACTTGGCCAGCTCAGCTCGTACCATCACTCTCATTTTGGGTGATGATAGGGAGAAGTCCAAGAATAGACTGTTCGGGAAGTAGCTCCTCAATCCCGACGCGCACCGGTCCAACCTACCAAAATTCTACATCTCTGGATACGCGGGTTCGAGTTACCACAACCTACTAAGTCCAACCAACCGCCCATTCCATTATTGGCACATTGTTGTACACGTAAGCTACACAATAAAGAAGCCAATCATTCTCTCTTGATACCTGGGTGCCTTTCCGCAATGAAACAACCAAAAATTATCAATACCATCACACCCAGGAGATTCATTGATTAAGTTGTTTTAGTTTTTATAAACCAATACTTTTAGAAACAAGTCTCAATGATGTAACCCAGCCCTCGTTCAACATAGCATGGCTAAGCACATCTACCAACGGTGTTTCATCTACAAGGAAAGCCCTACTACATAATAGGTCATAGCATAGCGATAGTATCATACTACACGTGCAACTACAAAATACACGACAATGCATTGAAAATAGTAGGACGATATCGTGAACAAAGTAGCATCTACTTGCCTTGGTTGTAGCGGTCGGAAGAACAATCCACACACGAGCAAGCGTTGCACTCGTCACAATCTACACGATACAATTGCATTCATAAACAAACAACCCGCAAGCATATGCAACAGATATGATACATGAAGGTATGCAAGACAAGTGAATTGGTGCTACAGCTGCACCACATAATCCTAATCCATAATACTACTTATTGCATGCATGGAAAATAGTTTTAGCGCAAGAAAAACTATTCTGCAAAAAGTAATGCTCAAAACTAGAGCTAGAACTCAAATAATTTACTACCGGTAGTATAATATTTGTAAAATCTTGGGAAAATTCTACTGCATAGGCATCGCTGAATAGAAACAGTACCAACTGGAATTACTCAAAAAGGAATTATAAAACTCCCCGAGTAATTAAAACACTGCAGAAAGCCACTAGACAGTTTCTGCAGAAGTTTTTATTGTAAGCCTATATTTTAATTCACGATGAGATTCCCCTCGTTGCACTGAATCCAGGGACATATCATACGCGATTTTTGGAGCTACGGATCTTTTTCTACGAATTAATTACTCCAAAAAGGCCACTAACTAGTTTGATTAAACTGTACTAAACCTTGCTGCAAAAGTCTGAACCAAAGGTACAGCGAGATTCTACACGACTCACTGAATCTACACATATTTTATTTGCAAATTTTGGCTAATCGGTTTAATTACTACGCAATTTACAAGTTTCTAACGAAATCTGTCAACTAAAACGATTAACGAAATTAACCAGTCAACTGTGTCTGTTGACTGGTCAACGTGTCTGCTGACTAGGCGCTGACTAGTCAACGCCTGAGTGCTGACCAGTCAACGACTGATCTAAACCACTGATCTGAGATCCGACGGTGGCTGCAGGCTTACCGGAAACAAACGGCGAAACGGACTCCGGACGGTGCGGCGATAGATTCCGGCGACGACGGTTACCTGCACGAGAGGGGAAACGATCAGCGCGTGGTTTGAGGTTGTCAACGCGGTGTGCAAGACGGTGCGCGTGCGTGCGTGCGTGGGCAAACGCGCGCGTGTGTGTGCGCGCGTGTGTGTGTGCGCGTGTGTGCGCGCGCTGCAGCGGCAGCAGCATGCAGCGGCGCAGCGCAGCAGCAGCTAGCGGCGCAGCGCAGCAGGCGAGCGCGCGCGCGTGCAGCAGCGCGGCAGCAGATGGCGGCTCGGCGCGCGGGGCAGGGCGGCGCTGGTGGCGCAGCAGCGGCGCGCGGGTGGCGGCTCGGCGCGCTGGCGGCGTGGCGGCAGTTGGCCGCGGGCGCGCGGCGGCGGGGAGGAGGTGGCACGGCAGTGGGAGGCGGGGGTGCTGCGGGGCGCGGGGTCGGCGGGAGGTGGCGAGTCGGGGCCCTAGGCGGCGGACGGCGAGGTCGGCGAGCGGAGGCGGCGGGGAAGGGCGGCGGCGGCGGAGCCCTGGCGGCCGGCGGCGGCGTGGAAGGCGAGGAGGAGGCGGGGCGATCCCGAGGGCGGCGCTGGCGGCGCGGTATCGAGGAGGGGCGGGCGATCGCGGGCAGGGCGGGGGCACGGGTCTCGAGGCCGGGGTGGCCTCTTATGTGGGGCCTTTTGCGGGTCCTACTCCAATTCGGCGCGAAGTTAGAAAGGAACTCGGAAATCGGCCTGAAATTCGGACCGTTTTTCCGACGTTTCATAAAACGGCGATAACTTTTCCGTACGAGCTCCGAATCGAGCGATTCTTGCTCCTATGGTTTTGTAAATTCGAGGGGAACAATCTAGGGTCAAGGGTTGGGCGAAACCACTAGGCTACAAGGGTGGACAACGCAAGTCCTACTAAAGCCTCCCGTAGGAGCCTCGTAGCAAAATAGAATAGGGTTTCGAAAATAGCGTTCCGACGATTCATTTCAATTGACGGTTTTGCATGGAAAAGTATGATGCAATGATATGAATGATATGTAGAACCAAATCTCAAATTTGGGATGTGACAAGACTAACCCCCTTAAGATGAATCTCGTCCTCGAGATTCGGCGCGGCTAGCAAATAGGTGTGGGTAGTCCTCTCGGATGTCATCCTCACGCTCCCAAGTGGCTTCCTCTTCGGTGTGGTGGATCCACTGCACCTTGCAAAACTTGATTGTCTTGGTATGGGTAATCCTCTCCGCTGTCTCCAGAATCTTGACCGGTTTCTCCTCATAGGTCAAGTCGTTCTCAAGCTGAACCTCCTCTAGCGGTACAGTGTCTCTCAATGGTGTATCCACCATTTCCGGATGGCACTTCTTCAGCTGGGATACGTGGAACACATTGTGAACAGCGGACAGAGCCTCTGGCAACTCCAATTGATAAGCAACTTCTCCTTTGCGTGCTAAGACCCGATACGGTCCAATAAATCGAGGTGCCAGCTTACCCTTAATTACAAATCTCTTGATTCCACGAAGTGGCGACACTCTGAGGTATGCTCTATCACCTATCTCATACACCACTTCCTTGTGCTTGGCATCAGCGTAGCTCTTCTGCCTTGATTGTGCTACCTTCAGTCTGTCCTAATCAAGGCGACCTTCTCCTCAGCATCCTTGATCAAATCAGGTCCAAACAAATGGCGTTCTCCTACTCCATCCCATAGCAATGGTGTTCGGCACCGTTTCCCATACAATACATCGAACGGTGACGTCTTGATGCTGGTTTGATAGCTGTTATTGTAGGAAAACTCAGCATATGGAAAATTCTCATCCCAACTAGAGCCATGAGCCAAAGCGCAAGCTCTCAGCATGTCCTCCAAAATCTGATTCACCTTCTCGGTCTGTCCATCAGTCTGTGGGTGAAACGTTGTGCTAAACTCCAATCTAGTCCCAAGTGACTCGTGCAGCTGGCGCCAGAAGTGTGAGGTAAATTGGGTTCCTCTATCAGATACGATACTCTTGGGAACTCCATGTAGGCACACAATCATGTCCATGTAAATCTTGGCCAACTTTGCACTCGTATAGGTCGTATTCACCGGTATAAATTGGGCTACCTTGGTTAAATGGTCGACCACTACCCAAATAGAGTCATATCCTGACCTGGTCCTAGGCAATCCTGTGATAAAGTCCATTCCCACTCTATCCCACTTCCAATCTGGCACGGGCAGCGGTTGTAGCAATCCGGCTGGCTTCTGGTGTTCCGCCTTCACTCGGCTACATACATCACATAGGGCAATATGCTTGGCGATATCTCCCTTCATGTTGTTCCACCAAAATCTGCTCTTCAAATCCATATACATCTTTGTGTTGCCCGGATGTATGGAGTATGGCGAGTTATGAGCCTCCTGCAGAATCAACTCCCTTATCTCCGGGTCGCTGGGCACACACAAACGATCTCCATACCACAAGGTACCATGCTCATCCTCGCGAATATCCTTTTCCCGATTCTCCTTCATCTTTTCCTTTATCTCCTCTATTTCCTTGTCTCCTACCTGAGCCTTCATGATTCTGTCCTGTAGCGTTGGTTGGACTTCCATTGTTGCCAAGTATCCTTCAGACACTACTTCCAGTCTAAGGTCCTTGAATTGCTTGCACAAATCCTCGGGCAATTCACCAATTGTCAATCCATTGGCATAAACCTTCCGGCTCAGAGCATCCGCTACTACATTGGCCTTTCCTGGGTGGTATTGTAGATTCATATCATAATCCTTGATAAGTTCCAACCATCTCCTTTGTCTCATATTCAGTTCCTTCTGTGTAAATATGTACTTCAGGCCCTTGTGGTCGGTGTACACATCACAGTGTTGTCCCATTAAGTAATGCCTCCATACCTTGAGCGCATGAACCACTGACGCTAACTCCAAGTCGTGTGTGGGGTAATTCCACTCATGGTTCTTGAGTTGTCGCGAGGCATATGACACTACTCTCCCATCTTGCATCAGCACACTCCCAAGTCCCTGTCGAGAAGCATCGCAGTACACTTGGAAATCCTTCTGAAGATCTGGTAGACACAGAACAGGCGCAGTCACTAGTCGACGCTTCAGTTCCTGAAAGCTAGCTTCACATACGTCTAACCATTCAAACTTCCTCTCCTTCTTCAGAAGTTCATTCATCGGCTTAGCAATCTTGGAAAAGTTTTCTATGAACCTCCTGTAGTATCCAGCAAGTCCCAAAAAGCTTCGAATCTCTCCCGTATTCTTGGGTGCTTCCCACTCAGTTACTGCAGTCACTTTGCTTGGATCAACAGCGACTCCTTCTCCTGACACTACGTGTCCAAGAAATCCAACAGTGTTAAGCCAGAATTCACACTTGCTGAATTTGGCATACAGCTTGTGTTCTCTTAGCTTCTCCATAATCAGTCGCAGATGCTTCTCATGCTCAGCATCATCCTTGGAATATATCAGTATGTCATCAATAAACACCACCACGAACTTGTCCAAGTACTCCATAAATACCTTGTTCATCATGGTCATGAAGTATGCCGGGTCATTCGTTAGTCCAAAAGACATAACTGTATACTCATATAAACCATACCTAGTGGTGAAGGCGGTTTTTGGTACGTCCTCGTCCCGGATCTTCAATTGGAAATAGCCTGATCGCAGATCAATCTTGTTGAACACCTTTGCTCCTTCTAGTTGATCAAACAAATCATTTATGTTCGGTAGAGGGTACTTGTTCTTGATGGTTACTTCATTCAGCGAGCGATAGTCCACTACTAATCTCTTGCTGCTGTCTTTCTTCTCCACAAACAGAACAGGTGCACCCCATGACGACGAACTAGGCTGAATGAATCCCTTTTCCAGCTGCTCTTTCAACTGCTTCTTCAATTCCTTCAGCTCGTCCACATCCATCTTATATGGTTTCTTTGCTATTGGTCCTGTTCCCGGCATCAGGTCGATGAGAAACTCCATTTCCCTGTCAGGTGGCATTCCAGTCAGCTCTTCCGGAAACACGTCGGGGTAATCCCTAATCACTGGCACAGTATCCATGCTAACCCCCTTAAGAGAATTCAACTTACACCTTCCTGGTCGTACAGCCGACTTGAATCTAATCCTCTTACCATCCGGGGTTTTGAGTGAAACAGCTCGCTGTGCACAATCTATGTGTCCCCCATGCATAGACATCCAATCCATACCCAGAATAACATCTAATCCCTGAGATTCCAACACTACCAAATGTGCGCTGAAGTTGTGTGTTCCAATCCTCACAGTCAAGTCGCGGCATCCCGCGCTAGCTATCATATCTCCTCCAGGTGAACTCACTCTAATAGACCTTTTCATAGACTCAGTAGGTAACTTATACTTATCCACAAATGCCCTTGATATGAATGAATGTGATGCACCAGTATCGAAAAGTATAAGTGCAGGGTAAGTGTTGATTGGGAACTTACCAATCACAAGGTCAGGCTCATCTGGAATCTCCTCCATATTCATGTGGTTCACTGTGGCCTTCTCGTTGTTGGTTGGATTCGGTCCTTTCCTCTCCGGGCAGTTGTCAGCATAGTGTCCCTTCTGTTTACACTTGAAGCACGTCACCTCACTCAGATCCTTCTTCACAAAGCTGCGATCACGGTTGCGGTCATGTCCACTGTGTCCTCCAGAGTGGTGAGAGTGTCCTCCCTTGTGGTTGTGGTGGCTGCTCCTATGGTTGTCATGGCGATGCCCATCGCCTCCATGGTGGTGGCGGTCATGGCTCCCATGGTCACTCCCTCCATGCTTGGAGTATCCATCATATGAAGTGCGAGACTTGTGGTGTGAACCAGAGTGGTGATTGTTGCTCTTTCTCTTGCGGTTCTCCACCTGCTTGTGCTTCCCTTCCAAGATCCTGGCCTTGTCCATAAGCTCCTGGAAAGTGGGGCAATAAACCACCAGTAGCTGTACTGAAAGCTCATCACTGAGGCCATCCAGGAATCTCTCCCTCCTTTTTGCATCAGTGTCAACATCCTCAGGCGCATAACGGGACAGGTTGTTGAACTCCTCAATGTACTCAGCCACGGTGCGATTGGTTTGGCGCAAGTTGCGGAACTCCTTCCTCTTCAGGCTCAGAACTCCTGAAGACACGTGGTTGGTCCTGAAACCTTCCTCAAACATTGCCCAAGTCACGGTATCCAGCGGGTGGGTGATCTGGAAAGTGTCCCACCAAGAAGCGGTTGGTCCCTCCAGTAAGTGAGCGGCAAACCTCACCTTCTCAGCATCAATGCATCCGACAGTTACTAGATCCTTGTTGACTGAACACAACCAGTCGAGAGCAACCATTGGTTCCGTTGCAGTAGAGAACTTAGCTGGCCTTAGCCTCAGAAATTTGGTGAGAGCATCTCCCTGAGGCTGATTGTTTCCATTATTGTTGTTCTGATTTGCCATGAACTGAGTCATCACTTGGGTCAGCTGTGCCTGAGCTGCCATGAGCTGCTCCAACTCAGTGGGGTGACGGCGGGGAGGCATCTGCGGTTCAGCACAGGTAAGTTTAGAAAGAATCAACTACGACAATAGGATTCTACCCATGCATATGATCAAACAACAACAAACAATAGCAGACAATCACAAGCAAACAACACATCAACAAACAAGTGATCCAGCAACATCCCAGGGGTTATCCTAGCAGTATATACCTACTGAAATAGTTTTACAAGAGTTGGCAATGGTTAACTAAACAGTTGATCAACTAAACAACAAAACAACAATCTGACAGAACAGTCCAGCAGCGTTCACGAATTTTTCCTCCTGACTTAAACTCGTCAGAAAATTTAGCTGATTTTTGTACATATAGTACAGAGAGTTTCGCATCAGCCCAATTTTTTAAGATTTTTCCGAGTTACCAGAAAAATATGAAAAATCGTACAGTACTGCTGTACCAGCAGAAAACTGCAGCGAAAATAACACAGATGTTAACCAAACTTGCCATAACTCTTTCATAAAATTCGCACAAATAATTCCTGGGATATTGGAGTACATAAATAAGCAACTAAACACTCTTAAACTAACACGAACTAACCTTCACATCGATCGAGACTAATCATAACGAATTTGCCTAACGTGGACTAATTGGTGGACTTCTATCTACTTCTTGAAGAGGTTGCAGTAGGTCCTTGCTGTCATGCATTGGCGCTTCGGTTCGCGGTACAACCATGGCGGCGGAGTGTACACTTCTCCTGAATCATCACTTGAGATCTCAAACTCCACCTCTTCTGGATCCTCCTCTTCTTCACTCTCAGCTGCAACTGCTACAGCTTCATCTCCTCCACCATCTTCGTCTCCATCATCATCATCCTCGTCCTCATCATCATCATCGTCTCCACTGTCATCATCATCCCCATTGTTGCCATCATCTCCATTGTCATCATCAGAGGGTGGATTCAGCTGCGCTTGGAGAGCGGCAATCTGGGCTGCCATAGCTTCAATAGTTTGATCCCTTTCCTGGACGGTCCCTTGTAACTGTCGTATGTTCTGGGTGTTCTCCTGCACATTACCATGAATATGAGCTATGGTTGCATCTCTGGCTATCAGGGCATTCTCCAGAACTCCCACAGCTTCATGCAGGGTGTCAATCTCCTGTCCTTGGACCACCATACCATTGCTAGCAAAGTCTGCAATCTCCTTTATCATCATCACTTTATCAGCTAGAGCTCCATTCTCCCTTTCCATGTCCTCTATGTGCCTCCGACGGGGCGGCATGTTGTTCCTGTTGCCCGGGGTAACCACAATGTGCCCATCTTCATCACGCCTCCCATAGTCACGGTAGGGTGAATCTGCTGGCAGTAGGTGTCGGACTTGATGGCACTGGCGAGACATGGCTTCATGTATGGCCAAGTTGATTCCAAGTCCCCAGTTGCAGTATGTCTTGGTGTAGATCAAATGCACTAGATTTGGCAAGGCGGCATCCCTGAATATGAAGGTAGTGATCTCCCATGCATCCTCTCCATATCCATAGGTGTACAACCTTCTTCCCTTGAACATGGATAGTGGCAATCCCAATGACTGCGAGAGCTGTGCTAACTGCCTTGCAAAGGGCCTTGGTGACTCCATGGTGGCATACTCAGTCCTGACTTCTCCCATCTATCAAGTAAAAGAGGAAAGTGTGAGAATAGCATATGGTAAGAATTTACGAGAGTGAAATGCATAAGATGAAAGACAGAGTTAATATAGGTTTTAATAAATCTATGGCTTCCTAATCCAATCCTAGGTCACGATCCTACAGTCGACACACGGGCTCTGATACCATCCTGTAACACCGCGGTTCTGAAAAGACCGAGGCTTCTATGTGACATGCCAATCCCTGGATCGGTTCATTGGCCCACAATAGAATAAGATGAATAACATAGCAAAATATCCGTGTATCATGAATAACGATGATCCAGAGTACCATTATTACAATAAAAGCTTAGCCCAAAGCTAGCTCAAATTATTCAGGTAGCAACATAAATAAAGTAAATCCTCCATTCTTCAAATTGCCCACAAGTGAACAAGTGCCGAGTGGAGTACCGTGGCCTATATCGATTACTCAGAATCAGAATAACCTGCAACATGAAACGTAGCAGCTCCGAAGGGTAAATACATGGAATGTATGGCAAGTAGAGCTAGTAATGGAGACAATAGTACTAACATCTACATGCATATTTGGCAAGTGGAGCTGTGTCTGGCTTGCATTTGCAAATACCTTTGTCCTACTTTCGTAAACAGTTTTTGATTTTCTTTGAAAAGATCCCAATTAAGTTAACCCAACAACATTAAAACAATTATGAAATTAGAATGAGCGAGAAACATGTCATGGAATCAATATCAAGCAACTCAGTTGTCCATAACCGGGGACACGGCTAATCGATTAGATTATACACCCTGCAGAGGTTTGTACAATTTACCCATGTGACTTGGCCAGCCCAGCTCGTACCATCACTCTCATTTTGGGTGATGATAGGGAGAAGTCCAAGAAGAGACTGTTCGGGAAGTAGCTCCTCAATCCCGACGCGCACCGGTCCAACCTACCAAAATTCTACATCTCTGGATACGCGGGTTCGACTTACCACAACCTACTAAGTCCAACCAACCGTCCATTCCATTATTGGCACATGGTTGTACACGTAAGCTACACAATAAAGAAGCCAATCATTCTCTCTTGATACCTGGGTGCCTTTTCGCAATGAAACCACCAAAAATTATCAATACCATCACACCCAGGAGATTCATTGATTAAGTTGTTTTAGTTTTCACAAACCAATACTTTTAGAAACAAGTCTTAATGATGTAACCCAGCGCTCGTTCAACATAGCATGGCTAAGCACATCTACCAACGGTGTTTCATCTACAAGGAAAGCCCTACCACATAATAGGTCATAGCATAGCGATAGTATCATACTACACGTGCAACTACAAAATACACGACAATGCATTGAAAATAGTAGGACGATATCGTGAACAAAGTAGCATCTACTTGCCTTGGTTGTAGCAGTCGGAAGAACAATCCACACACGAGCAAGCGTTGTACTCGTCACAATATACACGATACAATTGCATTCATAAACAAACAACCCGCAAGCATATACAACTGATATGATACATGAAGGTATGCAAGGCAAGTGAATTGGTGCTACAGCTGCACCACATAATCCTAATCCATATACTACTGATTGCATGCATGGAAAATAGTTTTAGCGCAAGGAAAACTATTCTGCAAAAAGTAATGCTCAAAACTAGAGCTAGAACTCAAATAATTCACTACCGGTAGTACACTTTTTGTAAAATCTTGGGAAAATTCTACCGCATAGGCATCGCTGAATAGAAACAGTACCAACTGAAATTACTCAAAAAGGAATTATAAAACTCCCCGAGTAATTAAAACACTGCAGAAAGCCACTAGACAGTTTCTGCAGAAGTTTTTACTGTAAGCCTATCTTTTAATTCACGATGATGTTCCCCTCGTTCCACTGAATCCAGGGACATATCATACGCGATTTTTGGAGCTACGGATCTTTTTCTACGAATTAATTACTCCGAAAAGGCCACTAACTAGTTTGATTAAACTGTACTAAACCTTGCTGCAAAAGTCTGAACCAAAGGTACAGCGAGATTCTACACGACTCACTGAATCTACAAATATTTTATTTGCAAATTTTGGCCAAGCGGTTTAATTACTACGCAATTTACAAGTTTCTACCGAAATCTGTCAACTAAAACGATTAACGAAATTAACCAGTCAACTGTGTCTGTTGACTGGTCAACGCGTCTGCTGACTGGGCGCTGACTAGTCAACGCCTGAGTGCTGACCAATCAACGACTGATCTGAACCACTGATCTGAGATCCGATGGTGGCTGCAGGCTTACCGGAAACAAACGGCGAAACGGACTCTGGACGGTGCGGCGATCGGCTCCGGCGACGATGGTTACCTGCGCGAGATGGGAAACGATCAGCGCGTGGTTTGAGATCGTCAACGCGGCGCGCAAGACGGCGCGCGTGCGTGCGTGCGTGGGAAAACACGCGCGTGTGTGTGTGCGCGCGCTGCAGCGGCAGCAGCATGCAGCTAGCGGCGCAACGTAGCAGGCGAGCGCGCGCGCGTGCAGCAGCGCGACAGCAGATGGCGGCGAGGCGTGAGGGGCAGGGTGGCGCTGGTGGCGCAGAAGCGGCGCGCGGGTGGCGGCTCGGCGCGCTGGCGGCGTGGCGGCGGCGGGGAGGAGGTGGCGCGACAGCGGGAGGCGGGGGTGTTGCGGGGCGCGGGGTCGGCGGGAGGCGGCGAGGCGGGGCCCTAGGCGGCGGACGGCGAGGTCAGCGAGCGGAGGCGGCGTACCTGCGCGGCGGCGGGGAAGGGCGGCGGCGGAGCCCTGGCGGCCGGCGGCGGCGTGGAAGGCGAGGAGGAGGCGGGGCGATCCCGAGGGCGGCGCTGGCGGCGCGGTATCGAGGAGGGGCGGGCGATGGCGGGCAGGGCGGGGGCACGGGTCCCGAGGCCGGGGTGGCCTCTTATGTGGGGCCTTTTGCGGGTGCTACTCCAATTTGGCGTGAAGTTAGAAAAGAACTCGGAAATCGGCCCGAAATTCGGACCGTTTTTTCGACGTTTCATAAAACGGCGATAACTTTTCCGTACGAGCTCCGAATCGAGCGATTCTTGCTCCTATGGTTTGGTAAATTCGAGGGGAACAATCTAGGGTCAAGGGTTGGGCGAAACCACTAGGCTACAAGGGTGGACAACGCAAGTCCTACTAAAGCCTCCCGTAGGAGCCTCGTAGCAAAATAGAATAGGGTTTCGAAAATAGCGTTCCGCCGATTCATTTCAATCGACGGTTTTGCATGGAAAAGTATGATGCAATGATATGAATGATATGCATTACGAAATCTCAAATTTGGGATGTGACATCTCTAAAGGTCGCTTTCGTTGGATACGTCGAAAATGACCTGTATGTGGTGGACTTTTCCGGGAAAACCACTTCGGGTCCGATGTGTCTATTCGGGGAAGGCCGACGTGGGCTGGCTATGGCATCGCCGTTTAGCCCATGTCAACATGAGAACTTTGCAAAGTCTCCACAAGGGTGGCCACATCCTTGGACTAAAATACAATGTCTCCTTTGCCAAAGATCGTGTTTGCAGGGCTTGTGTTGAAGGCAAAATGCACGACTCTCCCCACAAGAGGAAGACTATTGTGTCTTCAAAGAGGATCTTGGAATTACTTCATGTGGATTTATTTGGTCCTCCTTCTCATGCAAGTCTTTGTGGGAAGAAATATTGCTTGGCCATTGTCGATGATTACTCAAGATATACATGGGTATATTTCTTCAAACTAAAGAGTGAGACTCAACAAACAGTCATTGATTTTGCCAATGAAGTTCAACGTCAACACAATGTCCCTATCTTGGAAATAAGAAGTGACAACGGCTCTGAATTCAAGAACTACACTTTGAATGAGTTTCTAAGCGAAGAGGGGATTAGACATCAATATTCCGCTGCGTACACCCCTCAACAAAATGGTGTAGCCGAGAGGAAGAACCGGACTTTGATGGATATGGCAAGATCAATGTTGGCTGAATTCAAGTCTACCTACAATTTTTGGGCTGAAGCCATATCCACTGCTTGTCACTCATCAAACCGGCTCTACCTCCAAAATATTTTGGACAAGACTCCATATGAAATACTTACCGGTAACAAGCCCAACATCTCATACTTCAGGGTATTCGGGTGTAAGTGTTTCTTTCTTATTAAAGGTGTCTGCTTATCTAAATTTGAGTCCAAGGCTTTAGAAGGTATCTTTATTGGTTACGGTGCCGAATCCCACACTTACAGAGTCTACAACAAGCTCACTGGGTTTGTTGTAGAATCTTGTAGTGTGGAGTTCGATGAAAATAACGGCTCCTTTGTAGCGCAAGTTGATGTTTGTGATGTAGATGTTGAAATACCCCAAGATGCCATAAGAAGAATGGGCGTGGCATTTTTTCGCCCCATTGAGGAACCCCTTGTGGCGGATCGGGAAGGACAATGCTCCACTCAAGTGGAGCGCTCATCTACACAAGATCAACAAGCTCCTACTGTTGGAGAAAACTCTGCACTAACACCGCAAACTGCTGAAGATCATCAGTCTCCTGGACAAGATGGTAGTCCCAGGCCGGACTATCCGCCCCCTCCAAGGGGCGGACAATCCGCCCCTGGCACTCCAACTTGTTCTAGGGGATCCGAAGAAGAAGACAACAGCCAAGAAACTCCTAGGCCAGATTCTTCGGCCCCCGCTGGCGGATTATCCGGCTCTGGTTCTCCAAGTCCTGTCAGGCATTCTCAGGAATAAAGCACTGGTGCTTCATCTCCCAGGCCGGATAGTCCGGCCCCCGGCCCTAAAGAACAAACTCTGCAGCAACCTCCTGGTGTTAACTTAGATTAAGTTCAAGGACAAGGCAGTGGTCAAGACAAGGATACAAATACTGAATCAACTCCTTCTAGAAACAATAAGGACATTGAGGCTCATCACAAGGCTCGTGCTGATCGGAACCTTGAACTAAGGGGTCACACTCTTGACAAGGTTGTTGGTGATCTACGAAGAAGGGTGTCTACTAGAAGAGAACTTGCAAGCTTCTGTGATCATCAAGCTCACATTTCCATGGTTGAACCGAAGAAAGTCTTTGATGCTCTTGAAGATCCCGATTGGGTGGTTGCAATGCATGAAGAATTAAATAACTTCGAACGCAACAAAGTTTGGAAGCTCGTAGAGAAACCCAAGGATTGCCGCAATGTTATCGACACCAAATGGATCTTCAAGAACAAACAAGATGAAAATGGCATTGTTGTGAGGAATAAAGCAAGACTCGTGGCTCAAGGATTCTCTCAAGTGGAAGGAATTGATTTTTCGAGACTTATGCTCCTGTGGCTCGTCTTGAGTCCATTTGTATCCTTCTTTCCTATGCAGCCCATCATAATTTTAAATTACAACAAATGGATGTTAAGAGTGCGTTTCTTAATGGTCCTCTACATGAGTTAGTATACGTCAAGCAGCCCCCGGGTTTTGAGGACCCAAATTTCTGAACCATGTCTACAAACTCGATAAGGCGCTCTATGGCCTTAAACAAGCCCCACGTGCGTGGTATGAGCACCTTAAAGAGCTTTTGTTAGACCGTGGATTCGAAGTTGGGCAAATCGATCCCACTCTTTTTACTAAGAAGGTTAATGGGGAGCTTTTTGTATGCCAACTCTATGTAGATGACATTATTTTTGGCTCTACTAACCAAGCTTTTAACGATGAATTTTCAAAGCTTATGGCTGACAGGTTTGATATGTCAATGATGGGTGAGTTGAGGTTCTTTCTTGGATTCGAGATCAAACAACTTAGAGAGGGAACCTTTATTAATCAAGCTAAGTACATCCAAGACATGCTCAAAAGGTTCAAGATGACGGATCTCAATGGCGTTGCTACTCCAATGCAAACAAAGTGTCATCTTGAGCTCAATCCCAAGGGTAAAGACGTGGATCAAAAGGTATACCGATCTATGATCGGATCTCTCCTTTACCTTTGCGCATCTAGGCCCGATATCGTGTTAAGTGTAGGAGTGTGTGCAAGGTACCAAGCCGCTCCTAAAGAAAGCCACGTAGTGGCGGTCAAACGAATCTTTAGATATTTGGTTCATTCCCCAAATTTTGGGTTATGGTATCCCAAGGGTTCAAGTTTTTCTCTATGTGGTTACACTGATTCAGATTGGGATGGTGACAAAGATGATAGGAAATCAACCTCTGGTTCTTGGGCAGGTCTCTAGTGTGTTGGTCTTCAAAGAAACATAATTGTATTTCACTCTCCACCGCCGAAGCTGAATATGTTGCTGCTGCAAGTGCTTGTACACAATTGTTATGGATGAGGCAAACTTTAAAGGAATATGGTGTCAATTGTGACAAAGTGCCTCTATTATGTGACAATGAAAGTGCTATCAAAATTACTTACAATCCCGTGCAGCATACAAGAACAAAACATATAGAGATTCGCAACCACTTCATTCAGGATCATGTTGCTCGTGGTGATATTGCCCTATCCTTTGTGAGCACAAAAAACCAACTTGCTGATATTTTCACGAAGCCCCTTGATGAAGCAAGGTTTTGTTATTTGAGGAATAAGCTAAATATCATAGATTCAAGGAGTTTGGCTTGACTACCCTTGCACACTCACTTACTCTTTTTCATGTATTTGGTTTAGATGCGGGCATAGACATAGGGGGAGTGTGGTCCTAACTGATTGGACTAACCCTCCCCCCATAATGCCGAAAGCAAGTAAAATCATTTCCCTTAATATCATTTTGTGATATGTGGGTCATCGATGAGCATTGGTTTTGAACTCAAGATACATCTTCGCGGTGTCATGCCATGCGCTCCAACATGGTGGCTTCGGCCACTGCCCTCTTCCGTGAGAAGAGTTGATTTCTAATGGCTCTCTTTGGATTTTCTTGCATATTTCTTGTTCTTATGGAAAACACACTCACATTTGGCTTTTGTTTGATTTGATTCTTGCAAATTTGGGTGTGTAGTACCATCTCAGTTTGTTGCTCTAAACCCAAGCCTTTCTTTCCCTTCTTGAACCATCTGTTCTTGCACACAAGTACTCTATACACCATCGAGGGGTTATGCAAGGTTGCTCTGGCCTGAATCTGTACTTAACAGAATTTTCAGAGGGGGGCGGACTATCCGCCCTAAGTGGGGGGCGGATTATCCGCCCCAGGCGAAATCTGCCTGTTAAAGGCAGGGTCGGGGAGGGCTGGCTCAAACAGAGCAGCCAGTCCTCCCCCAACCCTGCCTCAGCCCCCAGCCGCCGCCGGAGCCTCCGCCCCTCTCCGGAGTCGATTTGACCACCAGATTCTCCAGGCCCTCCCCGGATCTTCTTCCTCACGCCTCCGGGTACCTTCTCCTCCGAGCTCTTCCTCCAATGAGTGAGGGTAACTCCCTCATCCATCTCTTTTGCTTGAGATTCATTGTTGTGGTGGAAATCTCGTGGTATATGATACTTGGCGTTTTCCCGTGCATGTTAGAATCCGTAGAAATACATCCATTGTGCCCGATCTGTGTTGCCGTGGTAAATCTAGGCCCAAACCAGAAAAATTTCGACAGGGGCGGATTATCCTCCCCATGACCGGAAAGTCCGGCCTGGAGACAACGTGTCTGGTCTGGTTTGGTTCCGATTTTCTCACATGCACTCTTCTGGCTCATGGACTGTTTTCTTACTCGTTCTAGCATGTCTCCTGGAATTGTGTGTGCGCTTATCCCCATGCTACCTCTCCATGCTTTTCACAGGTGGTTCTCGTCCTCCTAAGACATACAAGCGTCGTCCTCGTGCCCGTTATCTCAGGCCCACCGCAGAGGGCACATTTGTTGACGAAACTGAGTTCGCAGGTTAGCCAGAGAAGCTGAATAGATGGCAGAGGCAGCAAGGAAAGCCAAGCGGGTTGCATCTCGCAAGGGCAAGGGTAAAGGCAAGGAGGCTCGGCCTAACTACAAGGCCATGGACAACACTGATTACTCCTCCATGCGTCAGACAGATTTTTATGCAGATGTTGACAGTGATGGTGAGCCAAAGGATTCTATGTTTTTTATTACCATGTGAAATCTTCAAGCTAATGGCAATTAATTCTCATGTAGAATGGTTTCGAGTTGAGGAAGAAAATTTAGCACACTTGCTTAAGTACTGAGCAAATGAAGCCAAGACAACATCCATCACATCTACGAGAATATCTAAAGCGTGTCAAGGTGTAGATATATTAGTTAATGAAAGATATCATGTGCTTATTATTTTATTTTATACGGCGTTTAATTATGCATTTTACACCAAATACAGTTTAAACAAAGTGCAATCTTAATATTTTGCCAATACCATGTGCTATCCTTTTTATACATGATTAATATTCACATGAATACATGCTGCTTTATGTTTTTCTTGCGAGTAAAAACAACTGTAGCAACGCACAGACATTCAGCTAGTACATTTGAATAATCATCTTTAACTATCCAAAAAGCAAGTAAAGCATCTTCTCTTCTCTAGTGTAATAACTGACTGATAGGAATTCACGAGAGGAGACCAAGTGTTTTAGTACGAACCAGTGCAGTCATGTAACTTTTAGCAAGAGAGATAGGTCCAATAAAGAGTTCTAGATTCGAGATGCAGGGAATTGTTCTAACACTTGATAACAGTAGAGGTTCTTCTAAATTGCTGCGGTCAACAATTACTAGTCTCGTGCTATATTTTCAGCACACACGGGCGCACAAGTGCGTACCAGATTTCAGTTTTAGTTTTTGCCAAGAGATGAACTAGTTTGGTGACTCGCATTTTAAGATCAGGAGGAATAGCTAGAACCATTCGACCAGTGTACAATTCAGTACTATCTCAAAATAAACATAACTGAAAAGGTGTACCATCTCAAAATAATAATAAAAACATAACTTAAAAAGGTGTACCATCTCAAAATAAACATAACTGAAAAGGTTCACCGGCAACAATTAACCAATGCATAGAACAGTAGCTTTGCAGCGCAAGTGCGTTATGTTGTCTAATATTATTGCCCCCGTCGCAGGAAGTGAATCCCGGCATTTGACCAGCTCCCCATGTTGATCTTGTCTCTAATCAACAACGTCTCCGTCGACGTCCAATCATTTCGAAGCCTGGGCTCGCACTTCTCACACCCTGGATCCTTATGCAGGTATACGGCCTCCAAGTTCACCGCTGCCTCCATGACATTCCTGACATACCTCACGAATTTATCTTCTGCCTGAAACCCATAGAACCTGAGCTCAGCCAGATTATGGTGCTTGAAATCAGGGGCAGATGGTTCACACTCTAGTCCTTTGTCCTTCTCCTCGCTGAAGTCATACAAGTACCTCCGCTTCCCCTTTATCATATCACATAAATGATCCCGCACCTGCATTCATATAAGATCAAAAACTTCTAACTGGTCACAAAAGGTTTGAACAACAAAAAGAGACAATTTGCTATGCATATTCAACATGAGGTGGAATAAAAATGAAGAATGAAGAATCGGTACAAGAGCTTACCATAATGCATAGCTTCTTAAGGATGGGTGCACCTTGGAGTATGAACATTGTCCAAGTCAGGTCGCATTCTTTAGAAATGTTAAACAAATTCACAAGGCTTAGTTTGTGGAACACCGGTAACAATTGCTTTCGGCCTTCTGGTTTGACCCAAATCTGCAGGAGGGGGATAATGCAGGAATATTTTAACAAAAAACAATGACTACAACCTCTTCAGGACACACATCATTCTGACAACACCAAGGACCTTCACTAACCTTTTCTGATTTGAAGTTCAAATGCAGGTTGCTTATGGCGGTTTTGCGGAGCAACTCACTTAGCTTGAGCATCTTGTGCCCAGAAAGAGCAGTATTAATGATGCTAACAGTCTGGAGCAGTGGGACATAGCCCAAAGAGAAGGGGTCATCTGGAGATTCAAACACATTAAATTTCACTACTTTGAGCTTTGGTACCCATTTCAGATCAACTCTCTGATGACTGCTACATGAAATCACTAGTTCACTGAGTTGCGGGTGCTGCACTTCCAGCAAAGACAGATGCCCCGTGTCACACTGCCAGAGGTGGAGGAACTCCAGTTGCTTGCATATACCAAATATTTTGGGGAAGTATGATTCTCTTAACCTCAAATTCTCCAGCCAGAGGTATGCAAGACCACCAAATGCGTTTGGACAGGAATCAAAAAATGACATGAACTGCTTCCCATAAGTGAGCATGTCAGAGGTACAATTTTTACCCGGTTCTGTTAAGATTGTAAACTCAACTGAAGCAACCTTTTGTGTTCCTATGGTGTTGGCAACAGTCTGGCCAATGGAGATGGAGTCATCTCCCAAATAGAATTGCATGGACATTAGTTGAATGGTGTATAGACTTCCAGTCCTGCTTTCCAGTATGCTCCTGGTTGCTTTCACCATCCTGGTGTTGGCCCGAACCATATCATGTGAGGTCGATTTTCTCCATCTGTGCTTGGGCTCAAAAGAACGAACTGTTAAGATAATTTTTGAGAGCATCGCAGGGATCTGCTTCCAACGCCTGGAGAGGGTGGTGGTTTGTGCAACGTCGGTGATATCAAGTCGCTCGACAATATTGAGCAAAACATCATCGGGCAACTCGCTGAGCCTATCAGCTTCACTGTCCTGTATTTGATATGGAAACAAATCAAAGTCTATTTCTTACTGTCTCATCACAAGTGTAATTTAAATATTTTCCACGGACACATTATACTTTTTCTGCGGAAAGACACAATTTTGATTATAGAACTTCTATACTTTCCCGCAGAAATTAAAGACACAACTTTGATTCTACAATTTTTGTACTTACCCACGAAAGGATGCAATTCTTTTTTTTATACTTTCCTATGATGAAACACAATTTTGAAATTTTATATTGTAATAATTTCCAAGAGACTGGAGCAATTTTGTTATTTCCCCACCAAAAAGGCCAAATTCTGACCACGAATTCTGATCATGGTTCCTACTTTCTATTATTCCTTGATTTTTTTTGCGGTGATGCTGTAAGAGGATCATCTACCTAAAGGGAAAAGGGAACAGGAGGACGAACTCACCAGCATGTCGAGGGAGGATTTGCCGAGGCCGATTTGGCAGGAGGTCGCCTGGGAAGAGAGCTGCTGCTGGTCTCCTCTCAAATCTGGCGGGTACCGCGGTTGCCGCCAGGCCAGATACGTATATACCACCAATGGAAACTCTCGTTGAAAATTCCATCGATACGATGGAGAATATCCAATCCAAAAGGGGATAGAGGACTTTGATTGTAACACGGGAGGGATGGAGATATAAAAAGGGATCCGCTTCGATCGCGGACTGCGACTGGAAGAGGAGCCGAGGCGGCCAATCTTGCGGCCAGTGGACAGCCGGTTGATGTGCTCCGCTCCTATCCGAGGGAGGGCGAGCACGCCGGAGTTCTCCGTGAAGGCGGCCGCGGTCAGGGCGGCGATGAGCACCCAGTGTAGACGGAGGACTCGTCCAGGATCAGCTGCGTAAGCTCCGACTGGGCCCGAGACTCGTATGGCCCAAGGGAGTTTGTGGCCACCACCTAACGGGCTTTTTGCCGTTAAGGGCCCGAAAGCACGGAGCCCCCGCCTCACTTGCGAAGCAAGTAAGGAAGTTGCCCGAGCCCCGGCGGCGCCGTCTCCCCACCCGCAGTTCCTGCCGCCGCCGCGTCGCACCAGAGAGCACGAGACGACGATGATGAGGCGGCAAGCGCTCCAGCTCCTCTCCCGGGCGCTGCGCACCTCCGCTCCTCCGCCGCTCCGTCGCCCTCAGGTCAGAAACGAACCCCTTTCGCCCCCAATCTACAGTTCAGCTGTTCCTCTTCTGTCGCTAACGCGGCGGCTCTGTGTCTGTGCGTGCGCGCGTCTTATTCGCGAGGCAGGTCGCCGCGCTGAGGGGCTGGAGATCCGGGGGAGCGCCGGCTGGGTTCTTCTCGACCGACGCTGCCGCTGGTGCGTCCGCGGCTGCCGGCGCGGCGCAGGGCGGTTCCAAGTCCGAGGCGGCGGCTTCTGCGTCTGCGTCTTCCGCCGCGGTGCAGGGCGGTTCGAAGCCCGCGGCGACGGTGGCTCCGGGCTCGGATGGCGGTGGCAAAGGGGATGGGAAGTCGGGGCAGGACGGGGGGAAGTCTGTCCGAGGAGGGGTAAGCCGTTTCAGATACAATCCATTTTTCTGAATAATAACCACCGAATCACCTGCTTTGCCAAATTGCCAGAAATGGGTCGCTTATGCCTTCTTCTGCACTTGACAACTATGTGCGACTGTGGAACAGTAATCCTCACATAGTTGTGTTGCTTGCTTGCAGCCTGTCTCGTGGTTGAGTTTTCTCCTGCTTCTTGTGACTGGAGGAGGAATCATAGTGTACTACGACCAGGAAAAGAAACGGCACATTGAAGGTAGATTACTATGGTGAGTTAGTGTAGTTTTATGTTGTGCGGATCATTAGCGTATGTGGTCTGTGATCATGATTCAACTCTCCGTAACCATTGTAGAAATTTCGAACGTATAGCAGTTACATATGTTAGGGGAACATGTATATATGCAGCTTAGGTAACTAAGTCTTACACGAATTTTGCAGCAATAACAATCATATTCTGCTTCTTTTTGGTAAAGTGTGAAAAGATGAACATAAGAAGCCATCTTTTTTTCACTGTTATATCTACAGAATGATCAATTCTGATGTTATTTCTGACTGTCAATACTCTTTTACCTGATAATATGTATTTCTAGATGCTACTTTTATCATGTGAATATACAGAATAGTATGATCACCTGCTTCTTCAGTTAAAGCGCTAATAGATGTACCGACAAACCCAGTCTACTTCCAGTGCTATATCTTATGCTATTTCTGACTGTCGATACTCTTTTACCTGGAATTGATATTTCTAGCTGCTACTCTATCATGTAAATATGAAGAGAGTGAGACATACCAGACATAATAGTCCATTTATTCCTGAGGCGCTGGATGTTGGTATGACTTGATATTTCCATTGTGCATTTCGACATGATACTTCCCTTAATTGAGAAAGACAATATATTTAACAAACCTCATCGTACAATGCTGCTTATGTCTTTACCAACATGTGACAAGTGACATCTGTGCAAAGCGATTTTTTTCTTTAAACTTGTATTTTATTGCTGGATCTAGCATTCTAGATGAACATCTTGTCTCCTGGTTTATCAGAGTTGAAGAACAAATCAAATTCGGTAAAGCCAGCACAAACAGTAGGAACTGCTGCTATTGGTGGTCCATTCAGTCTTCTAAATCATGATGGGAAACCTGTCACTGAAAAGGATTTCTTGGGTAAATGGACGCTGCTATATTTCGGGTTCACACACTGCCCTGACATTTGTCCAGACGAGCTCCAGAAGATGTCTGCTGCTCTTAATAAAATCAGTAAGTCAATTTAATCTTGCTTTGACTAGAATTGTTGTGTGCTGAGTCAAGCATAAAACATGCTTATCCACTTATCATCAAGCTTATATGGTCTTATGTTTGGTAATGAAGTAGTTTTGTTATCAGTTTGCCACTTTCTCACTGATGACATACAAAACTGTCTTTATATGAACAATGTGTGCTATTGCATGCACATAATGCATTTGCTTGCTGGCGGCATGGCAGGAGGATTTTGTGCACCAGTCACATCTTACGTAACTGCTGTTCACCAGAGTACTGAATTGAATCAGCTCTTCCATTTTTTTTTGCCCCATACTGAAGTTTAACCAAATAAATTTGATTGGACAAAACATCCCAACTAATCTAGATCAGATATTACACAGTTATACTTGTATTGAGGAAATATATTCTTATAACCTTTAAATGTATTTATTAAACTGCATCAGGACGTTCCTATCAGGATCCTCTTATTTTTTTTCTGTTTTAACTACGTGCGTATTTTAATTAGCGCCGCCTGTACGATCCATTATAAGCCATAGTGAAGTTTCAAGATGAAACTTTGTTTTGCTACGGTTAAGATAGCAGAACAAAGAGAGAAAATGAAATAGAACCAGACTATGAGAGTAAGAGATATAATCATTTGCTCTTATTCAATTTTAGATGCTTTCCATGGATATCATCAATTCATCATAAAGTTTTACTTTAATTTGCTTCAGAGGAAACAGCAAAGCTAGAAATTGTGCCAGTATTCATCTCAGTTGATCCTGAAAGAGACACTGTCGAGCAAGTCCATGATTATGTCAAAGGTGTGTAATTTCTGTCCTGGATGATGGCTCATTTTGCTAAGCTCATTAATTTATTTTGTGCATGCATTAGAATTTGTGTATCATAATTCTTGTAGTAGATTTTCTGAAACATACTATTACCATATCTTGAGATTGCTGCAGCACTTTGTATTGTGTTCAGTTATGATGTCTAAGACTGGCATTTGTGTATCTGCCAGAGTTTCATGAAGATCTAATAGGACTTACTGGTACCTCTGAGGAGGTAAGGAAGGTTGCTCGTGCTTACCGAGTTTACTATATGAAGACAGAAGAGGAGGGCTCTGATTACCTTGTTGATCATTCCATTGTCATGTATGTAGTTTTTTTCTTATTTATTACTACCTCCATTTCAATGAATAAGGCTTTTTTTTTTTGAAAAAGTCAAACTATGTGAACTTTGACCAAGTTTTTAGAATTAATCATTAGCATGTACAATACAAAATAATATAGTTAGATACATTATGATTTTTTTTTCATATTATATCTATATAGTATTAAAAATGTTAATAGTTTTTTTCTAAAAGTTTGGTCAAACTTTGCGTAGCTTGACTTCTCAAAAAAAAAAAAGCCTTATTCATTGGAACGGAGGGAGTATTACTATTTTGTTTCCTTCTGTGATTTTGATGGTATCTGTGGTTTGTGATTGGTAGGCACTAATCAATAGAAATAGAAATGTAATTTTGTTGAATGCAAAAGCAGAAAGACTATCATTTGAGGAAAACAAATAGGTTATTCTTGCTTGGGCCAATCATTGAACTAAAACTCCTGATCTATCAACATGCCCTTTTCGGGCTGGACTTGGTCCAGGACACAACATGCCATTATACCTATTCATTAGTAACAAGGCCAACTGGCATTAATTAATGAACCCAAACGAAACTGGTCAAGCATGCAATATTTGTTGGGTGCAGCCCATGTGGCATCTATTATACTCTTGTGATGACTGATGAATGATGACTACTATGCCTGTCTCCATTAGTGAGTTGCTGTTCATTTTCTTCTTTTGTAGCCAACTGCCATGAGAGTTAACTATGGTATCGACCGGTAGTTCAATTTGAATATACAAGTTGAGAAGTCTAGTCATTTGTAGTACTAGTTAATGTGTACTGCTATGTGTTTACCATAAAATTAGTATTTGAAGGCCTGCCCCTCATGAAATTCCGGTAATCACAGCTTTCTTGGTGAAATAAAAATAAAGTGTTAGCACCAACAAAAATGCTTTACCTTGAAGTAGCAATTACTGGCTTGGTAGGCCAGATACAGACCCTAAGTTTGTCTACTTTCAGGTACTTGATGAACCCGAAAATGGAGTTTGTCAAGTTCTTCGGCAAGAACTATGATGAGGACACCCTTGCTCAAGGCATCATCAAGGAAATCCGAGAGCACAAGAGCAGCTGAAACTCCGTGCTTCATTTTGACCGGAAACTGTTTAGAACTATTTCCAAATAAGCAGACATCAATTATGCTACTGGCTAGCTACTGTTAGTTGGAGTATTATTATTATTTTATGTCGAGGCATTTAGTTAGCAGATTTTGGCTCTACGACGAGAGAACTGAACATGCTCTTGGGGTAGCAGACTGGGTTCACTTTTTTATGCGTTTTTGAAATTCATCGTGGTTAGCAGATTGGGATTTTGACCCGTGGAAAGCGCCTTGGTGCCTTTGATCATCATCATCATGGTTTAAAATTCTCCTTTCGGCGGACAATCATTGTTAAGCTATCATGCAACAACTCTTGGGTTGATTTGGGTCGTCTGACCTTTTTATCTTTATTATGTTTTGTGTGTGATTGCTTAGTGACTTTGATCGAGTCAGAATAGTCTGTTCAAATGTTCACACGGAGAATGACACAAAAGAAAAGCTGCTGGTGCGCTTGCGTACTGAGATGTTTGTTCATGTGGACTCTCGAGACTGTCACGTACCGAAGCGCCGTGTCGTCGCTGCCATGCAGCAGGTGCCTGTGTTGAGAGCCGAACCGTCTCCATCGGAGCTGTCTGCTACGGCTATTCTTCCCGGTCCGGTCAGATAAGAAGAATAGTACCTGCTGGAAGAGGAATAGTTGTGTTCTTCCAGACCTATTTTTCCTCTAAAGAACATCACTATAAAATTTCCTGCTCGAACAAGAATAGTCGTGTTCTTCCAGAGGCACATACGTGCATCACTAACTATATTACCTAAAAAACATTGTAAAAATTGAATTAGGAAAACAACTTAAATAGTAAATGGTGTCACGGTAAGGTAAGGGCCTTGTGGTTGTGATTTTCTAATCATCAGTAGTTAAACACTTGGAAATGGATGAAGAAACTCTGCATCAGGCTGGTTCTAGTGGGAATATCATAATACTAGTATCATGCATATGATACTAGTGTATGATACTATATCTCTAGTGCATTGTATCATGTAATAGTATCATAGTAGTGATATATTTGTTGATTTGTAGAATCTCTATGTAAAATGTGTGTACAAGATTTACTTGTTCTAGTTTTACGTGCTATGATACGGTATCTACCTATGATACTCTAAACACCTCTCTCTTCATTAATTATGACAGCCACATCAGATTTTTGCCAAATTGGCATGCATGATACACCTTACGATACTAGCACTAGGACAAGCATCAAGAATGCTGCCACCAAATACTATGTTCACTGGATTCCAAAAGCCTAGCTGGACCCTCGTACTGGTAGCAAGTTTGACCAGGCGACTGTCATTTCTCGGGACTCGAAAAGTAAGAGCTCCCTGGGAACCACGCGTACCGCTGAGCGTTGACGGTTGATGAATGAATGTTCACGGGAAACACGCGCCATTTATTATAAAACCACGCCAGAGCCAACGAAGAAACCCTGCACGAGAGAGAAGTCCACTGCTCTGCTCACGAGAAAAAGGCACCACCTTTTTCCCCCGCTCGCAGCTCGCTCCTCTCCTCTCCTCTCCTCGGAAGAAAAGAAATGGCGACGACGCGGGCGCTGGCGCTGGCGGTGGCGGTGCTGGCCGCGAGCCTGCTTGCGGCGGGGACCGCGGCGCAGTCGACGGACGCGCCGGCGGAGTGCGCGAACAAGCTGGTGGGCTGCGCGGCGTACATGAACGGCACGGACGCGGAGACGCCGCCGGACACCTGCTGCGGCCCGCTCAGGGACGCCGTGAAGAACGAGAAGCCCTGCCTCTGCGCGCTCTACGCCTCGCCCGAGATCTTCAAGGCCTTCCACATCAACCTCACCGACGCGCTCCGCCTCTCCAAGCGATGCGGCATCAGCGAGGACACCAGCAGCTGCCCCAGTAAGTACTCAACTCTCCACTCACCTCCTTCCCTCCCTTCTCACACAGCAATCTCTTCTTGTAGTAATCTTTTTACAGCGGAATTTTTCTCAAATCCGATTTTCAACGATTTGAGCTGTTCAATTAAGCGCGCTTGGCCACAAAATATTCAGTTCGTTTGTCAAATTTCCTGATAGAACTGTGCTGGCATGAATGAGCTTCATGTGAGCAAGTAGGCAGTACCACAGGAAGGTACTGTATGCCCGATGGTAGTTGTGCCGGTGGATTGCGTACTTAAGTTTGCGCGTCTGCTAACTTGTTCTGGTTGGCGTGTGGAGGTTGGTCATACCATTTCTGTCACTATCAAATGGTACTAGTAGTCTAGTAGAGAAGATTAGAAAAAGAAATCTTGACGAGGGATCCTGGACCACCAGGTGGCAATTGAGGAAAAAAAATGAAGGCGTAGAGCAAGTCCCATTTGCCTTCTACTTCCCCGGTCGGTCCCTTGATAAGCTTAGTTTAATCCAGCGGTTTAAATTAAGGGTGTTAGTCTGTCCCTTGATCATGGTGGACTTCGTTAGATGAATGGTTTGTCTTGGCTTAGTCCTTGGATGTATTATTATTGTGGCCGTTTGGAGTTTTGTGATGATGCTTACAAGTCGATTTGGAAATATATCTTGTTTGACCTCACCAAATAGAGCCATGGAAATTGGTGATCTGCGATTTTGCTTACGCTTTCTTTCTCCGGTGTGCTTGTTTCCACTTTCACGGCCAAGTGTATACCATTCCAATGCCCAACCTTGCAAATCAATGGCAGGCCTTGCGCGTAGTGCCGCGCATGCTGTACATGTCAATTGTATTTTTGTGTTTTTGGCTTTGGCAATAGCTGGTATTTTTTCTTCAGATAATCTCAATCTGTTTATCTTTCTGTCATTTTCTGACGGCGTTGCATCTTTAATTTACAGGCAACTCTCCGTCGTCGTCTCCTCCAGGTAATACATGCTTCTTATGCTTTCTAAATAGTAGCAGCATGCATGAGTAAAACTTCCATATGCTTAATTTGCTTTTGGTACTATGTTGTTTGAATTGTGACATTGTGCCAACTGAACATTCGCTCCTGGCTAAAGAATAATATCTTGTCTTATCAAGTTTTAGTTGACTCCACGGTGGCAAGTTAATGCAATTCATGTTCTTCAGTTTAGGTTTAGAGAGAAATTGCTTTGTTCGGTTATCGATGATATTGGTCTGTTTAGGAAAGACATCACTCTGTTTGTGTTTGATGAATGATTAGAACTGGACATGGGCTATCAGACATGTACTTTGGGGGTAATGGACACTGTAACTGTATGTGAAAAGAGTTAAAACTAGTTCAGGGTCAATTCATAATTTATCTCCCAGTTGGTCTATATGTAACTTTGGGATAATGTTTGACTACCACAAAGAGTGAAATAGACTCAAATTGGCCATTAAGTTAAAACTTAGAAACATACACTACACACGTGAATTTAGTTTAGGTTGTTCTGTATTTAAGTCTGCAAACCAAACTGCCATGATTGAACAAGGCCCAGCAATGTTTCATGGGAACAGTATGAATGGCTGAATGCTATTACAAATCTGTTGGGATGCCTTGCGGAGTGATGTTTCTAATGTTCAGACTTTTTTCGTTTTGTCCTGTCACTTGGCTTGCAGAGTGATGTTTCTTACATTCACACTCTTTTCATTTTCTCTTGGCACTTGGCATGAAGTAGCTATGTTGCTAAAGTTTAACATTTTGTTGAGTCGTTGGCATGGCCTGCACACTTATCATTGAGGTGGTGTCCTTATTTTGATCATCAATTTCAGCTTTAAAAACTGGCCACAAACACAACTGAAACATTCTTCAAGTAGGAACCGACCTTGTTTGAACCTCATCCATGCTTTGAAGTTCAAACAGAAAAAAATCAAAACCATTGATTTGTGACCTCACAAACGACTTTTTTGTTGATTGCAGGTTCTCCGTCAAGTGGCAAGAACGCCGGTCAGCGTGCTATTTCGACCAGCTTCGTGGGGTTGATGAGTTTGTTCCTGGTTCTGTGGTCTGTATTGGCATAAAAACTTCGGCATGATAGAGATCGTTTTTCACCTTATCCTATGGTAGATGATCGGCAGCTATTATGTTCTTGATGATGTTATTGATGTGTGTTTCATCGGCATTTGTTTTGCTGTGCATTGATTTATGTCAGTCAGTAGACTTATGTGAATAAGAATCTGGGCACTCTAATCAGACCTGGGATGATCAAAGCAGAACGGGCATGTTGTGCAACATGTTTCAGCTTCACCATATTTTGCAGGAATTTATAAGAAAAAATAGTTTAATTCACACACATAAACGAGTGAACATCCTGTCAATCAAAGGAACAGATGAAACGAGTGAACATCCTGTCAATCAAAGAATCATAAAATAGTTTAATTCCTGCTAATAATTAATTAAACTTGTCCTCACGGCGGACTAGTCACCACGGGACACCTTGTCCAATATCTCCTTCGTGAGCAGCGTACAGGTTGCCGCCAAATGCTTGAAACCATCTGTTACCTTTACATTGCCCTCATCGTTCCCCAGCACGTTCAAGGTGAACTTGGTTCTCATTTAAAAAAAAAAAGGTGCACTTGGTTCTCACACCGTTCGCACTTACGGCTGATTAGACAAATTCTGAAATTCTCTTTGGCCCACTTGTACATGGCAGCATATGGTTATGCTAGTGGTGCTAAAGTTTAGTGCCACGTTGCTAGTTGAAAGGGATTTGGACCACCTTATATAGTAGAGTGTTGCACCACTCACTAAGGTGTGACAAGGAGAGTATCCCTCGCGCACTCCTCCGACGCCGTCCGCCTCGCCTCGCCTCGTCACGAAGAGCGCGCCGCGGGTTGCGGACGTGGCTGTTACCGACTCGGACATGGGCTGAGCCCACGATCTTCCTAACCTACAATATATAAGCGTCCGGTCTAAACCTAATCTATTAATCCACACACGCGCCTACCCTCCTGTACGGGTGAGGGGCGATCAAGTTTTTGGGGAGCGCGACTACTGGCAACCATGACGTCGTCCGACGACGACTTCTTTCCGGACGTCAGCGACCTCTTCGACAACCTCAACATGGGCGACGCTGCTGCGACCGCTGCGGCTGCTATTCAGCCTACATTGTACGTGATTCTCAATTGTCTTTTTCGGATTATGCTAGAGTTCTTTGTTCTAGCGTTTGTTATAGATGTGATAGGTTTATCTCCTATAGATGTAATCTGTTCATCTACTTTGTTGATCTGTATAATTGGTTTTAGTATCGTTTGTATGATCCTGCTTTATCAATTTATTATTCGGATTAAATCATATAGATTATTGCTTATATTTCCAACAATCCAAAAATCTGATGATAGGCAACTGAATTTCACTGGTGTAGCCGCGGCTACTAGGCCGCCTCCTTTTGATGGCATGCACTATAAGAGATGGCGCAAGAGAGCAGTTCTCTAGTTTGAAAACCTAAACTGCTATAGCGCCACTCTTGGCAAGCCTGAAGGAGATCTTTCTGCTGAGCAGGAAGCGAACTTTAAGAAAGCCGATACCATGTTTATGGTGGCTTTGTTCAGTGTTCTTGGGGACAACATTGTTGACCCTTATATGTCATTTAATAATGGCAAGGACGCGTGGGAAGCGCTTGAGGCCAAGTTTGGGGTCTCGGACGCTGGCACTGAGTTGTATGTCATGGAGCAATTCTATGACTACAAGATGATTGATGAACGCTCCGTTGTTGAGCAAGCTCATGAGATACAATCACTTGCCAAAGAACTTAAGCAGTTCAAGTGTTCATTACCGGGCAAATTTGTGGCCGGTGACATTATTGCCAAGCTTCCTCCCTCGTGGAGGAACTTTGCTACTTCTCTGAAACATAAGAGACAAGAGTTTTTCGTTACGGAACTCATTGGGTCTCTTCATGTGGAAGAGAAGGCGAGAGCAAAGGACAAAACTGGTTGAGGGTTTGAGGGAGGTTCTACTGCCAATTTGGTGCAGAGGAAAAACTTCCAATCCCACAAGTTCAAAAATAAGAACAAAACTGAAGGAAAAGGAAAGTTCGGTGGCAAGAACAAGTCCACGCACTCAACCAACTTTAAGAAGAAAAATGATAAGAGGAAAGGCTCTTGCCACGTCTATGGTGATCCTGGTCATTGGGCTCCTAGCTGCCCTAATCGCTTTGACAAGCGTCAACATGGGAACAGCGGCAGTGCCGCTAATATTGTTATTAGCGATACTGAGATGAAGGATGCTGGGTATGGTATTTTACCTACTATCCTTTCAGTGTGTCATTCTCCTGATTGGTGGATAGACACGGGTGCTAATACACATGTATGTTCTGATATTTCCATATTTTCCTCTTATCAGGTCTCAAGGACCTCTTTCGTGCTGATGAAAAACGGATCACGTGCTTCTATTCATGGTGTTGGTACGGTAAATCTGAAGTTTACTTCAGGGAAGACCGTACAGCTGAAGAATGTGCAACACGTTCCCTCCATCAATAAGAATCTCGTCAGTGGATCGCTTTTATGTCGAGATGGCTTTAAGTTGGTTTTTGAGTCCAATAAAGTTGTAATTTCTAAGTATGTACAATTTGTTGGAAAGGGTTATGAGTGCAGAGGTATGTTCCGATTATGTTTGTCAGACTCATGTACTAAAGTCATGTTTGCAATGATAATGAGTCTAATGTTTGGCATTCACGACTCTGGCATATTAACTTTGGTTGCATGACGCGGCTAGCCAATATGAGTTTAATTCTGAAATTTACCACTGTCAAAGGTTCTAAGTGCCAAGTTTGTGTGCAAGCAAAGCAACCCCGCAAGTCTCATACGACTGCGGAACCGAGAAACTTAGCACCGCTAGAACTTATACATTCAGATCTTTGTGAGATGAATGGTGTGTTAACAAAAGGTGGAAAAAGATACTTTATGACGTTGATTGATGACTTCACTAGATACTGCTATGTTTATCTTCTGAAATCTAAATATGAAGCTTTGAACTACATCAAAATCTATAAAGTTGAGGCAGAAAACCAACTTGATCTTAAAATCAAGCGGCTAAGGTCGGGTCGTGGTGGAGAGTACTTTTCAAAAAAATTTGATTTATTCTGTATGGAACATGGTATTATACATGAGAGGACGCCTCCCTACTCACCTCAGTCAAATGGGGTGGCCGAAAGAAAGAACCGCACTCTAACTGATTTAGTTAACGCCATGTTAGATACATCGGGTCTTTCCAAGGAATGGTGGTGGGGGGGGGCGCTAATGACTGCGTGTCATGTCCTAAACTGTGTTCCTGTAAAGGATAAAACCATGACTCAATTTGAGGAATGAGAAAAGAAAAGGCTTAAACTCTCTTACTTACGAACTTGGGGTTGTTTGGCGAAAGTCAATATTCCAATACCCAAGAAGCGAAAGCTTGGACCAAAAACCGTTGATTGTGTTTTTCTAGGATATGCTTTTCATAGCATTGGCTATAGATTTTTGATAGTAAAATCTAAGGTATCCGACATGCATGTTGGTACAATTATGGAGTTGAATGATGCGACTTTATTTGAGGACATCTTTCCTATGAAAGGCATGTCTAGCTCATCAAATCAGGAGATGACTAGTTCATCTAGTCAGGAATTTTCTATAATTCCTGAACCCACTATGCCGATAGAACACTCTGATAATCCTGTGGAGGATGACAATGAAGCTCCCAAAAGGAGCAAGAGACAAAGGACTGCAAAGTCATTTGGTGATGATTTCATTGTGTACCTTGTGGATGATACTCCCACTTCTATTTCAGAAGCCTATGCATCTCAAGATGCTGACTACTGGAAGGAAGATGTCCGAAGCGAGATGGACTTCATCTTAGCTAATGGTACTTGGTAAATCACTGATCGTCCTTATGGGTGTAAACCTGTAGGATGTAAATGGGTGTTCAAGAAAAAGCTTAGACCTGATGGTACTATTGAAAAGTACAAGGCACGTCTTGTGGCTAAGGGTTATACCCAAAAGGAAGGTGAAGACTTCTTCGATACCTACTCACCTGTAGCCATATTGACCACTATTTGAGTACTACTTTCCTTGTCTGCCTCACATGGTCTTCTCGTTCATCAAATGGACGTTAAGACAGCTTTTCTAAATGGAGAGCTAGATGAGGAAATTTATATGGAGCAGCCCGATGGATTTGTAGTAGATGGTCAAGAAGGAAATATGTGTAAGTTAGTGAAGTATTTGTATGGTCTTAAGCAAGCTCCTAAACAGTGGCACGAGAAGTTTGAAAGAACTTAAACTGCTGAAGGCTTTGTTGTAAACGAAGCTGACAAATGTGTGTACTATCGTCATGGTGGGGGCGAGAGAGTTATTATGTGTCTCTATGTTGATGACATATTGATATTTGGGACCAACCTCACTGTTATTGAGGAGGTCAAAGAGTTCCTATCTCGCTGCTTTGAGATGAAGGACTTGGGAGTGGCTGATATAATCTTAAACATCAAGCTACTAAAGGATGACAATGGTGGGATTATATTGCTTTAGTCTCACTATGTGGAAAAGATATTGAGTCGCTTCGGGTATAGCGACTGCAATTCTTATCCAACGCCTTATGATCCGAGTGTGCTACTTCGAAAGAATCGAAGGACTACTAAAGATCAATTGAGATATTCTCAAATTATTGGCTCGCTCATGTATCTAGCCAGCGCTACTAGACCTGACATCTCCTTTGTTGTAAGCAAACTGAGTCGATTTGTGTCAAATCCTGGAGATGATCATTGGCATGCTCTTGAAAGAGTTTTGCGCTATTTGAAAGGCACTGCGATATACTGGGTATCCACGGTTACTTGAGGGTTATAGTGATTCAAACTGGATATCTGATGCTGATGAGATTAAGGCCACAAGTGGTTATTTGTTTACACTTGGTGGTGGTGCTGTTTCCTGGAAGTCTTGCAAGCAGACCATCTTAACGAGGTCAACAATGGAAGCAGAACTCACAGCATTAGACACAACCACTATTGAAGCAGAGTGGCTTCGTGAGCTCTTGATGGACTTACATGTGATTGAAAAACCAATACCCGTCATCCCGATGAACTGTGATAATCAAACTGTGATCGTCAAAGTAAACAGTTCTAAGGATAATATGAAGTCATCAAGGCATGTGAAGAGGAGATTGAAATCTGTCAGAAAACTAAGAAACTCCGGAGTTATTACGTTGGATTACATCCAAACATCTAAGAATCTGGCAGATCCCTTCACAAAGGGTTTATCACGCAATGTGATAGATAATGCATCGAGGGAGATGGGTTTGAGACCCACGCTATGAGTTGATCCCAGTGGCAACCCACTCTATGTGATCGGAGATCCCGTGAATTAGAGCTGGGAGACAAGCTGTTGGTCAGCTGAGAGGAGAGTATCCCCATATTATATTTACATCTCCATAAAGATGCAATACTCTCTTAATCTGCATGGCAGGTTGATATTTATCTTAATGTGTTCCAAGTGGATTTTTATAAGCGGTGATGTTGTCCTGTAGAACATCTCTTGAGGAACACACCTATATGAGTCTGACTGTCAAACGTCGCAGTCCGTGAGAGTTGGGTGCTCTCTAATAAACTCATGAAAGGCCCTGGAGTATGACGCATAAGCTCCAAATCGCGGAAAGCCGACGATAGCCCTGTACCGGTCTAGATTTTATGTGAAACTAGAGCGCAAAAAACTTGTAGTTCAAGGCATAGTCCACTATTCAAGTTGCTAGCTAGTGTAGCATAAAGTTTAACATAAAAGTTCAACTTAACAGTCTCCACTACACACCGGTATATAAAACAATGTTCTGGAAGAAAGTGATGTGATGTGCCAATGAGACTTTGTGGGGGATTGTTGTAATTTGGTGAGTTTTGGGCTGTTGGCCCATTAGACAAATTCTGAAATTCTCTTTGGCCCACTTGTATATGGCAGCATATGGTTGTGCTAGTGGTGCTAAAGTTTAGTCCCACATTGCTAGTTGAAGAGGAGTTGGACCACCTTATATAGTAGAGTGTTGCACCACTCACTAAGGTGTGACAAGAAGAGTATCCCTCGCGCACTCCTCACCTCACCTCGTCACGACGCGCGCGCCGTGGGTGCGGGAATCTCGCCGAACCGAGCTTTATTTTGCTGGTTGGGAAAACTGATTATGAGTCATTAACGGACGCGTTAATTACAGCCGTTTCTAATTTTTATGGACGTGGTTGTTACCGACTCGGACGTGGGTTGAGCCCACGATCTTCCTAACCTGCACTATATAAGCGTCCGGGCTAAACCTAATCGGCACCATATCAATCTACACACGCGCCTACCCTCCAGAACCTTGCGCCGCCGCTTTCGTCTTCCCCATCCCGGCTTGCGGCGTGCACCGCAGATCGGGACAGTAGGCCTCCGGAACCCCGCCTCTCGTAAACCTGTACAGGTGAGGGGCGATCAGGTTTTTGGGGAGCGCTCAAGCGCGACTACTGGCAACCACGACGTCGTCCGACGACGAGTTCCCGAACGACGACTTCTTTCCGGACATCAGCGACCTCTTCAACAACCTCAACATGGGCGACGCTGCTGCGACCGCTGCGGCTGCTATTCAGCCTACACTGTACGTGACCCTCAATTGTCTTTTTCGGATTATGCTAGAGTTCTTTGTTCTAGCGTTTGGTGCAGATGTGATAGGTTTATCTCCTATAGATAAATCTGTTCATCTACTTTGTTGATCTGCATAATTGGTTTTAGTACCGTTTGTATGATCATGCTTTATCAATTTATTATTCAGATTAAATCGTATGGATTATTGCTTATATTTCCAACATAAGAAGGCCGACGCATGCAGTCCGTCGGGGAAGAATCTGATGGACCAATCGTAGCCGGCGAGACCGAACGTGCTCGAGCTAACGAACTTGCCGACGCCCATGCGGTCGAGCTGGCGGTAATTGGTTACGTCGAAATCGTGGGTCATGGTGAAGCTCTCCTTGATGCGTCTAGTTCAAAATTCTAGTTCAAAATTGGCAAATGAATTAGAGGTGGGATTTTGAGAGGATCCCATTTAACACCCTATTTGTTGGAAATATAAGCAATTTATCACATGATTTAGTCCACGGATATAGTAGACAAGACTAATGATATAGGAATAAAACTAGTCATGCAATCTAACAGATAAAGTGTATGAAGCAATACTAAACATATTGCTGCTATACAGTTATAAGAAATATAATTTGCAATATAAGGCGCGCGTGATCTAAACAAAGAGGATGAAGATAGCATATAGTGCAGAATAGGCACCGGGTGCATTGCCGTTGGCATTGTTGTCAGCCATGTCACTGAAGTGGTCGACGTTGGAGAAGTAGTCATCGTTCGGGAAGAAGTCGTCAGCGTCTGTGAAGGAGTCCGTAATGAAGCTAGTAGTGGCGTGGCAGTGCTCCCCCAAAACTTTATTGCCCTTCTCTCGTACATGACTTGAATAGGCGGATTTATGGAGGCCTACTATCCTGGGAAAAACTTGGAGACTGCACAGTGCTCTAGAACTAGAGGCAAGGTGTGTTTGTCGTGTCTGAGGAGAGGAGCAACCTCTCACTCTTATAGGTATGGGATAGAGGCGCGTACATGCAGTGCAGGGGTGTGAAACGAAAAGCCAGGAGACAAACTAAATAGGATGCGGCCGAAGCCGGGCAGCCTTCGTCGAGTTCGTATTAAAACGTTTTAGTTTGTGTGCGTGGTTCATATTCCTCCATGGCAAAAGAGGGAAAACTCGCACACAAGGCATATGTGGATCCTCGGCTTGGCTCATTCCCGCAACACGCGGTGCGCGTGCATCGTGACGAGGCGAGGGCAGCGGAGGACGGGGAATGCGCGTGTATATCTCTTCTCTTCTCAAGCTTGTACAAGTGGTGGAGTAGAGGTCAAACTCCCACTGAAGTAGCAATATGAGCTAAAATTTTGTCCTACTTCTTGCTATGCATAAATGGGCCAACTTCTTGCTATGCATAAATGTTGCCTATGGCTTTTTTTGTAAGCCAAGGACTATTTATCAGGACTGTCAGCATAGGTGTACGCCTCCGTCCCGTAAAAAGGCCATCCGCATACAAAAACTGTCAACACATAGCGTCTATGCCGACGGACATAATAGTCCAGCCATCGGCAACCAAGACTCTTTGTCAATGGCAGCCGTAGGCAAATGGCCCTGCTATGTGGTGCTCGAGGCAGGGTGGTCTGCCGGAACCCCGACGGCGTCAGGGTATGCCTATAACCATGCAACTTTTTTGTTTGAAATTTACTACTTTTAAGTTATGTTTATTTTGCATGATAATTTTATTTCTTAGTAATATATCACATATAGTGGCACTATGTAAATACTTTGAATTTTTTAATTATTATGCTCATTTTGGTCTCATAGAAAATTATGGACCGCCAAATCCCCACTACGAATCCAAACGGGAGAATAGTTTGAAATCTTGGGCACAAATTGGTTTTCCGTTCTCCCAATGAAGCAAACAATTAAAAAATCATTGGTCAACCATCGTTGAAAGCCAGTCAAAGAGATAGATTTATAGGGCCCAGACACTAGATTTCGTTGGAAATGGCGGATCGGAGGGTCGGAATCCCTGTAAAACTCGTGCCCAGCCCTAGATAGGAACATGTCCGACCGACCGTCTAACCACCTAGCTGAAGAGAAGCTGCTCGAGATGAACTTTGGCATTTTGAGGGGTAAATTCATGAAAGTTTGCCGGCTTTTTGGTGGTAAGATATAGGAAGTGCATATGGATTTGAAAACCTAACTTTCCTAAGTTTGGACCCCTCTTTATCTCCCACCCCTCTGCTTTGAGAGTCGCGCTCCAGCCCAAGTTGGCTCCCTCCCAAGCTCTTCTCGCCGGACTAGCCGGTGGGAGGTGGCGGTGGAGGGATGCCGGAGTAGTTAGGCTTAGGTTTAGTGGCTTTATGCCGGTAGTGGCCTATATGGCCGTAGTTGGTGTGGCTCCAGATCGATGCAGCGAGATCTGGAAGCTAGGGTTCATCCTTGCCCTGCTCAAGCTCCTCTGGCCGGAGTTGGAGTTGGTGAAGACGGATGCAGCACCGCCGAATAAAGCTGCCGTTGGTGCCTTCCTGCAGGTGTGGGCTTGCTCTGCTTTGTTTTCCCCTCTGGCTGGCCGTGGAGGCAGGGGGAGGTGGAGCTGTGCAGTGGAAGCCGCACAGGCGTGGGCAGATGATGCTGTGTTGCCTTCTCTGGCCGGCCGTGGAGGCGAGGAGAGAGGGTGGCGCGGCTCGTGCTGCTCTGCGTCGGCTTGGAAGCAGGTCGCTGGTGTTCTTGCCTGCTGGCGGCGCCCCCCCTTTCTTCTTCCTCTGGACGGCCGTGGTGGCGAGGGGAGTTGGAGTTGGGTGGGGCTTCGGGATGCGGTGCCTCGACGCCGGCAAGTCTCCTCGAAGCTCAAGTTGCGGCAGATCCCAAGCGTCGGTGTTGAGCGCCGCCGCTATCCTTGGCCTAAGGGGCCGCTCCGCACCTCGAGAGCTTTGGCTCCGAGGATTGTCTTCCTCCAGGCAGTCATGCCGTCAGGGAGGTCTTCTGATCTCGACATGGCGACCCATCCTGCCGTCGGTCCAAGTGGCGTAGTCCCCGGTGCCGGCGCCAGCGGCCATGGTTCGAGATCCAGTGTTGGTTGCGGTGGAGAAGAAGGACCGGATTGCTTTTCTTTCTCTTTATTTGGGGTTCTTCTTGTAATTTGCGAGGGCTTGCTTTTTGTTAGGGTCCTCTTTGTAATCTTACCCACCGAGTAATGGAGCTTCTGGGGCCTTCGGGTCTTTTATCGTTCAAAAAAAAAAGAGATAAGGGCATGCTAAATGTCGGAGGCCTAACCCCAACGGCGAGCAAATATCTCATCATATCCACCACCATAAGAGGGAACATCCTCCTTATCATCACGTGTGTATTCATTATCATTAACAACTTGATCCTCGTCATCATCACTCTCTCCAAGGAATGAATAGTCAATCTTCAATTCAGGACTAGCACGCTTCTTGGAACCGACTCTAGAAAGAGCATCATCTATTCCACATTCAAGGCGCTCTACCGTCATTAATTGATTAATCATTTTGTTGAATGCACGAGCCTTGTGAATTATGATTGCCATCGAGTTGAGGTTGACAAGCCTGCATATGGTAAATGGAAGCCTTAACCGGTGCACCATCATCACTAGGCCCAAATTCATCATCTTGTATGATTGGCTCCTAGGGAGTAGCTTGCTTTGGCTCACTTGGAAGATTAATGGTGTACAAAGTGTGATCCTTCTTTGGGAAACCCTTTTCAAAGTCTTGAGAGGTTGTCCTTTCAATGAGAGCTTGGATGTAAGGAGCATAAACACAAGACTTCCTTTCATTGACACAAGTTTGTCTTTGACTAAATTTAGAATGAAAGATAATTTAGAATAGAGAATATAAATGACTGCATAAATTTGTTACTCTTTTCCCTTGAAATTCAAGCAGAGCACTACAAGTGTTCACCAAAAGGTATTATTTTTGTACTTTACCCGTGACGTGGTTATATTTGGAACTAACCAAAAGCCCTACATAAAGAATCACTTTTTTGGAGAATTGTACTCTCTCCATACCGATTTATTGGGCTTACTAGAAGAGGCTCCGTGATCAAGGCAATCGCTTCTAGGTGGAAAAAATAGCTCTAAATCCCTTCTTTTCTCTTGTTAGTTGTGACGAGGTTTGATCTTGTCAATGCCCATTGATATGATTTGGGTTTTGGAGAAGATGGGGGTTCTGAAGATCGCGGAACGATTAACAGACAAGCAACCAGTGGACACGAGATTTACCTAGGTTTAGGCCCCCGGAGGGAAAACCCTACTCCTGCTTGTCTGCTCTTGATTATGGCGGAACCGAAAGTTACAGGGATGCGTAGATGCAATCTGGTGTGGAGGTGTGTATGCGGTGGTATGAGAGAGAGCCTCCTTGTCGTGCCCTCCTAGCCTTTATATAGAGGTAGGCAGGTCCCGGGCACAGTTTGAGTCGGTTAGAGGTTTAGAGTTTGCCCCCTTTGAATATTCGATCTGCTCTAGTCTTGCTCTCCAAGGATCCGAAGACGTCATGGTCTTGGGCCACCCGAAAATCTTCATGGGCCGTGTATATTCTCGTGGGCCTTCCTTGGGCTGGACCAGGTATGCTAATGTTGTGTACCCATAGGGTATAACCATGTCAGTAGCCCCCGAGTGTTCAGTCGAATCGTAGATTCGGCTGAGGACTCTTCAATCTTTCGGTGCAACTGTTTTTATTAATTAGAGAATGATTTTAGTATGTAGGGATTGTTGATGCGTGTGTCCTACTCTCCCAATGGACCAGGGTCAGTTATCTATCTTAGGACAAAACAATACGATCTTCTTCAGATTCAAGTCCCTCGACTCGAACCCGGAACAGATGCTGGCGTAATTCGACTCAGGCCGTTGAGGTATTACAGGAGTCGAATCCCAATAGTTTTCGAATGATGTACCCAACGCGTCCGTCGGGATTTTCATCGCGCCTGTTGGCATGGATTTTACTAGCAGAGTGCAGTCGGGTGTGTTACCAGGCCATCAGACGATATCTGTAGGTCTTATCTTTGCGTCGCAGACACAACATCCGAAATTTTACCTCCACGGAGGTGTTTCGGGTGGCCAAGGAGAACATTACTTACTTAGCGTTGGTTGGGGCAAAGTTGCCAAAAAGTTTTTGCATTTTGATCCAAAGGATCGCAGTCGAAGAATTCATAGGGTGCGCGACCAGCGCTCCCTATGGGAGTAGCCCCGAGTGTCTGTTCGAGTCGTAGACTCGAGCAGAGACTTTAATTCAGTCATTGTTTGCTTCAGGTCCGTAGGACACAATTTTTTCGGATGCTTGAATTAATCCTCCCTATGGGAGTAGCCTCCGAGTCCGTAGTGGAGTCGTAGACTCAACGTAGGACTCGAAGAATAGATCATTGGCGTAGTACCTCATTCATGCTTCGGGTGCACGGCCAGCGCTCCTGATAGGAGTAGCCCCCGAGTAGTTGCTCGAATCGTAGATTTGAGTGAGTACTTTAGCTGTTTAGCCGAAGATTTGTAACCGTTGCCAGTATGGCTTTGATTACGTCAGTGCTGACGATCGGTGACCTCAATCGTCTGCGGTGCCAGAGGTGACGTGACTGGACGAATGTGGGTCCCACTTTCTGACTTGAAGTTGACTGGTCACACGCGACGTGGCGAGAATTATGGCGTCTCCTCGGTTTTCGTGCGTAGTGGGCGGCGTGCGATCGACAGTTCGCTGCTGTACTGACACGTGGATGGTTGGATTTGATGCTGGCGCTAGGGCTTCCAGATGAATGGTCCCTGTTCATCGTCTTCGTCCTTATAACTGTGGGAAAAAATTGTGGTTTGTTTTCACCATAGACACTTGCTTTCTACTGCTTCCATTTCCCTGAGCTTTTCTTGCCGCGCGCTGGAAATTCTCCAATCATTCCCCTCCTCTTTCCTACGCTCGCACCGCCGCCGCTGTCGTGCTGCAATAGTGAAATCAAAGAAGACCTCCACCAGTGCTGCTGCCTGCGGGAAGAAGGTCACCGCTGCCGCTCGTGTCACCGATGGTGGGTGGCGGCGCTCGGAGACACGCGAGGGCGACTTGCGCAAGTTGTGTGAGGCGGGTTTGATCCCGCAGGACAGGGACGCCGCTAGGGTCCCCGGCGATGAGGTAATTCCCCGTCCACCCGCTGGGTTTCGGGTGATGTTCATTGCTTTTGTTCTTCACGGCCTGTCGCTCCAAGCCCATGATTTTCTTCGTGGACTATTGTTTTTCTATGGCATCCAACTCCACCATCTCTCGTCCAATTCTCTTATGCACATCGCCTGCTTCATCACTTTTTGCGAGTGCTGGATCGGTATCGAGCCGCACTTTGGCCTCTTCCGGAAGCTCTATTCTGTGAAGAGGCAGTTCGACTCCGATGGAGTTTATCCGATTGGTGGCTGCATCATTTCCCTTCGATCCAATTTTCATTTCTTCTCTTTTTCTATGTCTGAGTCTGTCCAATACTGGCGGAAGAGGTGGTTTTATATCCGTGATTCCACAGTGGACGGGCAAGACTTTGGCCTTGCCCCTTTCGATTCCACCCATAAAATCCTCCCGAAGAGATCCTGGAAGAACCATATCCTGGAGGGTGAGGTGGAGGAGATAGAAGGTCTCTACCGTCGGGTGGAGGACCTCTAGGTGATTCCGGAGAAGGAGGTGAACGGTGTGGATATCATCCGCACCTTTCTCCAACGTCGGGTGCAGCCACTCCAGGCTAGGATGCACCCGATGTTCCTTTATTCTGGCTGCCACGACCCGACGAGAGTTGCGGCTGAGGGGATCTCCAAGGGGGACCTCGACAGAGTCCTTCGACCACTGCTAAAGTATAAATCTGACGAGGACCTTCCGGGGAAGTCGTTGACGCCCCCATTCAGTGCTTCTCGGCCGGTTTCGCTGGTGTAGATCTGCGACATGCGCGTAGCGCTTCTTCGAGTGCGTTTTCTTGTAAGTTTCTATTCTGAAAGTTTGTTTGCATTATGCAGGGGTTCAAGGTGCCTGGCATGGTGCCTCTGCTGCCAGAACGGTTTCCGGATGCGCCGGACAACGAAATTGTGGAATCTGAGTCCGAGCTTCCGTTGGCGCAATCGCCCACTAAGGAGGCTCTCGAGGCTAGAGAGGGGCAGACCCGAAAGCGGGCACGGAGCTCGAGCAAATCTTCGGATGCCTTGACTCCACCGACGCCTAGGGACCCGCCATGCCTTGTCCGTCACAGTGGAGGTGATGGTGCCTCTTCCTCTCCCATCCTAGCCATTCCTGTGCGGGCTGTGGCGCTGCAGCCGCCGGCGAAGAGGAAGAAGGAAGAGAAGAAGGGCAAGAGGACCCTGCCTATTTTTGACTTGAGCGACATGGACTCGTAAGCCCCTTTGGATGCCCTTTTCTATTTTTCTTGTTGTCTTGTCTTCTTGCGTTTTGACTGGTGGTTTCTTTTGCAGCCACTCCTCTAAGGGCTCTTTTAGCGATGAAACTTAGGAGGAAGTAGGGGAGTCGAAGATGGTGCCTCCTCCCTCTCAGACGGTGGCCACCTCTGGGGGCTCTGCTCCGAACCCCTCTCCGCAGGGGGCTCGGGTGATCGTCTCCCAGAAGACTGCACCGGGACCTTTGGAGTCTCCGTCTAAACATGTAAATGTTCTCTTTCTTGCTGCGGGGGGAGCCCCCAAGCCATATTTTCGTATGATCTGCTAATCTTTTGCTTCTTTTTTGCGTGTCTCGGGGGGGAGCCCCCGAGCGTTTTTCATGTGCTTGATCTGTTGCTCGTTTCTTGGGCGCAGACCCCGAGCCCCTTTTCCTTACAAGTTGTTTCTTCTTGCAGCCTTTTGTGCAAGGTGCAAATCAGCTGGTGAAGCAGCACCTGGCGTTGGAGGCCAGCCTGTGGCAGCTTCAAGGTACATGCTTAACCAATCCTCTACTTTTTTTTGTCTTCTTGCTAGTTTGTTGGGCTCACGTATGTTCTTGTTGCTTTTGTAGATGAGAATAATACTGCCCTCCGCGAGCTTGATGCTCTCAAGAAGAGCCTTGGGCGAGCGGAGAAAAAGGCCAAAGTTGCCGTTGGGGCGAAGGAACGCCTCGAATAGGAGATAGATGACGCGGCCGCGGCTAAGGAGAGCCTGCAGTAGGAAGACACAGATCGCGAGGAGTAGCTCGCCACCGCTGCGGCTTCGCGCGAGAAGGAGGTAGTTGAGAAGCTGATGGCTACTGCCAAGGCTATTTCGGGTGAGTGCTTTTGCTTGTTTTGTCTATTTCGGCTGCTTTATCTCCTTTCCTTTATTCAATTCTTTTGCTGCTTTTTGCTCTAGATGCCTCGGGCATCGAGTTTAATCGCAACGCCTTGGAGCACGAGAGTGCTCTGGATGATGCCGCCGCGGCAGTCGAAGATCGCTGCAGCACTGCTGCTGGCTCCCTTCCCAAGGCAAAGGAGATCCTCGGGCGCTTCTACAAGGAGCTTGTTCCCAAGGGCATTGCCCTTGAGGATGTCGATTCCTTGGCGGATGTGCTATCAGCGGATGCGCCTGCAGCCTACAAGCGCAAGCAGAAGGGCATTGGTGCCTCCATGGGCCTGGCCATCGCCATGGCGTCCGGGGCGGAGCTGGATCTTCACCAGGTACCTCCTAGATGCCGACGGCTCCCGACGGTTCCGAGGTAGCCTTCGCTCTCTTCGCCGCTCGTTGCAAGCGCTATGGGCCGAAGCTTATTGACCTTCTAGCGGAGTATGCGACGAAGCAGCAGGAGGAGGTCAAGGGCAGGCGCTCTGGCTCCGAGGCCACTCAGGATGCTTAGGCTTTGTCTTTGTAGTTCTAGGATAGTTACCTTCTATTTTTGTTGTAATTTCTTGATGAACACTTCCCGTGCCACGCAGTGGCCTTTGTTGTATATAATGAGCCTTCGAGCTATTGCCCAATCGTTGTTGTTCATATCCTTTCGGTTTTCCTTTAGGGACCTTCGGGTGGGGACCCTGTCGATACATTGTCTGCTCCGCGGCTGCGACCATCCTTGGATGATGCGTTGCATCTTGTTTTATTCGTGACCGCGTCCACGGTATTGAGAAGGAGTTACTTTCCATCCGAGGTCATGCGAACGTTTGGAAGTTGAAGGCGGAGCGAGATACCGCTAGAGAGGAATATCTGATGGGGGAGCTACGACAGTTGGCCGAGCAGCTGCTGTGTAGGTTTCTTCGAGCTGCTGCTCATTTTCGGATGCGCCAGTATTGCGGGTCATCTTACTTTGTAGTTGTTGCCGGTGCCAACCTTGTTCCCAGGGAGGAGAAGGAGCGCGTTGCAGTTCGGATCAATTGCTTGACCCAGCAAGATATGGAAGCCGGTGGATTTTTTTGGATGAATCGCGACCGTGCCATGGTTCTTGCGACTATGCAGGATCGTGCTCACTAGGTATCACGAGTGCTGCGTCAGGTGAAGACTTCCCTGGCGTCGATTCTGCACGTCATGTTTCCCCTTGATGAAGCACTGTCGACTCTCTGGGATTTGCTGGCGAAGTTTCAAGACGTTCGCCGTGTCAGGGAGCTGGTGCGGCACCAGTTAGTTGCGGGGGTGAAGTCCGCTCTTTCCCTCGTGCGGCTTCACCGCCCTGATGTGAATCTTGCGGATGTTGCGGCTGGGCCGCCCCCTCGGCCAGATGCTGGCCTATGGACATGCGCCCGCACTACGCGGCTATGAGGCAGTATGCCGAAGAAGTTGTAGATCTCTTTGAGCATCGTGCGCAGGTGATCCTTCAAAATAGGTAGTTCCTGTAAAAAAGATAGATGTAAAACTTGTATGTATTCGACTGGGCGTGTTGTGCCCTTTGCTATAAAGGTTTATTGTATTTAGCACGTGGTGCTTGTTTGTATGCATGTCCTTTTCGTTAGCCTGACGTGATCAGCTACTCAGGTGTACATGCGTTATCCTCAGTCGACGAAGTCGTGAGGTGAGGGGGATCCCCCGAGTGTGTTGTAGCATAAAGAAATGCGAGTAAAAGATAAATTTTCGAGCGAGACATTTAGCTTTATTCATATCATAATGAGGAGGTACATTGTTCGGCTGAGTAGCCTTGGCTGAATAGCCTTATTGAAAGTAAAGGGGTAGCTAGGGGTAGAAGCGTCGCAATTGTGCGACATTCCATGGGTTGGAGTATGCGACTCCAGACTCCACGTGCTTGAGGCGATAGGCGCCACCTGGGATGACTTCGGTGACGACGTATGGTCCTTCCCAGGGTGACTCGAGCTTTTTTGGCTGCTCTTGCTTGAGTCGTAAGACGAGGTCTCCTTTGACGAAGGACCTTGGACGCAGTCGACGGCTATGATAGTTGCGGAGGCTCTGCTGCTAGACCGTCGATCGAGCCGCGGCGATGTCGCGTGTCTCGTCGAGTGTGTCAGCGGTGTCTTCAAGCGCGGCTGTTGATTCGCTTCACTATAGGCGACGACCCGTGGGGCCTTATGGCGCACTTTTGCAGGCAGCACGACTTTGGCTCTGTACACCATGAAGAAAGGCGTGTAGCCAGTTGAGCTGTTTGGCATTGTACGCAAGCTCCAGAGGACGGAGGGTACCTCTTCTACCCATGCTCCCGCAAGCCGCTCGAGTGGGCTCAGTAGGCGCTTCTTGATGCCTCCGCCTACGAGGCCGTTGGCCTTTTCTACCTGCCCATTGGTTTGCGGGTGTGCCACGGAGGCATAGGATATGTTGATCCCAAGGCCTTCGCAGAAGTCCTGGAATTCTTTGGAGATGAAGTTCGACCCGTTGTCGGTGATGATGCTATGCGGCACGCCGAACCTGTAGACTATGGATTCGAAGAATTTCACGGCCATTTTACCCTTTTGGTTGATAACGGGCATGGTTTCGATCCACTTGGTGAACTTGTCGACTGCGACTAGGAGGTAGACGTGGCCTCCTTTCGAGGACTTGGGAAGTTTGCCGATCATGTCGAGGCCCCATTTGGCAAAGGGCCAGGCCAAGGGTATGGGTCTGAGATCCGATCCTAGTGCGCATGGTTTGTCTGCGAACCTCTAGCACCCGTTGCATCTTAGGACGATGTCCTTGGCAACGTTCATGGCCGTTGGCCAGTAGAACCTAGCTTGTAGAGCTTTGGCGACGAGGGCGCGGGTTCCCGCGTGATGGCCGCATATGCCCTCATGGATGCCTTGGAGGATGGTTTTGCCGTCACCGATGGTGACACACCTTTGGAGTACACCCGAAATGCTACGCTTATACAGCTCACCATTGATCATGGTGAAGGCCTTGGATCGGCGAGATATGCGCCGGGCATTTGTCGGGTCATCAGGCAGTTCCGTGTTTATCATGTACCGAAGGTACGGATGTGTCCATGTTTCTCGATTGCCATGACCTGCATCAGGTTGACCACTGCGACCTCTGTGTCAAGCTTTTCGAGTCCTTCCTGTCCTTCGGGTAGCGCAACCCCCGAGTTCTATGCCTCTTCGGGTGATCCCTTAGGGGATTTCCTTTTGATGGATGGCACACAGATCTGTTCGAGGAACACACCTGGTAGCACCCGTGTGCAGGTGGAGCCGATATTGGCGAGTCTGACGGCTTCTTCGTTTCTTTCTCTTCCAACATGCCGAAGCTCGCAGCCGTCGAAGTCTCCTTCGAGTGAGTTGTAGAGCGCGCGGTACGCGATCATGTTAGCGGCGTGTGCGTCGCACTCGTTCAGCATCTGCTGGACGACGAGGTTCGAGTCACCGTAGATGACCAGGCGCGTTGCGCCGCAGATCTTGGCCATCCTCATGCCGTGGATGAGGGCCTCGTATTCGGCTTTGTTGTTGGAAGCTCGAAATTTCATCTGGAGGACGTACTTCATCTTGTCGCCCTGCGGGGATGTCAGTATGACCCCGACTCCTGCTCCAGCCTCGCGCTTGGAGCCATCGAAGTGCATCGTCCATGAATGTGTCATATCTAGGGTGTCCGGCAGCTGCAGCTCCATCCAGTGGACGAGGAAGTCCGGTAGGAAGTGAGACTTGATCGCATGGCGCTTTTCGTAGACTATGTCTAGAGGGGACAACTCGATTCCCCACAGGGCTACGCGTCCTGTGGCTTTCGGGTTGTTCAGGATGCTATTTAGAGGTGCCTCGTTGACGAACATCACCTGATGCTCCTGGAAGTAGTGGCTCTGCCGACGAGCCGTCATGAAAATGCCGTAGGCGAGTTTCTGGTAGTGAGGGTACCTCTGTTTTGTTGGCGTCAGTACCTCGTTGATGTAGTAGATAGGGCGTTGGACCCCATGGGTCTTGCCATCTTCGGGTCTTTCGACCACGAGCACGATGCTTACCACCTGATGTGTGGCTGCTATGTATAGCAGGAGAGGCTCGCGCTCCTTTGGTGTGACCAGGACGGCGAGGTTGAGAGCAGCCGCTTCAGATCTTCGAATGCGTCATCGGCTTCAGGTGTCCACTCGAATTTGTCTGCTTTGCGTAGCAACTGGTAGAAAGGCAGGGCCTTCTCACCCATGCGGCTGATGAATCTGCTCAGCGCCGCGATGCGCCCAGCTAGCTGCTGGACACCTTTGAGGTTCTTCGGTTTCTCCATGGCCAGTATGGCCCGGATTTACTTCGGGTTCGCCTCAATTCCTTGCTGGGAGAAGAAGTTGCCAAGCAGTTGGCTAGATGGGACGCCGAAGGCGCACTTTTCTGGGTTCAGCTTGATCTTGTAGCGATCAAGGTTGTCGAACGTCTCGCGGAGATCGTCGATCAATGTCTTGGACTCCCTTGTCATGACTACTACGTCATTGACATAGACCTGTATGTTGCGGACGATCTGGCTCTTCAAGCATGCCTGCATGCATCGCTGGTACGTGGCACCTGTGTTCTTTAGCCCGAAGGGCATTGTGTTGTAGAAGAACACTCCGAACGGCGTGATGAACGCCGTTTTATCCTAATCTTCGACCTTCAATCGAATCTGATTGTAGCCCGAGTAGGCGTCGAGGAAGGAGAGTTTCTCGCATCCCGTGGTCGAATCGATAATCTGATCGATCCGAGGGAGAGGGAAGTGATCCTTCGGGCAGTGCTTGTTTAGCAACGTGAAGTCCACGCACATCCGCAGGATGTCTGTGTCCTTTTTAGGGACCATCATGGTGTTGGCCAGCCATTCACTTTCCTTGATCTCCCTGATGAAATCAGCGTCGAGCAGTCTGTTGACTTCGACTCCGATGGCTTCGGCCCGTGGCTCGGACAATCGTCGGATGGACTGTTTGACGGGCTTGGCATCTGGGAACACATTGAGTGCATGCTTGGCGAATTCCCTGGGAACTCCTGGCATGTCCGCATGACACCAGGCGAATATTTCCTAGCGCTCACGGAGGAATTCGATGAGCGCGCTTTCCTATGCAGGGCTGAGGTCATTGGTGATCAATGTCGTCTTGGAGGCGTCCGTCTGGTGGACCTGCACCTTCTTCATGTTGACTGTTGAGTCGAACGACATGTCGGCTGCATTTTGTCTCGAGATTGGGGATGCCCCGTTGTCCGTTACCTCTCGCAGCCTTGTGAGCTCCTCCTGCATGCCGAATGACTGGGAGATTCTGTTGAAGTCACTGTCATAGTGGTCGGACCGGGTGAATATCCCGTGGACCGTGATGACGCCCCTAGGTCCTGGCATATTGAGTAGCAGGTACACATAGTGCGGTACTGCCAGGAACCTTGCGAATGCCACGCGCCCGAGGATGGCGTGGTATTGTGATGGCCAATCCACCACTTTGAACTTGAGTCGCTCGCACCGAAAGTTGTCGGGCTTGCCGAAGATGACGTCGAGCCATATCTTTCCTAGGGGAATATGCCCTTCCCTAGGACGATGCCGTGGAACGTGGTGTCAGATTGTTCCAGTCTGCACAGCGGGATCCGCATTGCTGCTAAGGTGCTGGCGAACATCAGATTGATGCCGCTGCCGCCGTCCATGAAGACGCGACTCATCTCGAATCCTCCGATCTGCGCCTCGAGCACCAGGGCAGCATGACCTGGGCGAGGGATCTGGCGGGGGTGATCCGAACGGCTGAATGTGATGCAGGACTCTGAACCGCTGAGGTACTCAGGGATGGCGGGTGGGGCGGTCACGGCCAAGCTGACTTGGCGGGTGATCTTATTTTGCATCCTGTTTGTTGGGCGCCCCTTTTGGATCATCAGTGATCCTTCCGACGCGGGGTACCCGTTTACGCCGTTGTTCTACGTCGGTACGACCGGGTGATTCGAAGGTCCCACGGGTGGTGGCGGAGGAGCTCCGTGGGCGATGTCACCTGGTGCGGGTGCGTGTCCGTACCCAGGGTTCGGTGCCTGCTGCCTGATTTGGGACAGGCGCTCGCTGAGTTTCTGGAACTCACGACAGTCTTTGAGCATATGGCTGGCCTTCTTCTTGCCATCCTTCTTGTCGATGTAGAAGTGGATGGTTCATGGGCCCGACAATTTGTCGTATGCCTAGGGCTCGTCGTCGTGGCCGCGGCGTTGCCACGTTTCCGTTGGGCGTCCTCCATCACGGAAGTTGTTTCCACGGTATCCACCGTTGTTGTGGTTGTTGTGGTTGCTGTCGTTGCGGCGGTCGGCGTAGCCAGCCACGACCATGTCGGGTCCATCGCGATCGTCGTAGACGCGCGATCTTTGCTTGCTACGGCGCTCGCGTCAGCGGTCGTAGTCATCTTCCTCCTCCGAATGTGCTCGGTGGACGGAGTCCTCGCCATCTGCCCACCTATTGGCGATGTCCATGAGGTGGTCGAGTGTCTTGGGCTTGACGCGGCCAAGTTCTTCCTTGAAGTCCTGGCGTTTGACGCCGTCTTTGAAGGCGTCAATTGTTCTCTCCTCAGAGATGTGTGTCATGGAGTTCTTGATGTTGGACCAGCATAATATGTACAAGCGAATGGATTCGTCCGTTCGTTGGGTGCAGGCCCGCAACTCTTCGATCGAGGCTGGCCTCTTGCTGGTACCCTTGAAGTTTCGGATGAAACTGTACGCCAGTTCCTCCCATCTTCGGATGGATCCCGAGGATAAGATGCTAAGCCAGATCCGGGCTGCGCCTGTTAGCTGCATCTGAAGGCATTGCAGGGCGGTGTTTTTGTTTCCGCCGTGCATCTTGACGGACGACAGGTGGTCGCTGAGCCACGCCTTAGGGTCCTGTGTGCCGTCGAACTTCGGAGTGTCCGAAGGAAGCTTAAAGTTTCTTGGCATCCGTGTCCGCCGAATAGATCTGCTGAAGCATCAAGCTCCGTAGAGTTCCCCTTCGTCATCATCCTCTTCGGATTCGGATGAACACACGTGCTTGGCACGTGCCTTGTCGATCTTGCGCTGAGCGAGTTTGCTTCGAGCATCATAGTCACGGCTGCGACGTCGTGAGCTCTTGTGTCGTCGAGGTAGGTCGTGTTCCTCCTCGTCGGATGAGGGTATGGGACCGCGGTTGAATCTGACCGCAACCTTCTTTTTTGGCTCCGCAGGATCTTCCTCGTGGAGCGCAGCTCCATCGAGTCCGAGTCCGGCTAGTGCGGAATTGTGCATGGCCCTCTTCGGGTCCCCCACCAGAGGTGGATGAGACGCAAGGTATGTGGTGGATGTCATGATCGCAGTTTGTGGCGTCTTCGGGATGCCGTTACCGTTGGCGTCCATCTCCATGAAGGACGTGTTGAGGGTTCGGGTCACCTCGCGACGTGCGGCGGGGTCCATGTTCTCTACGCGAGAACGATGCTTGTTGGCGTTGTTGCCGTGCGAGCTGGAGCCGCCAACGGCGGAGAGCGCTAGACTCCGAGGCCGCTTGCTTGCGTTTGTCGAGTACTTCCTGCATCTTCACCTGCTTTTTGTGCTCTTCGATGAGGAGCAGGTGGTATGCCATCAGTAGGTCTCGTGAGGCACCCACAGGCAGGATCTTGTTGCCCGCCACGGCTTCGCGTGCTTGGTTCCATCCTTTCTCGCTGAGGTGGATTACCCGATTGGCGTTAGGATCGTCCTCGTTGGGCGGGGGGATGGTTGCCTCCTGTTTTTGCCGTTTCTACCCTGCGGGTTGGGTGGCGGTACGTGAGCACCCGAACCTGGTGGTTGTTGCTCCACGTCGCTTTGGATGACCACGGCGCATTGGTAGCATCCGTAGGTTGGATCGTTGCTGCCACAACTTTCGGATCCGGAACCGTAGGTCCTTTCATCCGACGGGGGATCGCTCAGATCTGAGTTGCAGCTGCTGTTGTCGTATGACTCATCTATCGATGTTGTCGTGCGTAGAACGTTGGGATGTGGTGCCCATGAGGCGGGTCTGATTGATGGCAGAGGCACCCGCTCTGCGAGGCGGAGAGTGTCGGCCTGTCCCACCTGGAAGCAGAAGCTCCCGAACAGGATCTCGAGCCCGTCGCCTACGTGCTCGAAGTCCTTCATGGTGGCTGGCGAGTGGGCGGTGAAGTCGAAAGCGCCGAAGAGGAGATGGCTCTCCGTCCCTGAGGAATTGTAGATCGCTTTGGTCGGGACTGTCACGATCGCACAATCAGTGCCCCCGATTCCCATAGACGGCGTCAATTGACGAGGTTTGATCTCGTCAATGCCCATTGTTATGAGCTTGGGGTTTGGAGAAGATGGGGGTGCTGGAGATTGCGGAACGGTTAACAGACAAGCAACCAGGGGACACGAGATTTACCCAGGTTCAGGCCCCCGGAGGGAAAACCCTACTCCTGCTTGTCTGCTCTTGATTACGGCGGAACCGAAAGTTATAGGGGTGCGCAGATGCAATCTGGCGCGGAGGTGTGTATGCGGTGGTATGAGAGAGAGCCTCCTCGTCGTGCCCTCCTAACCTTTATATAGAGGTAGGCAGGTCCCGGGCACAGATCGAGTCGGCTACAGGTTTAGGGTTTGCCCCCTTTGAATATTCTATCTGCTCTAGTCTTGCTCTCCAAGGATCCGAAGACGTCATGGGCTTGGGCCATCCAAAAATCTTCATGAGCCGTGTATATTCTCGTAGGCCTTCCTTGGGCTGGACCATGTATGCTAATGTTGTGTACCCGCAGGGTATAACCATGTCAAGTTATGCCGATAGGGAAGGCTAAAGAGGTTTCATGTAGGCACATCCATAGGAAGTTGATCTATAATTCTATATCGGGGCAACCCACTAAGGGACTCAACTTCAGTGACATTGAGGTACCAAGTCTAGCTGTGACTTTATTCCCATATATGTTGTATTATGTTTAGAAATTTTTGAAAAAACTTTAGTAAATCTTATATGTTGTACTAGGCATTTTGGGAAAGTTTCGCCGTATTTGTGCATATAATTTGTGAATAAATATTATTTGAAGTTTTGCTATCAAATTATAAACTCAAAATTCGAAGTTCTTAGAAAAAAAATGAAAAAAAACCCAGTAAACCACATATTGTATTATATACTCTAGGAAAGTTTCATTTTATTTGAGCATACTGTTTAAGAATAAACCGAATTTTAAGATTATGATTCAAAATGTTAGTTCACTTTTGTCCATTGCATCAGCTTTGGAGGCTCATAGGGAGCAAAGTCACAGCTAGACTTTATAACTCAAAGTCACTGAAGCTGGGTCCTCCACTAAGGGGTAATTCTCTCAACATGCAAGAGAGAAGGCCGCTGATTTCTAGAAATTAACTCACTATTAACCGCTAAAATATGCCTAATTCTCGAGAATTTTCCAAAACCATTAGACACCAATAAACCGATATGAGGGGTACGTATTTCCACTATTTATGTACTATTGAAGCAAGGTCAACATAAGTGCCAAGTTTTTAAATATTAAATAAAGTTCTCAAACTAACACGTCTATGCTTCATTTTCATTTGTGTGACTATAGAGAAAATAGGAATACAAAATTATGATAATGTGATTTTAACACGCGGTCTTGGTACTTTGGATAGTGTAGAGCACTTGGTCAAACATCGGTATGCCCCATTATGTTTGTGGTTGCACAAACTTTTATCCATTTACAAAACTTTGACGGTCACCCAGAGATAAAATCCATATCCATTTTATACAATAACTTTTCTTGCACATTTGGAAGGAATACAAACTAGCTAGGTAGATATTTGTTTGAATGTCCCATGAAGTTATCAAAAGGTGAGTAGCTATGTAGTTTGTATGACATGTGTAGGCAAGGAGAGGAGAATGGTAGTGCACCGCAGTGCTATCGATTGTATTGCCTTTGCTTATATAGTACATGAAGGGAATATGCCCTGAGAGACAATAATAAAGTGTTTATTATATGTATTCTAAGTGTATGATAGATGTTTATTTTGCATGCTATAATTGTATTAATACGGAAACGTTAATACATGTGTGTTTAATAAACAAACAGAAAGTTCCTAGTTATGCCTCTCTCATAAAATAGCTCGTTGATTAACAAGATGATCAAGGTTTCCTGATCATGGAGATTGGATGTTGTTAATAACGGGATCACAACATTAGTGTAATGGTGTGATGAACATTCATCCGAAGTATAGCATTACGATCAAAGTCATTGAGTTTATATTGCTATAACAACTTACGAAGTGATCCTAATCCTTAGACCATGAGATCATGTCAATCACTAACACCGGAAGAGTTTCTTGATAACATCAAACATCACACCGTAACAGGGTGATTATAAAGATGGATTCAGAACTAATAAAGTGTTATGTTGAGGCTCATGGATCGAGAGTGGAATTTTTTCATCCCGATGACGGATAGATATACTCTGGGCCCTCTCGGTGATATCACACTGATTAGCTTGCAAGCAAGTGATTTGATCACTAGAATGTTATATCACAGGAACGAGAAAAGAGTGCATGTCGGTAACGAGATCAAACTAGGTATGGAGATACCGATGATCGAATCTCGGACATGTAATATATCGTGAAACAAAGGAATTAAGATACTAGCGTAAAAGGTTTCGACGATCACAAGAAAGTCATCGTTGAATGTGTGGGAGTCAGTATGGGTCTCCAGATCCCGCTTCTGATTATTGATCCGAGAGGGGTCTCGATCATGTCCGCATTATTCACGAACCGTAGGGTGACACACTTAAGAGACACCGACATCCAATTGGAGCAAATGTTTCATGCCGAAAGAATGAACAAGCGCAGGAATTTATTTCACTAGATACCAAAAGAGGTTTTCGGGTGAAATTGCATAGAGTAGTTATGCATGTGAAATAGAATTCTAGCAAGGGGTTATTTGTGAATGTTTGTCATTAAAGTAATTGACAAAATTCTGAATAAAATAAAAGAGTTTTATTTAATGAGAGTTTGCATTAAATTTGGTGGAAATTTAATGGGAATTTGAGTGGACTTTTGAGTGGAGGGAATTTAAAGGAGATTTGTGAGTGGAGTGTCCACCCACATGAAGAGGGGAGGGAAAGGGGGTAGCCCCCATGCACCGGCCACCCCCTTGGGGTCCCCCCCCCTCCTCCTATAAAAGGAGCCCCCCTCCTCACTTGTCTCTCACACCTCCTCGTGAAGGATCTCTCTCCCCCTCCAGAATTTATCCCCCGTGGTCTCGGACTAGCGAGATACATGTTCCCGGTGGCTATTCGGCAAGAAAGAGTTGTGCTTCCGCTGCATCGCTGGAGCGAGGAGGCGGAGGTTGCTCGGTGCCTCGAACGTGTGTGCGAGCACGGATGCGCTGCTGATTTGCGGCGCTAGGACTTCCTCTCGATCTTGAGATCGGCAAGAGATCGTCTACATCAACCACGAGTTGAACTCGTTAAGCTTTGTCGGTCTTCAAGGGTATGTTCTCTACGGATATACATCCGCCTGTTGTTTGTATCTAGTAGATAGATCTTGGTATATAGTTCACATCGTAGGAAATTTTTTGTTTTCTATGCTGCGAACCCTACAGTGGTATCAGAGCCAGGTTCTATGCGTAGATACTTTACACGGGTAGTACACATATGAGTATGTGGGCGATGATGATCATGTTGTTGCTCCTTTGTTGTAATTTTGGATATTGGTGGCATAGTGGGATGAAGCGGCCCGGACAAACTTTACATGTCCTCGCACAGGAGACCTGTTCCACGCTTGACATGCAACTAGTTTGCATAAGTGGCTAGCGGGTGTCTGTCTCTCTTACTATAGTCAATATCTATTTTGCAAGCGAGTTGTCAACAATTTGATTATCCTAGTTGTGGTTCATGTTCGTAGGTAAGAACGGTTCTATCTCGAAAGCCCTAAGCCACGTAAAACTTGCAATGGATAAATTAGAGGCGTCTAGTTTAGATTGTTGTTGGGCTAGTGTTATGATATGGTAGTGTTGTAAGTAGAAGTATGAGATGATACTCTTACAACACACATAGCGTGTATAATCCATAGACCTTGGATTTACACATATAGGTATGATAGTGATCATACCACGATGCACATGATAGAGATCATCTGCGGGAACCATATCATTTCACTAATAAACATATGATGTTTGATAGCATCTTATATTGCTTGTTTAGCGCTTTGTTAGCATAATAAGATGATCCCTCATTTAAATATCAAGATAAGAATGTGTTCTTCCTTTAGTATGCACCGATTATGTTTTCGTCGCTCCAAGACATCACGTGATGATCGGGTGTTCTTGGATCCACGACCATATTTCAGGTGTAAAACAGTTACACACGCGAATAATAAGGTTCTAACTTGGCGAGCCTAGCATGTACAAACATGGCCTCGGAACACGGACCGAAAGGTTAAGCATGAGTCATATAGTTGATATGATGCCCATTTGATGCTCGCCTTTGAAGCTATACCGACTCACGTGATGATCGGACTTGGTGTAGTGGATTTGGTTCATGTAATCACCAAAAAGGCACGAGGGATGTCGTTTTTTAGTGGGAGTTCATTCGTAATATAGATTAGTTGAACTCAATCTATCATACACTTAGTCTAAACTTTACAAATTCTGTTGTAGATGGCACCACCTGCTTTTAATTTCAATGTGTTCATGGAGAAAGAGAAACTAGCAACGAACGGTAGCAACTTTACCGAATGGGCCATGAATTTGAGGATTCTCCTCTCTGCTGCACAAAAGCAATATGTGCTAGAAGCGCCGTTAGGCCCCCACCTTTTGATGATGCCCCTGACGAGGAGAAGAATGTCTATCAGACTCGTTAGGAGGACCACAACTTAGTTCATTGCGGCATATTGTATGGGCTAGAGCCGGAACTTCGAAAGCGTTTCAAAAACGGCAATGCATTTGATACAATGGGTGAGTTGAAAATGATTTTCAACACACATGCTGCTGTAAAGAGATACAACGCTTCAAAAAAGTTCTTTAGCTGCATGATGGAAGAGCACAGCTCCGTTAGTGAGCATGTACTCAAGATGTCGGGTTACGCCGATAAACTTGTGTCCTTGGGAATATCGATTCCCATTGACTTAGGCATCCATCATGTTCTGCAGTCTCTGCCACCTAGCTATAAGAGCTTCGTGATGAACTATAATATGAAAGGCATGAAGAAGTCTCTCCCCGAGCTTCTGTCAATGCTTAAAACTGCAGAAGTGGAGATCAAAAAGGAACATCAAGTGTTGATGATCAATAGGAACACTGGTTTCAAGAAAGACAAGAAGGGAAAACGGAAGGGAAGTAAGGGCGGCAAGCCTGTTGCCGCGCCTGAAAAGAAACCCCGAGTTGGACCTAAGTCTGATTCCGAGTGCTACTATTGTAAGGGGACTGGCCACTGGAAGCGCAACTGCCCCAAGTATCTGGCAGACAAGAAGGCCGGCAAGGCAAACAAAGGTATATATGATATACATGTTATTGATGTGTACTTGACTAGTGCTCGCAGTAGCACCTGGGTATTTGATACCGGTTCAGTTGCTAATATTTGTAACTCGAATCAGGGGCTGCGGAACAAGCGACCGCTAGCAAGGGGTGAGGTCAAGATGCGTGTCGGCAATGGATCAAGCGTTGATGTGATCGCCGTCGGAACGCTGCCTCTCCACTTACCGTCGGGATTAGTTATAAACTTGAATAAATGTTATCTGGTGCCTGCACTGAGCATGAACATTGTATCTGGATCGTGTTTGATGCGAAGTGGTTATTCATTTAAATCCGAGAACAATGGTTGTTCCATTTATATGAATGAAATCTTTTATGGTCATGCACCGATGATGAATGGTTTATTTCTATTAGATCTCGATGTTAATGTTACACATATTCATAATGTTGATGCTAAAAGGATTAAACTTAATGATGATATATCCGCATATATGTGGCACTGCCGTCTAGGTCTTATTGGCGTTAAACGCATGAAGAAGCTCCATTCGGATGGACTTTTGGAATCACTTGATTATGAATCATTTGATACATGTGAGCCATGCCTTATGGGCAAGATGACTAGAACGCCGTTTTCCGGTTCAATGGAACGGGCGACAGATTTATTGGAAACCATACATTCTGATGTATGTGGTCCAATGAGTGTGTCGGCGCGAGGTGGATATCGTTATTTTGTTACTTTCACGGATGATTTGAGTAGATACGGTTATATCTACTTGATGAAACACAAGTCTGAAACCTTTGAAAAGTTCAAGGAATTTCAGAATGAAGTGGAAAATCATCGTAATAGAAAGATCAAATTTCTACGGTCCGACCGTGGAGGTGAGTATCTAAGTTACGAGTTTAGCACTCACATGAAAGAGTGTGGAATTGTTTCACAACTCACACCTGCCGGAACACCACAACGAAATGGTGTGTCGGAACGTCGTAATCGTACTTTATTAGATATGGTTCGATCTATGATGTCTCTGACGGACTTGTCGTTGTCATTTTGGGGTTATGCACTAGAAACTGCTGCATTCACTTTAAATCGGGCACCATCTAAATCCGTTGAAAAGACACCGTATGAATTGTGGTTTGGAAACAAACCTAAGCTGTCATTTCTTAAAGTTTGGGGATGCGATGTTTATGTGAAGAAACTTCAACCGGATAAACTCGAACCCAAAGCGGAAAAATGCGTCTTCATAGGATACCCTAAAGAAACTATTGGGTATTCCTTCTATCACAGATCCGAGGGCAAGGTTTTTGTTGCCAAGAATGGATCCTTTCTAGAGAAAGAGTTTCTCGCGAAAGGTGTGAGTAGTCGGAAGGTAGAACTCGAAGAGGTTGTGGAACCTTCTCTTCAAAGTATGGCGAGTAGCGCAGCGCCGGAAGTTGTTCCGGAGTTGGCTCCACCTGTTGAAGAGGGAACTAATGATAATGATCATGAAACTCCGAAAGAGAGTACTACCGAACCTCGCAGGTCAAACATGACGCGTGCAGCTCCCGAGCTGTACGGAAATCCTGTCATGAATTTCATGGTTGATGAAAATGATGACCCTGCGACGTATGAAGAAGCGATGATGAGCCCGGATTCCAACAAATGGTTAGAAGCCATGAAATCCGAGATGGAATCCATGTATGAAAATCAAGTTTGGAACTTGGTGGAATTACCTCACGACCGAAAGGCCGTGGAGAACAAATGGATTTTCAAAAGGAAAACTGATGCTGATGGTAATGTGACCGTCTATAAAGCTCGACTTGTCGCAAAGGGGTTTCGACAAATTCAAGGAGTTGACTACGATGAGACTTTCTCTCCCGTAGCGATGCTAAAGTCAGTTAGGATTATGTTAGCAATTTCTGCATAATTCGATTATGAGATATGACAGATGGATGTCAAAACCGCGTTTCTCAATGGTAATATTGAAGAAGAGTTGTATATGATACAACCAAAGGGTTTTGTCGATCCTAAGGATGCTAACAAGGTGTGCAAGCTTCAGCGATCCATCTATGGATTGAAGCAAGCATCACGAAGTTGGAATCTCCGCTTTGATGAGGTGATCAAAGAGTTTGGATTTGTCCAAACTTATGGAGAAGCTTGTATTTACAAGAAACCGAGTGGGAGCAATGTGGCATTTCTGATATTATATGTGGATGACATATTATTGATCGGAAATTATATAGATCTTTTAAACAGTGTTAAAAGTTATCTAAACAGCAAATTTTCAATGAAGGACCTAGGTGAAGCGTCATACATATTAGGCATAAAGATCTATAGAGATTGATCTAGGCGCCTAATAGGGCTATCGCAAAGTACATACCTTGATAAGATTTTAAAGAAGTTTAAAATGGACGGAAGTAAGAAGGGGTTCTTACCTATGTTGCAAGGCAAGACATTGAGTAAGACTCAAAGTCCGGCTTCGACGGAAGAAAGAGAGATAATGGATAAAGTCCCCTATGCTTCAGCCATAGGCTCTATAATGTACGCCATGCTATGTACAAGACCGGATGTGGCACATGCTATTAGTTTGACTAGTAGGTACCAATCAGATCCAGGTTCGGAACACTGGATAGCGGTCAAGAATATCCTTAAGTACTTACGAAGAACTAAGGATATGTTTCTTGTATACGGAGGTGAAGCAGAGCTCGTCGCTAAGTGTTATGTCGACGCTAGCTTTGACACCGATCCGGATGACTCTAAGTCTCAATCCGGATACGTATTTCTCATGAATGGCGGAGCGGTTAGTTGGAGGAGCTCCAAACAACCTGTGGTAGCGGGATCAACAACGGAGGCCGAATATGTTGCTGCTTCAGAAGCAGCTCAGGAAGCAGTTTGGATGAAGGAGTTCATATCCGAACTAGGAGTAGTGGCAAACGCGTTGGACCCAATGGTGATCTATTGTGACAACAATGGTGCCATTGCCAATGCCAAAGAGCCAAGGTCTCACAAGCATTCCAAGCATATTAAGCGCCGGTTTCACTCCATCCGCGAGCATGTCAAGGATGGAGATATAAAGATTTGTAAAGTACATACGGATCTCAATGTAGCAGATCCATTGACTAAAACTCTCCCTAGAGCAAAACATGATCAACACCAGGACTCAATGGGTGTTAGATTTATCACTATGTAACTAGATTATTGTCTCTAGTGCAAGTGGGAGACTGAAGGGAATATGCCCTGAGAGGCAATAATAAAGTGTTTATTATGTGTATTCCAAGTATATGATAGATGTTTATTTTGCATGCTATAATTGTATCAATACGGAAACGTTAATACATGTGTGTTTAATAAACAAACAGAAAGTTCCTAGTTATGCCTCTCTCATAAACTAGCTCGTTGATTAACAAGATGATCAAGGTTTCCTGATCATGGACATTGGATGTTGTTAATAACGGGATCACAACATTAGTGTAATGGTGTGATGAACATTCATCCGAAGTATAGCATTACGATCAAAGTCATTGAGTTTATATTGCTATAACAACTTACGAAGTGATCCTAATCCTTAGACCATGAGATCATGTCAATCACTAACACCGGAAGAGTTTCTTGATAACATCAAACGTCACACCGTAACAGGGTGATTATAAAGATCGATTCAGAACTAATAAAGTGTTATGTTGAGGATCATGGATCGAGAGTGGAATTTGTTCATCCCGATGACGGATAGATATACTCTAGGCCCTCTCGGTGATATCACATTGATTAGCTTGCAAGCAAGTGATTTGATCACTAGAATGTTATATCACAGGAACGAGAAAAGAGTGCATGTCAGTAACGAGATCAAACTAGGTATGGAGATACCGATGATCGAATCTCGGACATGTAATATATCGTGAAACAAAGGGATTAAGATACTAGCGTAAAAGGTTCCGACGATCACAAGAAAGTCATCGTTGAATGTGTGGGAGTCAGTATGGGTCTCCAGATCCCGCTTCTGATTATTGATCCGAGAGGGGTCTCGATCATGTCCGCATTATTCACGAACCGTAGGGTGACACACTTAAGAGACACCGACATCCAATTGGAGCAAATGTTTCATGCCGAAAGAATGAACAAGCGCAGGAATTTATTTCACTAGATACCGAAACAGGTTTTCGGGTGAAATTGCATAAAGTGGTTATGCATGTGAAATAGAATTCTAGCAAGGGGTTATTTGTGAATGTTTGTCATTAAAGTAATTGACAAAATTCTGAATAAAATAAAAGAGTTTTATTTAATGAGAGTTTGCATTAAATTTGGTGGAAATTTAATGGGAATTTGAGTGGACTTTTGAGTGGAGGGAATTTAAAGGAGATTTGTGAGTGGAGTGTCCACCCACATGAAGAGGGGAGGGCAAGGGGCAGCCCCCATGCGCCGGACACCCCCTTGGGGTCCCCCCTCCTCCTATAAAAGGAGCCCCCCTCCTCACTTGTCTCTCACACCTCCTCGTGAAGGATCTCTCTCCCCCTCTAGAATTTATCCCCCATGGTCTCGGACTAGCGAGATACATGTTCCCGGTGGCTATTCGGCAAGAAAGAGTTGTGCTTCCGCTGCATCGCTGGAGCGAGGAGGCGGAGGTTGCTCGGTGCCTCGAACGTGTGTGCGAGCACGGATGCGGTGCTGATTTGCGGCGCTAGGACTTCCTCTCGATCTTGAGATCGGCAAGAGATCGTCTACATCAACCACGAGTTGAACTCGTTAAGCTTTGTCGGCCTTCAAGGGTATGTTCTCTACGGATATACATCCGCCCGTTGTTTGTATCTAGTAGATAGATCTTGGTATATAGTTCACATCGTAGGAAAATTTTTGTTTTCTATGCTGCGAACCCTACAGTACAAGGGGATGCCGTCGTGCAGACGTGCACGAGTGGAGATCGTGTGCAGTTATGCACGTACAAGGAAGGATGACTAAGTCATGTACAGAGTGTATGCGGGCAGGTATCTGTATTCTGCTGACACCTCGCCGCAGGTTGAGCGTCCGGTGTCCGGATGCACAAGCTGGACCTGAATTCATCAAAAGCCACTGTGGGCAGCTGTAACACCCTCGGAATCGACCCTATGCAAGTTTCAGCGATTCCCGCCAAACCCGCATAGAAACGATTCAAAGGTGCCCACCAGGCACTTTCGTGCGGGTGGAAAACGAAGTAATAACATTACACAACAGTCCTCGATGGGACCCACAGAACAGATATATATAACAGCGACTCAAAGAGTCAAGAATACAGATACAATATACAAAGATCCAAATCACCTTTAAAACGATAGAGCGTCCGACTACGAACAAGATGCAAATGGGGCTAAGAGCCCTGAAGAATAACCAATGGCGTCCATAACCCTGCCCAGGCCAAGCCGGAAGGGTAACCCTACTAACGGCGTCGATCTCAAAACCTGCTTAAACAAAAGGGGTGCCGACAAAAGCCAAAGGAAAAAGAGGAGCGTCAGTACTGAGGCCAGTACACGGCGAGGCTAGAATTCGGCGGTCCTCGCCTACACAGGTATGGTGGACAGAAGCGGCAGCGGCAACATGCACTAAACAACCTATAGAGACTCGATACAACTGGCGGCAATCAGAGAGGGGTAAGAAAGACCTATTCGGAACCAACCTGATACTACCACCAATCAAACCCATCCTGGCGTTTCCCCCTCGACACCGATCGAGGAAGTCAACCGAGGAACTCACACAGTTGGCAGTTTTATTTATTCGGTTATCGTTGCAGCAATTACTAGTCAGGTATAGATAGTCATCCTGATAAAATAAGCAGTGGGCCATTTTAGTTAACCATTTCCGTTATAGTTGCAACACTTACTAATCAGATACAAATAGCATGAGATAACCCAAAAACCCAGCAGTTGTTGGTACTTTTATTTAGCCATTCCGTTGTAGTTGCAATACTTACTAGTCAGGTACAATGGTCGCAAGCGACAACCCAAGCAAGCAATGGTTGGCAGTTTTATTTAGCCATTCCATTATAGTGAAGCTGATTACTAGTCATTATAAAGTCAAATTTATAGCACTACTTTAGTTATAGTTGTCTATGATCGAGATATTGTGCTCCAAGTCGTCCATAACCACGGACACGGCTTTCAGAAAGTTTTACCCGGCCGGGGTGCACAAATAGCAACACACACTCGATCAACCTCGGAAAAACCAAATCAAAACCCAACGAGGCCTTCACGACAAAGCAATCACCAGATTCAGAATTATTTCCGTGGGGCCACCCCGTTGAGTACACCCGCAACGAAGCTAGCTGACTCCGAGACGGACTCAAGGTTTGTGGGGCCGGCTGTAAGCGACTGGGAACCCAAAACTGGGCTTGTCGATACCGCGTAAACGGGTCACAATCCTAAACAGTACAGTGTGCTCCTCGCACAATCGTAAATAAAGCAGTAGCATGGCATAAGTACAGGATCGTAAATAAAACCTCAAACTAGTTTGTGGCCCCAAGAAATAAGACGGAATCAAGCTCTGGCTCAGGGGGGTCCCATAATCCTCCCGGATGTGGATAGCGCGATAAATCAAGGAACAGGTATCAAGTACTCGGGGTCCTACGGGACACAAGTGGGCGGTCGGAAACCAAATATTATCTATCACCCACCGATGCCTCTGCTTACTTACTTCAATTTTAGTTGTTAAACAGGAATTAAAGTGAACGATAGGTAAATCCATGATCATCTCCAACATCAAACATGCGGCAATACACCAACAACTGTGGTGCTTGACGACACGCAACAGCACTTGAGCAAGCGACTACGACGCGCAAGTCCAACTATCTACCAAACAACAGGTAATAGGATGTGGCCATGGCAATATAGGGCTGCAAGGGATATCACGGGTACGAAAACTAGAGCAACGCAACACAGATAGCAATAGATCAACAGGAGGGAATAAATACTATAAAAGTAAGATAGGTAGAAAGGGGGAGATGCTCGCCTGAAAACATTGCCGAAGGTTCATCCCAAGATCGGGGCGAAGCTCACATCAACTCAACGGCCTTATCCGCGAAGAAGCAAAACACTAGAAGAAACACCGGATGCAATATTTAATACTACGACATAAGATCGGGCATGATGCATGTATGATGTATGGCATGTCAAAGATGCGATGCAATTAGGTCATATTAAGCGGAACCGGTGTCCCGACAATTAATTAATAGGTTCATGTTATTTATCTACCCCGCAAATTAAATGTTGTCTTCACATGGCAAAATAAATTACCGGTTCGCTACACAAATTTAAATGAGGCCAATATAAGGCTAGATTTGCCCGCATATGGGCCCCATATTTATTTAGGTGAATCGGCATAAGGCCCCCAAACCACACAAATATGCATGCGAGTATGACAATTTAATATGCAACAATTTATATATAGCATTTATAAACTAGGGCTCGGGAAAAGGTTCACACATTATGGTCGAAGATCTTGGGCCGGGGTTCGGGGTCGGTCTCAGGGTTCGATGGGCTCGGTCTCGGACAACGGAAGTAGGTCTTGTCGCATCCGGGAAGCAGGACTTGGTCCAGTGCCGGGGGCGCATCGGATTCTTCCGGGTCGGTGTCGTTCTTATCGTCGCGAAGATCTTGTCGGTACCGCGTACCGGTCGGTCTTGGCGTTCGGGATGCAGAACTTGGTGTCCGGGACGGAGAACTTGACGTCATTCGGTTCCATGTCGACGGTCTTGGTGTTCTGGAAGGCGAACTTGTGGTTTGGCTTTGAGGTTCCGTGATCGATCTTCGGTTTCCCATGAAGGAATCCTTGACATCCGGCTTCGTCTACGGACGGCGCAGAAACTCAGTGTCACCCGGTCTCAGAACATATTACCGAGGAGTGGTAGCCGGGAAGATCTTGTCGTCAACATAGGCTTGGCTCGCGAGGAGAAGCACTTGAACAGTGTCGCGGTGGGGAGGTCACGCCGGCACACATGTCCAACTAGGACACACATGGGTTGGGAAGACCCGATTTACTCCTTGTCTTCATCGATCACAGGGGCCGCCGGAGGGAAGGAAGGGGCGGCCGGACGCGGCAGGACGAGCTCGGGCGGGCCGACGCGGTAGAGGCGGGAGGCACGGGCCAAACAGAGAGGGAGCGGGACGAGCGAGACGGCGCCCGGCGAGGTCGAGCTAGAGAGGCGAGGCCGGCGATGCAGAGAGGCGGCCGGGTGGTGGAGGAAGGCGAGGGCGACGGCGGGTGCTAGCTAGAGGCCGACGACGGCGGTCCTTGGGCGGAGCGGCCGCGGGGTCGCCGGAGCTCGCCGGGAGGCGCGCAGGACGGCGGGGAGCCTGGACGCGGCGGCCGGGGCGATGCCGTGGTGGAGCGGCCCGGCGCGGGCTCGGACGGCCCGGAGAAGGACGGCAGGGGCGGCCACGGGAGGAGACGGAGCCGCGGAGGGGAACGGCGGCGAGGCAACCGCGGGCCCTGGCGGCGGAGGGTGGGGTCCTGGCGGCGGCTTGCGGAGGGGGGCCGTGGGGAGGCGCGGACGACGAGGGAAACGGAGGCGGTCGGCGGCGCGGACCACGCGGCGGAGCGGGGCGAAGGGGTGATGCAGGCGGGGCGGAGCTTGTCGACAGGGAGGTGGCGACGGAGAGGGAGCCGGAGGCGGGGCTCCTGGGAGGCGGAGCGGCGGACGGGCGGTGGCGGCTGAAGGAGAAGCGGCGGCGGAGGTGAGCGAGAGGAGGCAGAGCGGGGGAGGACGCGGTCGCGCGTGAGGGAGAGGGAGGATGGGGACAGGCGGGGTCGGTGGGGGTGGGGCCAGGGAGGGAGTGTGGGGCCGGTCAGGGAGAGGAGTGGGGAGTGGGTCGCGTGGGGGCGAGTGGGATGGGGTGGCCAGGCTGTGTGGGTGGGGTTTGGGGAGGTTGACCAGGGGGAGAGAGGGAGTGGGGTGGCTGATGTGGCATGGGGGATTGGGTGGTGGAGAGAGGAGAGGTGAGGTGGCGAGAGGGCATTGGTGAGGGTGAGGTGGAGGGGAGGGCTGGGTAGGCTATCTGGTAGCAAAAGGGTTTAGGTTAGGTAGATTTTTATCTGGAGGTGGCTGGCTGGGCTTTCGGGCCTGGCTGGCTGCCTCCCTAAAATAATTTAAATGATTTCATTATTCAAAACGGGACTTTTGAAAACCATTGCCAGACGAAACAAGATAATCCGGAGACCCGGGTTTGTTTTGAAATAAGACGAGGGGATTAATATAGAAAACCAAAATAGGGTTTTTAGCAAAATAGTTTTAAACATATAGATGCATGCTGATGTCATGATGATGCACAGAGTAAAGACATGCGAATATGATAATGCAATGCACAAAACAACGCGATTTTCTAGTAGTGGTTTTGCGGGATGCCACAATTATTGAACAAAAAAGAAAAGGAAAAAAGGAAAAGATCCAAATCACCTTTAAAACGATAGAGCGTCCAGCTACGGACAAGATGCAAATGGGGCTAAGAGCCCTGAAGAATAACCAATGGCGTCCATAACCCTGCCCAGGCCAAGCCGGAAGGGTAACCCTGCTAACGACGTCGATCTCAAAACCTGCTTAAACAAAAGGGGTGCCGACAAAGGGCAAAGGAAAAAGAGGAGCGTCAGTACTGAGGCCAGTACACGACGAGGCTAGAATTCGGCGGTCCTCGCCTACATAGGTATGGTGGACTGAAGCGGCAGCGGCAGCATGCACTGAACACCCTATAGAGACTCGATATAACTGTCGGCTATCAGAGAGGGATAAGAAAGACCTGTTCGGAACCAACCTGATACTACCACCAAACATACCCATTCTGGTATTTCCCCCTCGAGGCCGAACGAGGAAGTCAACCGAGGAACTCACACAGTTGGCAGTTTTATTTATTCAGTTATCGTTGCAGCAATTACTAGTCAGGTATAGATAATCTTCCTGATATAATAAGCAGTGGGCAATTTTAGTTAACCATTCCATTGTAGTTGCAGCACTTACTAGTCAGATACAAATAGCATGAGATATCCCAAAACCTAGCAGTTGTTGGTACTTTTATTTAGCCATTCCGTTGTAGTTGCAATACTTACTAGTCAGGTACAATGGTCGCAAGCGACAACCCAAACAAGAAATTGTTGGCATTTTTATTTAGCCATTCCATTATAGTGAAGCTGATTACTAGTCATTATAAAGTCAGGTTTATAGCACTACTTTAGTTATAGTTGTCTATGGTCGAGATACTGTGCTCCAAGTCGTCCATAACCGCGGACACGGCTTTCAGAAAGTTTTACCCGGCCGGGGTGCACCAATAGCAACACACACTCGATCAACCTCGGAAAAACCAAATCAAAACACAACGAGGCCTTCTGGACTAAAATCAGAGGGGTAAGGAGTAAAATCAGGCCTAATCAGAACTATCCAACCGATTTTGCAAAAATAGTTTTGACACTCTACTTCGGCCGTTAGCTAGGTTATCCTACAGGATGGACTTGTGGGGTATCGTAACTGCTGAGCTCTGATACCACTCTGTAACACCCTCGGAATCGACCCTATGCAAGTTTCAGCGATTCCCGCCAAACCCGCATAGAAACGATTCAAAGGTGCCCACCAGGCACTTTCGTGCGGGTGGAAAACGAAGTAATAACATTACACAATAGTCCTCGATGGGACCCACAGAACAGATATATATATATATAACAGCGACTCAAAGAGTCAAGAATACAGATACAATATACAAAGATCCAAATCACCTTTAAAACGATAGAGCGTCCGACTACGGACAAGATGCAAATGGGGCTAAGAGCCCTGAAGAATAACCAATGGCGTCCATAACCCTGCCCAGGCCAAGCCGGAAGGGTAACCGTGCTAACGGCGTCGATCTCAAAACCTGCTTAAACAAAAGGGGTGCCGACAAAAGCCAAAGGAAAAAGAGGAGCGTCAGTACTGAGGCCAGTACACGGCGAGGCTAGAATTCGGCGGTCCTCGCCTACACAGGTATGGTGGACAGAAGCGGCAGCGGCAACATGCACTAAACAACCTATAGAGACTCGATACAACTGGCGGCAATCAGAGAGGGGTAAGAAAGACCTATTCGGAACCAACCTGATACTACCACCAATCAAACCCATCCTGGCGTTTCCCCCTCGACACCGATCGAGGAAGTCAACCGAGGAACTCACACAGTTGGCAGTTTTATTTATTCGGTTATCGTTGCAGCAATTACTAGTCAGGTATATATAGTCATCCTGATAAAATAAGCAGTGGGCCATTTTAGTTAACCATTTCCGTTATAGTTGCAACACTTACTAATCAGATACAAATAGCATGAGATAACCCAAAAACCCAGCAGTTGTTGGTACTTTTATTTAGCCATTCCGTTGTAGTTGCAATACTTACTAGTCAGGTACAATGGTCGCAAGCGACAACCCAAGCAAGCAATTGTTGGCAGTTTTATTTAGCCATTCCATTATAGTGAAGCTGATTACTAGTCATTATAAAGTCAAATTTATAGCACTACTTTAGTTATAGTTGTCTATGATCGAGATATTGTGCTCCAAGTCGTCCATAACCGCGGACACGGCTTTCAGAAAGTTTTACCCGGCCGGGGTGCACAAATAGCAACACACACTCGATCAACCTCGGAAAAACCAAATCAAAACCCAACGAGGCCTTCACGACAAAGCAATCACCAGATTCAGAATTATTTCCGGGGGCCACCCCGGTGAGTACACCCGCAACGAAGCTAGCTGACTCCGAGACGGATTCAAGGTTTGTGGGGCCGGCTGTAAGCGACTGGGAACCCAAAACTGGGCTTGTCGATACCGCGTAAACGGGTCACAATCCTAAACAGTACAGTGTGCTCCTCGCACAATCGTAAATAAAGCAGTAGCATGGCATAAGTACAGGATCGTAAATAAAACCTCAAACTAGTTTGTGGCCCCAAGAAATAAGACGGAATCAAGCTCTGGCTCAGGGGGGTCCCATAATCCTCCCGGATGTGGATAGCGCGATAAATCAAGGAATAGGTATCAAGTACTCGGGGTCCTACGGGACACAAGTGGGCGGTCGGAAACCAAATATTATCTATCACCCACCGATGCCTCTGCTTACTTACTTCAATTTTAGTTGTTAAACAGGAATTAAAGTGAACGATAGGTAAAGCCATGATCATCTCCAACATCAAACATGCGGCAATACACCAACAACTGTGGCGCTTGACGACACGCAACAGCACTTGAGCAAGCGACTACGACGCGCAAGTCCAACTATCTACCAAACAACAGGTAATAGGATGTGGCCATGGCAATATAGGGCTGCAAGGGATATCACGGGTACGAAAACTAGAGCAACGCAACACAAATAGCAATAGATCAACAGGAGGGAATAAATACTATAAAAGTAAGATAGGTAGAAAGGGGGAGATGCTCGCCTGAAAACATTGCCGAAGGTTCATCCCAAGATCGGGGCTAAGCTCACATCAACTCAACGGCCTTATCCGCGAAGAAGCAAAACACTAGAAGAAACACAGGATGCAATATTTAATACTACGGCATAAGATCGGGCATGATGCATGTATGATGTATGGCATGGCAAAGATGCGATGCAATTAGGTCATATTAAGCGGAACCGGGGTCCCGACAATTAATTAATAGGTTCATGTTATTTATCTACCCCGCAAATTAAATGTTGTCTTCACATAGCAAAATAAATTACCGGTTCGCTACACAAATTTAAATGAGGCCAATATAAGGCTAGATTTGCCCGCATATGGGCCCCATATTTATTTAGGTGAATCGGCATAAGGCCCCCAAACCACACAAATATGCATGCGAGTATGACAATTTAATATGCAACAATTTATATATAGCATTTATAAACTAGGGCTTGGGAAAAGGTTCACACATTATGGTCGAAGATCTTGGGCCGGGGTTCGGGGTCGGTCTCAGGGTTCGATGGGCTCGGTCTCGGACAACGGAAGTAGGTCTTGTCGCATCCGGGAAGCAGGACTTGGTTCGGTGCCGGGGGCGCATCGGATTCTTCCGGGTCGGTGTCGTTCTTATCATCGCGAAGATCTTGTCGGTACCGCGTACCGGTCGGTCTTGGCGTTCGGGATGCAGAACTTGGTGTCCGGGACGGAGAACTTGACGTCATTCGGTTCCATGTCGACGGTCTTGGTGTTCTGGAAGGCGAACTTGTGGTTTGGCTTCGAGGTTCCGTGATCGATCTTCGGTTTCCCATGAAGGAATCCTTGACATCTGGCTTCGTCTACGGACGGCGCAGAAACTCAGTGTCACCCGGTCTCAGAACATATTACCGAGGAGTGGTAGACGGGAAGATCTTGTCGTTAACATAGGCTTGGCTCGCGAGGAGAAGCACTTGAACAGTGTCGCGGTGGGGAGGTCACGCCGGCACACATGTCCAACTAGGACACACATGGGTTGGGAAGACCCGATTTACTCCTTGTCTTCATCGATCACAGGGGCCGCCGGAGGGAAGGAAGGGGCGGCCGGACGCGGCAGGACGAGCTCGGGCGGGCCGACGCGGTAAAGGCGGGAGGCACGGGCCAAACAGAGAGGGAGCGGGACGAGCGAGCCGGCGCCCGACGAGGTCGAGCTGGAGAGGCGAGGCCGGCGATGCAGAGAGGCGGCCGGGCGGGGCGAGGGCGACGGCGGGTGCTAGCTAGAGGCCGACGACGGCGGTCCTTGGGCGGAGCGGCCTCGGGGTCGCCGGAGCTCGCCGGGAGGCGCGCAGGACGGCGGGGAGCCTGGACGCGGCGGCCGGGGCGACGCCATGGTGGAGCGGCCCGGCGCGGGCTCGGACGGCCGGGAGAAGGACGGCAGGGGCGGTCACGGGAGGGGACGGAGCCGCGGAGGGGAACGGCGGCGAGGCAGCCGCGGGCCCTGGCGGCGGAGGGTGGGGTCCTGGTGGCGGCTTGCGGAGGGGGGCCGTGGGGAGGCGCGGACGACGAGGGAAACGGAGGCGGTCGGCGGCGCGGACCACGCGGCGGAGCGGGGCGAAGGGGTGATGCAGGCGGGGCGGAGCTTGTCGACGGGGAGGTGGCGACGGAGAGGGAGCCGGAGGCGGGGCTCCTGGGAGGCGGAGCGGCGGACCGGCGGTGGCGGCTGAAGGAGAAGCGGCGGCGGAGGTGAGCGAGAGGAGGCAGAGCGGGGGAGGACGCGGTCGCGCGTGAGGGAGAGGGAGGATGGGGACAGGCGGGGTCGGTGGGGGTGGGGCCAGGGAGGGAGTGTGGGGCCGGTCAGGGAGAGGAGTGGGGAGTGGGTCGCGTGGGGGCGAGTGGGATGGGGTGGCCAGGCTGTGTGGGTGGGGTTTGGGGAGGTTGACCAGGGGGAGAGAGGGAGTGGGGTGGCTGATGTGGCAAGGGGGATTGGGTGGTGGAGAGAGGAGAGGTGAGGTGGCGAGAGGGCATTGGTGAGGGTGAGGTGGAGGGGAGGGCTGGGTAGGCTATCTGGTAGCAAAAGGGTTTAGGTTAGGTAGATTTTTATCTGGAGGTGGCTGGCTGGGCTTTCGGGCCTGGCTGGCTGCCTCCCTAAAATAATTTAAATGATTTCATTATTCAAAATGGGACTTTTGAAAACCATTGCCAGACGAAACAAGATAATCCGGAGACCCGGGTTTGTTTTGAAATAAGACGAGGGGATTAATATAGAAAACCAAAATAGGGTTTTTAGCAAAATAGTTTTAAACATATAGATGCATGCTGATGTCATGATGATGCACAGAGTCAAGACATGCGAATATGATAATGCAATGCACAAAACAACGCGATTTTCTAGTAGTGGTTTTGCGGGATGCCACAGCAGCCCCTTTGTCATGATGTCAGCGTACTGTTGCGAGGTAGGGACATGCAGAACATACAGCTCCCCCAGGGCGACCTTCTCTCTGACGAAGTGTATATCAAGTTCGATATGCTTCGTGCGCCGGTGATGGACTGGATTCGCCGCCATGTAGACGCTGGAGATGTTGTCACAGTAGGCGACAGTGGCCTTGGGCACGGCGACGTGGAGCTCCCCGAGCAGCTGGTGCAGCCAGCAGCATTGCGTGACCACATTGGCGACAGCGTGGTACTCCGCCTCCGCGCTGGAGCGGGACACCATGGGTTGGCGCTTTGACGACCAGGAAACCAGAGCATCGCCGAGGAAGACGGCGTACCCTGAGGTGGACCGACGCGTGTCGGGGCACCCGGCCCAATCAGCATCGGAGTAGGCGACGAGGTCCAGCGCCGTAGATCGGTGGAGGTGCAGACCATGAGTGGTGGTGCCGCGCAGGTAGCGCAGGATGCGCTTGACCAGCGCCAGGTGCTGATCGCGCGGATCGTGCATGTGTAGGCACGCTTGCTGGACGGCGTAGGCGAAGTCGGGGCGCGTCATCGTGAGGTACTGCAGGGCGCCGACGATGCTCCGATACTCGGAGGGGTCAGCCACGGGCTGGCCATCAGCGCTGGAGAGCTTGGCACGAGTGTCCACGGGCGTCGACGAGGTCTTGCACTAGGACATGTTGGCGCGGTCGAGGAGCTCTTCTGCGTATTTGCACTGCGACAGGAAGAAGCCAGGGCTGCTGCGCGTGACGCTGATGCCGAGGAAGAAGTGCAGGGGTCTGAGGTCTTTGATGGAGAACTCGGCGAAGAGGAGCCGCTGGATGTGCTGCAGGAGCGGCACGGACGATGCCGAGAGGACGATGTCGTCCACATAGAGCAGTAGGTGGGCCGTGTCGCCGTCTCGACGGTAGATGAAGAGGGACGGGTCGGAGCGAGCCTCCATGAAGCCGATGGAGCGCAGGAAGGCGGCGAACCTGTCGAACCATGCACGGGGCGCTTGTTTGAGCCCATACAGGGATTTGTCTAGGAGGCAGACGTGGTCGGGGCGAGCGGCGTCGATGAAGCCGGCCGGCTGCTGGCAGTAGACACGCTCCGCCTGCTTCCCATGGAGGAAGACGTTGTTCACATCCATTTGGTGGATGGGCCAGTCGCGAGTGGCGGCAATGGCGAGAACAGCATGGACGGTGGCAGATTTGACGACCGGCGAGAACGTCTCATCAAAGTCCACGCCCGGCCGCTGCGAGAAGCCACGGACCATCCAGCGTGCTTTGTAGCGTTCCAGCGCGCCGTCAGCCTTCAGTTTATGCCGGAATAGCCACTTGCCAGTGACGATGTTTGCACCGGGCGGGCGCGGGACCAGCGTCCAGGTCTTGTTCGCCATGAGCGCCCTGTACTCCTCCTGCATAGCTGTCAGCCAAGATGGATCGCGCAGTGCCGTGCGCACGAATTTCGGGATGGGGGAAATGGCAGAGGTGGTGGCAAGATGGGCGTATTTTGGGTTGGGTTTGATGATGCCATTCTGGGCACGAGTGATCATGCGGTGTGAGGGAACGAGCGGGGCACAAGCGGGTTTGGCTGGGGGCGTTGGGGTGGTGATGGGTGTAGGAGAAGGAGGCGCGGGCGGCGATGAAGCCGGTGGCGAGGCATGGGCCGATGGTGAGGAGGCTAGCGGGGCAGGCTGCGTGACCCGTGGTTTGGGTAGGGGCGAGGCGCGTGGTTTGGGCGGCACGAGGGTGTCATCGTCACTGTCAGTAGGGGCGCTGTCAGGGGAGCTGAAGGGGAAGGTGAGCTCATCGAAGAACACATGACGGGAGGTGAGAACCTTGTTGGTGGAGCGGTTGTAGCAGCGGAATCCTTTGTGATCAGTGGAGTAGCCGAGGAAGACGCACGGGGTGGACCGTGGGGCGAGCTTATGATCGGTGGTGGCTGTGGTGTTGGGGTAGCACAAACAACCGAAGACGCGAAGGTCACTGTAGTCTGGGTGAACACCTAGGAGCAGGAAGAAGGGCGTGGGGTTTTGGCGAGGGCGGCACGGCCGTCGGTTGAGGAGGAAGGTGGCAGTGTTCAGGGCTTCTGCCCAAAAGCTGAACGGCATGGAGGCATGAATGAGGAGCGAGCGGACAGTGTCGTTCAGGGTGCGAAGCACACGTTCAGCTCAGCCGTTCTGTGGTGAGGTATACGGACAGGAGAGGCGCAACACTATGCCCTGGGAGGCGAAGAAGTCACGGGAAACGTGATTCTCGAACTCCCTACCGTTTTCGGTCTGTATGGTGAGGATGGGGAGGCTAAACTGTCGCTGTGCAAAAGACTGAAAATTGCGAATAGTTGGGAAGGCATCAGATTTAACACGAAGGGGAAATGTCCAGACGAAGTGGCTGTAGTCATCGAGAATTACCAAGTAATATTTACAGCCTGACAGACTAAGCACAAGAGATGTCCAGATGTCGCAGTGAACTAACTGAAAGGGGAAATAAGAGACATGTTCTGAATTGAGAAAGGGAAATCTAGTGTTCTTTCCTAACTGACAAGCATGCCAGGTATGAGATGGGCTAGCTGCGGTAGATGGCGAGGCGTGGCGAAGAGTGGTCTTCAGCGCATCGCGTCCAGGGTGCCCGAGACGATGATGCCAGAGGTCCACGGTGGCGGTAGCGAGGTTGTGGTGAACGGGGTGGGCCGTGACAGGGTAGAGGTCGCCGCCGTGATCACATCGGAGGAGCACCGTCATGGTTTGCCGATCCTTGACAGAAAAGCCGAGGTTGTCAAACTCAATATTAACAGGATTATCACGGGTTAAAGCTTTAACAGAAATGAGATTCTTGATCAGAGTTGGAGAAACAAGAACGTTACGGAGAGAGAGGGGTGGAAGTGGTGGGGAGAGAGTGGTGGCCGGTGTGTGTGACAGGCAAGGACGATCCATCACCGACAAGTATGCGAGAAGAGGAACAAGGGCGGGAGGAGGCGAGCATACCTGAGGACGAGGCCATGTGGGTCGTCGCGCCGGTGTCGAGGTACCATTCGCCAGTGTTGGTTGGCGGATGCGCGGGCTGCTGCACGCTCATGTTGTTGAGGGCGTGGATGAGCGCAGACGAATCCCACGCCGGAGCAGGGGCACCCGGGGCGGTGTTTGGTGCCAAGGGGGGAGCAGCGGCGGCGCCGTACGTGGCAGGGGCACTGTACGGGGTGGGCGCGGCCCAGGGTGGAAGGCCCTGGTAGTGGGACACGACACCGGCGAACGGTGACGGGACGCCCGGGCGAGCGCCGAGGATGCCGGTGCCAGGGGCGTGGGGGCGCCAGGGCATTGCCCATGCGTGAACCATGCCGGTCCAGGGCGCTGAGGACGGAGTGGGTGGGCGGTATGCAGGTGATCCGCCCGTGTTGTGGGAGCAGCCGCCGTTCCCAGGTGCATGGGCAGGAGCCTTGCCTTTGCCCCTGTTGCGGCCGCCCCCGCCGGAGTTGCCGCGGGAGGCCCCCCCGCCGTAGTTGGTGTTGCCGGAACCGCCTGACGCAGGGGCGCGAGCGGCGTGCAGCGCCGTGTCGGTGGAGCCATCGCCGTGGGCCGCGTGACGGCTCTCCTCCAGGAGCAGGAAGGCGCGGCAGACGAGCAGGGTGGGGAGCGGGCGCTGCATTGTGAGGATGGGGATGGCGTAGTGGAGACGCGGGGCAAGGCCGTGGAACATGTTTAGTACCTGGTCACGGTCGGTGACGGGCTCGCCAAGGTCGGCGAGGCGGTCAGCACACTCCTTGAGGCGGGCGAAGTAGGAGATGATGGAGCCGGCGCCCTGTTCGATGCGGCGGAAGTCCGTGGCGAGGAAGATAACCTGGTGTTCAACGTTCTCCAGGAACAGGGTGGCGATGGAGCTCCAGAGCTGCGCGGCCATGGCGTTGCGCTGGTGGAAGAGGCCGAAGATCTCCGGGCTGACCCGGTTGTAGAGCCATGACACGATGTAGGCGTCGTCCTGCAGCTAGTAGGGAGCGGCGGCGCGCGGCGGATCGTGGATGTGGTCGAGGACGCCGGACTTGGTGAAGGTGACCTCGAAGAGGGTGCGCCACTGGGTGTAGTTTGGGGGGTTCAGCGGCACGTGCTGATTGATGAAGACGCTGACGAGAGGTGAGGCCATGGTCGCCGCCGCCGCGGAGTGGGGCTCGCTGGTGGTGCGGAAGAGCTGGTTGTCAGGCCGTGAGGTGGCGAACGCAGAGGGAGTGACGGGTGGTGTCGTGGTGGGTGGGGAACGGAGGGGACTGGAGGGGCCACGGCTCACCGATGGTGGAGGGGGTGGGGGCGGAGCAGTCATGGCGAAACAGTTGTAGAGAGGCAGCAAAAGGTAGGAATATAGGCTCATAAAAGAAAAGCGTCTGATACCATGTAGGCAAGGAGAGGAGAATGGTAGTGCACCGCAGTGCTATCGATTGTATTGCCTCTGTTTATATAGTACAAGGGGATGCCGTCGTGCAGACGTGCACGAGTGGAGATCGTGTGCAGTTATGCACGTACAAGGGAGGAGGACTGAGTCATGTACAGAGTGTATGTGGGCAGGTATCTGTATTCTGCTGACAACATGTACTAGTTTCTTACCTATTACTTTCGTTGTTCTCTAATATAAAATGTTTTGGCAAACTAAATCAGTTTGACAACATGTGTTACATAAGAAAGGTAATAGGAGTAATTTATTTACTCCTAACAACGTGCATAGTTTTATGTACTCCCTTCATTCGAAAAAGATAACATATATTTGTCTAGATTTATATGTATCTATAAATTAAAACGCTTGTAAATACAAGCTAATATAAACAAATTTTTAATATTTTTCTGGAGAGAGTGATTAGTTTTCCTTCGTTCCCATTACTCATTTTATGCGGTGTTTTTTTTGTCGGTTTTGCCTCTATGTATGGTTCGGTGGAACCAACCCGGTTCGATCCAAAGAAAAAACCAGCCCTTTCGGGCTCATACCTGCACAAGGCGGCGGCGGGGCGAGCTCCTCCGCCTTTTCCCTTGTGCGGCGGCGTCCTCCCCGCCGTGCTCCTCCGTATACCAATACCACCGAGAGCACGTTTTTTTTAATCCCCACCCCCTCCCGTCTCATTCCTCTCACACACCGGGCAGAGGAAGTATTACCCGTCGAGCAGCGGCACGGCGGCGGCGGCGGCCGCGGCGGCCGGGCAAGCAACCATATTGCCCGATACCAAGGACGCCACCGACTTTTACCTCCCACCTCTCTCCAGGACTGGTCAACCGAGCGCCCACGCGCACGCCCACGGCTATGATGTTGCGCGCCGCCGCCATACGCCGTGCCGCGGTGGCTGCGTACTCCACGGCGGCGGCCAGGCCGGAGACGGGCCTCTACGGCTTCGATGTGCTGCGCACGGCCAAGGGCTTCCGCCGCTTCGTCGACGAGGCCATCCAGCGGTAGGGGGAAAAACCCTGAACCCCTCCAAATCTCCGATACTCTTGACACCCAAAACCAGCTATCGTCTGCTAATTTTTTTTACTGAACATTTGCTCGAACCTGCAGGTCAGACGAGCTCGTTGCCCACATCGCTCAGCTGCCGCCTTCGGCGGAGATTGTCAATGCCATGGATGAGATCTCCAACACCGTAACTTGCTCTGCTTACGCTACTTTTGAGTTAGCTCACTTGTTTCTATGTGGGTTTGGCTGATGTGCTTATGTAATGCTTTGGTTAGGTTTGCTCGGTCATTGATTCGGCGGAGCTGTGCAGGAACACACACCCGGATAGGTGAATGTTGTTTCTCGTGTAATTTGGATGGTTTGGACTTTGGAGCAATGTGCTGTCAGGTTTTACTAAGCAGATATGTATGTGAACTAGGGAGTTTGTGGAGGAAGGAGATAAGGCGTCGATGAGGATTTACGAGCATCTTCAGGTAAGCTCGATAGCTTGAAAATGCAAGGGAGAGAACTGAGTGAAACGACCATACAGAAATATAACATTCCATTATCTGTAATCCTTTGCAGTACCTGAATACAAATACTGCTTTGTACAACGCGATACTAAAAGCTGAGAGTGAAGGTGTCCTGCTCACAGAAGAAGCTCGAAAGGCTGCAAATCACTTGCGCGTGGACTTTGAAAAAGGGGGGATTCACCTTCCTAAAGGTTGCCATACTCAAGTGTATCTAAAGTCGCTTCTTTCCAATTTTCATCACTTTTACTTAGAAACACAATGTTCTTCCACTGCAGATAAACTTGAGCGTGTTAATCAGCTGAACCTTGCAATTGCCCAGCTGGGTAGAAAGTAGGTACATGAATCGGACACTGGCTATTGATAGTCTCTGTACCATTTTATTGTTTAACTTCCCATCTTAGTTTTTCATTTCATGTTCCAGTTGATTTGATTGTTTAGTGGAATTGTTTGTTGTTAAGCGTCATGCTGATTTAACACTAACCACTGTCATCCTTCTGTTTTGGAATTATATTTCTCTTAACTTTGCCAAGTTCATGGATGGCTCAAAGCCTTGCTAGTTTAATCTTCTAATTATCCTCTTAAATGCTTGAAATAGTGGCATCAGAATTTCCCCTCTAAATGCTTACTAATCTGGATGTTGCTAATACCGGTGCTTCAGTGGCATGTAGACCATCGAGTAAGTGTTAAGGTGTACAATTTTTTTTTTTGTAATTCATGGGTTTAGTCGACTAAGTCTATGTTTATTACCTACTACCTCCGTTCCAAAGCTTAAGGCTTATATTTTTTTTTTAAAGTCAAGCTACGAAAAGTTTGACCAAACTTTTAGAAAAAAATATAAAGAACTATGATATTATATAGATACCATGTGAAACTATGTTTCATGATATATCAAACGGTATGAATTTCATGTTGTAAATATTAATATATTCTAAAAACGTGGTCAAACTTTACATAGTTTGACTTTTGAAAAAAAAAAGCCTTAAGCTTTGGAACGGAGGGAGTATTTACCTTTCTTTTTCCCTAAGATCGTGGAAATGATATATGCAATGTTGCTTTCAAGTATATTTGCTTTAGTGTACACAAAATGTGATTTCCTATTCATAACTAATCTTTTCAGAAATAGTATTTTAAATTGCCACAGGACCTAGTATTAATTTAACTAGTTTATTATGGAGTTGATTCTTTGCACTGTAGTTTAGCCTGATTTGACACAGATTTAGAAAATTAACTGTAACTGCTGTGCACTTTCTTGTTGTGCCAGATTCAATGAAAATATTATGATCAAACCAGGTTTTGTGGATATATATCCAGCTTCACGTATTCCACGGAATATCCAACATAGTTTCAAGTCCATTAGCCGTTCTAGGCAGAGCAGTGTTGCAGAACAAAGCAATCCAGTGAATACTACAAGGCAAAAGGGTCTAAGGATATTGACAGACTCAGGAACTCTATCATCAGCACTAAGATGGGTTGCGGATGAGGAAGTATGTTCCTTCTGTTCCACTCATCAGCATCTGAATTTTTCTTGCATCCAATATCTGCATGACATGAACTTACATATCCATGTTATTACAGGAATGCTTGAATTTTCCGTGCTCATTTAATTTTCATCATGAAAATATCATAGTAATATCTTTGTTTTAACTGTTTATATCTTTCTCTATTTTTGCATAACCTTTAGAGCTATTAATGTATGTCATCACATTAATGGCAGCAATTTAACAGTTCCAATTTTTCTGAAGGTCAGGAGACAGGTATTCATTGCAGGAAACTCTGAACCTCGTGAAAACATTGGTGTTCTTGACGAACTTATTGATTCTCGTGATGAGTTTGCAAAGGTAAGTGCACTTTTCCGGATCCTAGAGCATATATTTATAGGGAACGTGCAGCCTGATGGCCAATGTTTTTACATCTTTTGTGCTAAACTTCACTTGATGCTGCGAGCATTCAACTTACAAATTTGTGATATGGAGAAGATGGCAGTCAATGATGCTGCAGGTAGAGATGATAGTGGTTCACCATTAGGGTACCCTCTACCCTCTTTAGTTCAAAAAAAATGAACTAAAATTTTCAAAACGATGATATTTATTAAATAATTTAGCACAGTTGTTTATTTGGAGCAATTGAACCCCCAAAATTATCTTGTGCTACTTGTGCTTTGGATACCAAGTATGTTTCTTTAGCTGGTCTATTTTGGATCACATGTGGTATGCAGATAAAAAGTTGACCCAGTATTTGATGCCTATGTTGTGTAGTTCTCTGGTTCATTTAACATGTGAAGAATGAGAATAAGATTTCACCTAATATACTTTCCTAAGTGAGTTCATCAAATACCATGACGTCAATTACATTACTTAGTCTGAATATTTCTCAGATCTTTCTATTATTCCGGGATAAACAGTTTCTTTTTTCCATTTGGCAGACTATGGGTTGCAAATCATATGCTGAATTTGCTATCCGTCCTAACATGGCTGCATCTGCAGATGTGGTTATGGCATTTCTCAATGAGATGAGCCACATTGTTAGGCATAAAGCTGATGAGGTATTCAAGGGATTGAACTTAGTCTTGGCATGAATAAGACAATCATTATATACTTATATCCAACCAGCAGTCTCTGTATTCATAGCATGCTCTTATGCAGGAATTTAACACTATACGAGATTTCAAGAGAAGAATATGTAATCAAAAGAGTGCTGATCTGGAATCATGGGACGAGGATTACTTCATTGGAATGATGAAATCATCTGCGCATAGTGTGGATCCCTCGGTGTGTGCTATTTTTCTCAGAATGTTCTGTTAATTAAATCAATGTTAAAATATACTATTCTGACCGTATTCTAGTTATTTCCTGTTAAATAGTTTATGTAAAGACATACTTTGCATATATAGGTTGATAGAAGCCAAATGAGACCTATGTTTGGTACTTGTAAGCTAACATGAAGAAAATGAAGTACAGAATCACTAAGTAGTTTCATAGATTTCGTTTGTGAACCTTAATCTTCTGTAATTCCTTCAGGATTGGAGCTTTTTTTTTCTGTTTTGTTGTTTCCTGCTGACCATCTTTACTTATTTTAAAAATCCTATTTTGACGCTAGCTCTTGTGCCTAGCAGGTTGTTGCATCATATTTTCCGTTGTCCCAGTGCATAAAGGGTTTAAATGTGCTGGTGGAATCATTATTTGGTGCCACATTTAATCAAATTCCTATGGCGGATGGAGAGTCATGGCATCCAGATGTGATAAAGCTGTCTCTTCATCACCCTGATCAGGTAATGCTACTGCTATAAGCATCTGTTTAGAAGAAAGTTAACATTAAGTGTTGCAAATTTCTGCATCTTATCCGTTTCAAATTTGCAATATGCGTCCCTATATGCTTGAAGTTTTGTAGTAACTGTACTAAAAATGAACATGTCAGAAATAACTTGCATTTCTGGAATTATGGCAATGTCTCAGCTAGGTGACCATCAATAGTCTGCCTATAATTATCAGATCCATAGTTAGCGATGAAATTATATCAAAGGGATGGGTCATGTCCTGTTGTGAGTAGTACTGATCTAGGAGGTGCATATAATCCCCACAAAAAAAGGAGAGGTATCCGAAATTTCTTGTACTGTTATTTTTCTCACCTATGCCATAAATTGGATAAGAGAGCATAAAATTCTATGCTGATCTGAACAGAAATGGTTTGTAAGCTATTAGGCGCTGAAGTATTGTGTTCCTTAATGGAAAATGTATTAATTTGGAAACTATCATTACCTTTTTTTTTCTGTAATGCTTACATTTTACTCTTCTTATCTTGCGCCGTAGTATCTAATAACATGCAGGTGAATTTATTAATTAGTTTAGAGTACATGTATATCCTTGTTTTAATGTTTTCCTCATTTATCGTATCTTCTCTCACCTGCACTTGTAAGCAATACCCTCACTAGCGATTCTTCGCTAATTCCCTGGTGTATATATATAGCAATGACAGCATGGTTAATTTTTCTTGTCCTTCTCTTGGATTAGTGACCTTCATTGTTATTGTTTTTATTTTCTCTTAGTTTTGTAGTGTGAATCCTTGTTCTGAGCCCACTCAAAATATACCTTCTAAATCAAGGTTGTTGGTTACAAGTCCTGTCGTGCATTGCACCCCATTGCTTGATTGCATCCTTCTAATTTTTGGTATATTTGCTGGCCCAAATTAACTAAAGCCAAACTTTTCTAATCAACAGGGTGATTTAGGATTTATGTATCTCGATCTTTACTCCAGAAAGGGTAAATATCCAGGGTGTGCTCATTTTGCAATCAGAGGGGGGCGACGATTATCTGACTTGGAGTACCAACTTCCGGTATATCCTCTTAATCTCTTGTTGATTATCATTTAATTTTGCAGTAAAATATGCAGGCTTCTAGTGTGGGCATGAATGTTTTCCCATAATGGAGTAGCATCTCCAAGCATTATGGGACTCTCCTTGTTAGCTATCATCTTATGCATTTAGATCAAACATTTTGAAAATCAACTAGGTCCATGGCTGATGCATGCCTGGTGTAGCCTTGTGGCATATTCTCATTTCCTCATGAAAACTGGAGCACCAACTTACTCCACATCATTTGATGCAACTAGCTTAATAGATCTGCATATTGGAAAATTAGCATAGTTCAAATTTGTCGAGCTTCATGCACTAATCAACTATTCCAAAACACCGATCTTATGGAAAGTAGTTGGCAATTCACTTATACACTTCAACACCCCTCCTCACGTGTGACAGGAAGACAAGTCAACACGTGTAAACTTAGAAGTATGACTCAAGAGGTCAATACGTGGATGGAGGGGGCACCAACAACAACAATTTTTAGGAAAAATTGCGCCACACAGGCCTCGAACTCGAGACCTTGGCTCTGATACCATGTCAAGCTTCATGCACTAACCAACTATTCCAAAAGACCGATCTTATGGAAAATAGTTGGCAATTCACTTATACACTTCAACAAAGTTCATACTGTTAGTTCATTTTGGCCAATAGACTCTGCTCTTTCTTTTCAGATCATTGCATTGGTTTGCAACTTCTCGAGTTCTAGGGGATTGACCGCAAGGCTCAACCATTGGGATGTAGAAACTCTTTTCCATGAGTTTGGCCATGCCCTACATTCTCTGCTATCAAGAACGGTATTCTGCTTGATCTTCGTAATATTTAGATAATCGGATGACTTCGTATCTTACCTGGCAGCACATTGATATTTGCAGGAATATCAGCATTTCTCTGGTACCAGAGTTGCTCTTGATATTGCTGAAACACCCTCAAACCTTTTTGAGTAAGTAGGACTTGTTACCAAAAATAGATAGCAGTTTGATAGTGCATCTAATTGTGGCCTATCTAGAATAAAACTCTTCTTTGTTTCGAGACTCTGGTGGTCGTTAAGTGTAATTTCCGTTGCAGGTTCTATGCCTGGGACTACCGTGTCTTGAGGACATTTGCTCTAGATGAAACAACTGGTGACCCAATACCAGAAAAACTGGTAAAGGCACTAAATGCTTCCCGGAACATGTTTCCAGCTACTGAGCTCCAGCGGCAGGTTTGCTTATATCTCTACGTAGTTTCTTATCATCCATATTAGGACTTGGCCTTTTTTCTTTGTTGACCTGGTCCTGTTTCTTGTCCCACTTTGTGTTCTCGTTCCTGGCCCCCAGATTTTCTATTCTATAATGGACTTAACATTGTTTGGAGAGCACACATCAAAACCAATGGACACAATTTCTGCTGTCGCGGATTTGAAAAGAAAGCATACAAGTTGGAATCATGTGGAAGGCACTCACTGGCATACTCGGTTTTCTCATCTTATAAACTATGGCGCTGGTAGGCTTTCTAGCTGTCTTCTAGTTCCATAAACTGATTTTTCCCAGGAAGTTCTTTAACCTCTCGTATCACATTGTTGCAGGGTACTACAGCTATCTCTATGCTAGATGTTTTGCCACAACTATATGGCATGAAGTATGCCAAGATGATCCATTGTCCCGCAGCACAGGTAGTGCGCTTAGGGAAAAGTTCTTGCGGTATGGTGGGGCTAAGGATCCATCTTCCTTGCTGAAGGATTTTGTAGGTGATTCTGTCATTAGAAACTCTGGTAGCGGAATAATTCCTGACATTAGCTCCTTGCGTAAAGAAGTTGGTTTGTGAAATACCACCGAGGGTGCAGGATGGGATCATTATTATTTTTACATTGAGGTTGACGAATGGGCCAAGCCGAGAACTCTAAACCAAAGGCATGAAGGGCATGTTGGGGCTTCAGGAGCTTGATCTCCTGACACGGTGCGACAGGATGGCAGAAGCGTCGAAGATCAAGCTGGGATTATATGAGATTCTTGAAGAGTATAATTGATTGCGAATTTTAGAGTTATGACGCGCATACTAGATCAACTGAGTGGATCCCCTGTGATTGATGATGAAACTCTAACTCAACTACTATGAGGATGGATGCCTCGAGGATGATCTGTCAGATGCTTTCTTTGAGACGATGTTAGCTTTCACTACCATTGTGCATATCTGTTGCTTCAACGCTGCCTTCATAATCCATGACGCTGATGCCATGTTAGTCTCAGATTTTCTTCTTTTGGTTCGAGTTTACCTCGCAGTCACCAAGATACCAACTTGTTCGTGTATTATTATGCTCTCTTCAGGTATTCATCAGAGTAAAATGTACTTGGGGTCCTTCAGGTGGGCTCACTTGAATCCATTTTCTCAAATTGATAAATTGACACTTGTCATTTGCATTCACTTTGGGGTAAGTCTGAACACGTTGGAGCAAACTCGTCGTCGTGGCATGTTCAGTTTAGTGATCGTCGAGCATGCATAGACCACATGAGCGAGACGGGGTGCCTCTACAGGCCATACGCCCTGTCCCATCATTGAATGTGCTACGGTCACTAGTTTATGGCTTTTATCAAATCATGATTCGATGTTTTTTTGGTCAAAACACAATTGTGCATGGCAAAGATTATTGCAGCTTAGATAGAACCATGCTACGGTTACTACTTTCATCATTAGTTAGTGCTTTTATTACATGGCGATTCAACCAATTTTAGTCAAAATGTGAAATTATACAGCAAAGATTTGGCTGCTTGCCCATTTTGCCGGACATCTATTTTCTTTTTCTAAAACAGAGGCAATTGCCTCATCTCATTAGAGCATCTCTAACGAAGACTGTAAACATCCCGGAACTATAAAATAATTGTCCCTTTTCCGTCCTCGCAAAAAACTGTCGCTCTAGCGATACTTGTAAAAGGTGACGGAACTGTAAATAGGTTTACCGTCCGTGGAGAAACTGCTTACCCAAACTCTACATGTGCGGTGTGTGGGACCAAACCGAGAGAGCCCTGTATTGCTAGAGCCATTCGCTCGGGAGGGACATTTCGTCTTTCCCCTTTTCCGCTTCTGCGTCGCTGCCGTCGATTCCCCCTACCCGCTCTCCAACGTCGCCGTCCATCGGATCCGGGCCGATGGACCTCACATAGGTTCCGCTAGCTGCTGACGAGGTCGCGCCACCGCAGCCAACCCCCGCCGCTGCTCGATTTGGATCTGGTTCACTCGCCGCCAGAGCCTTACCCAGCCACCCTGGAGCCGGCAAAGCTTTGAAGAGGAAGAGGCTAGGGAACACTGGCGCGGGTCGCTGCCACTGCTGCGTCCAAGAAGCGCGTGTGCGGGGGACAGGAAGAAGACCACCCTGACCAAGCAGGTCGTGCACCGTGCAAGCCTTCCTCCTGTGACGGCCCAACCTCCTCCCTTCGCCGATGCGACCACTAGGTATGACCAACATGTTTTTCCTGATGCTTTTCTCGCAATTACTTGTAGCACATGATGCATGCATCTGACGCAGCTATAGTGCTCACGCGGCCCCGAACGAGTTTGTGGATCTTCTCAATGCGGCCGACATCGACATCATAGACAACCATCTTTCGTTCGGTGATGAGGCGGACGTTGGTGAGGAGGTGGAGGAGGAGGCTGGATTGGAGGAGATCAAGGAGGAGGTCTTCGATGCCGCCCAAGACAAGAAGACAAAGAAGAAACACGGGGTGAACTACACCGAGATAGAAGACACTTGCTTGCTGCGGGCATGGTCACAAGTGTCCATGGACGCGGTGACCGGCACAGACCAAACCGGCAAGCGCTATTGGCAGCATATCGAAGATAAGTTCTTCCAACTTATGCATTGTGTTGCACAACCGGTGTATCGATCATACCAGTCTCCACAAGGCTGATGGGATGTGATCAAACTATCTTGTAGCCTTTGGTCCGCATGTATGGCACAAGTGCGTCTCAGTCCTCCAACTGGTGTCAATGCCGATGAATATGTGAGATTATTTATTCCTCTTTTTTTATTACCTACTTGAGCCTATTCCTAGCTTAATTGATCATCACATTGTGCATGTTAGGAATGTTATGCTGGGAGAAGTACAAGGAAATGAAGGGATCGAATGGGAATGCTTTCACCCTTGACCATTGTTGGAAGTTGCTTGAGCATATTCCAAAATAGACTTCGAGGGACCAAGAAGTGGCTCCGAAGAAGGATAAGATGAAGTACATGGATGATGATACTGATGAGGAAGATGGAGGAACAAGAATAAGCTGGAAGGCAACAAGAAGACAAAGGATAGAATAAAGCTTGATACCGAATCATCATTATTGAGGGATAAGATTGATGACATGGTGAAGTCAAAGGAGGTGTTTATGACCATTACGTTGAAGATGAAGATGATGATGCATGACAAGAATATGGTGATGAAGCATTCAAGGTGGAAAGAAATTCAAAGTGATTCCAAGTACAAGACTGAGATAGAGGAGAGGAGGCTCAAGATAAAGGAGGCCAATACAATGAAGGATCTCATGGCGGAGGAGAAGGATATCATGTTGATGGACACCACGAAGATGAGTGGAGCACAGTTGGACTTGCATCAATTAATGCTTGCAACATCTTGGAGAGGAGGAAGCAAGTACGCCAATACGGTGGTGCATCGTCAAGTGGCCTAGGTGAGTCTCCTATGAGTGGTGGTGATGGTGGTGGCGATAGTGATGGTCGTGTGCACGATGATGAGCTCGCCGGCGATGATAGGTCTTGATGATATCTTCATTCATCATGGCGGATGTTTATTTCGGATCGTATGGTTGAACATTGCCCAATCTATGTTTCGGTAGCTATGATCATGACAATTTGATGTAAAAACTATGATAGATTGCATCATTTAATTATCCTAGTATTCATCACCATTGAAATGCTGATGCAAACCCGCTTTTTACCATTCGAAATGAGCTGGCGACGAAGTACCTGCGAAAGAGAATAAGCCCGCAAACGCGACCTGCGAAAGAGAATAGGCTTATTTTCTTATTCTCTTTCGCAAGTCCCTATTTGCGGGCTTCGTTCTGCGCCGACTCATTTCAAATGGTAAAAAGCATTTCCGTGGCATGTATCCGCGTTTTACAGAGATGCTCTTAGTTAAGAAGAGTTGACACAAAGGAAGCCAAAAGGCAAAATAAGAACACATAGGTCTATCCCTAAAAAAACACATAGGTCTATTTTAGCGACATGATACAATTCAAGTGCTTAATCCCGGTCAAACCCCACTCGGTGGCTTATAATTTTATCTTGCTTAATATGTGGATCGGCATGGAATGTAAATTCTGAAAAATCCCTTGCATTTCGTTCATTCTAAATTCCCCAAAACACTAGCATGAGCGAGGCTATGGCCTTTCTCCTCATTCTATCCCCATTGATGATGGGGAACCACCATTTTATGAATATAACAAAAATAACCCAATAGGATGTATGACAGGGATCAAGACCTAGCCCAGAAACAATACCATTCTAATCTCACAAAAGAGTACCGCCACTTGAACATAATGTGTGCTACGGGTTCTAGATCCGTTTTGAAAAGCTAATGTGACCATAGTTTGTCCAACCTCTCCGCCACAACCATGAACCATCCAAACTTGCACTTTCTTTGTGTGTGTGTGCGCATGTGTGTGTGTGTGTGTGTGTGTGTGGGTGGGGGGGGGGGGGGGGGGTCATCTATTGAGCTACTTCATTGAAGGAGGGGGGGGTCCTTACAACAATATATCAATGCACATGTGCTCCTTATGTCAATCTTCCAATATAACTTCATGAAAGCATCCATCATATGGTTGTTTGACTACATGGTATGAAATGTTAATGTGGTAGTTCCTATTTAAGTGTGACAAGAGAGATGTAACATGAACATAATTCACAAAAAGCCATCATGCGTACCTAGTCATAATTTGTAAATTTCATCACAGTGTAAGGAGTAAAGCTCAACCAGTGTTTTACTGATATCAGCATGCACTATGCACACAATCTACAGAAATTTTAAGTTTTGTTGCAACTTCTTTTGCAACGTCAATGAAGTCCATTTAATATCCTAGGATTCGGTAGCATCAGGATTTGTGCACATACACAATTCTAATCTGAAACCAATATCATCACATGACTAGCTAGATATTGACTCTTCTTCTTGGATCAGATAGTACAAATTACCTCCAAAATGGGACACCTTCAAGGTCAAACACTTTTTTTTACTTTTCTTTTCCTTAAGATATGTTGGCAAGTAATACTAGCATATTGTCACTTCAATATTGTTCATTGGGAAAATCAGGAATTACAATGTCAAGTGTTGGTAAGTGCGAGAACATTGATGGTGGTGCTTTATTTCTAAATAATTGAAATTGTATTACTCATATGTATTGAGAGAATTAAGGGGACAAAACTTCATCTACCTTGTAAACTATTCCACCATTAGAAACTCTGAAGATGGACTCTTTACACTAGATCCATGTATAAATATGTTGGTTTGTGAAATATAACCGAAGTTGCATATTGCATCATTCTTTTTGAACGTGAGATTGATTAAAACACTAAAATTCCAAACGAATGTAATAGTTTTTTAACAACATTGATACTAGACACCTTTACATTGTCCTAAAATTTCATTTCAAAACATGATGGATGGCTTAACAAATAATTCATACAATTCATGTCATGGGTTGTACATAAAATGTACTATTTACACTAGATTTTAATTGCGGTACTATTCATAGTTTAATTATCTTCTTTTCATGCAATGCGTACTATTTTCCCCAAGAAAAATGATTTGTCTTCTTTTTTCTCGGCTCGTAAAAGAGAATTTGGTCTTGAAATTTTATAGCATAGTAGAAGAATCTTGTACCGAAGTTACAATTTTTATTAAAAAATTATGACTTAGATTCTAGTTTTGTTGTTAGGTAGCACAAAAAGCATTGTATATGTCCTCACCAACTTGTATAGCTTGTCTAGACCATGTCCGTCCTTTGGGCAATTGTGTTCACTTTTGTTTTAAACTTGTGATCATGGCTTGTTGACTTGGATTGATCACATGTATTTTCGTGCCTTTGCTCATGCATTCGAATACAACCGATGGGGTTATGAGGGAGAGGCAATTATGACACCATAAGTGCATTGGTGGGCAGTGGTTCACTGATGGTTGGTGATGGAATTGTGCATCCTAGACTAGGTTATTACTTTTTTCATGTCCACGTGAGAGAATTATGTATGAATATGACCAAATTATGATTTGATGATTTTTGGTTGGTATTTGATTGTATATTCCAAAGATTATTGTATGCTATGCATGTTTTTGTTTGCTATAGATGATGTGACTTAAAATAGAAAATGTAGAGGCTTTCCAAAAAATGTGGGTATCTAAAGAAGCTGAACCCGAGTTTGAATTGGCATGACCAAAATAATTGACTTGGATTTATATGTGAATGTATATTTCAAATACTATGTCTGTCTAAGATTTTTTATTGTTTAAGACGACACAACTTAAGAAAATGACTCAATTGCTTTCTCAAAAATGTGGGCATCTTGGAAACCACAATGTGAACTCGAATCTATACAACCAAAATGTTTAGTAGGGGCCTACTTCATTGATGGAGTGAATACTCACACAATAGCACATGCCTTTGTGCTCCTTATGGCACTACTTATCTTTGCATGAAAGCATCCATAACATGTTTTTTGCAACATATGACATCAAATATTAATGTGTTAGTGTTCCTATTTACATGCGAGAATAGAAATAGAGTAGATCATGATTAGCAAAGAAGCCATCTTCCATACCTAATGTCGATCAGGGAGTAGAGTTAAGTCATTACAAGGTTCAAGTTGGCATACACCATATATGCATTATACACAAGTTTCTTACTTAGCTAGAACTGCTTTAGCAATGATGATGGAACTCACAAAACATACTAGGAGTTGGAAGCATATGGATCAATGACTACGCCGACGTAGATATATACATGAAGTAAGAACACCATGAAAATTATTTCAAGATGAACCCTCATACAATCGTGTGAATATGAAATTAGCACAATATCAAACAGTACTAGGTAAACACAAGCACCAACCACACTCTTGGCATGCACTGAAAATAAATTATCATTATGTTACTAATAATGGAACCATGCCGCGACTACTAGTTTAGGGCCTTTACAAATTATGTATTGATGTTTTTTGGTCAAAACATGATTGTCTTTTGCAAAGATTATGAGTGCTTAGCCTCATGTTTCTTGTAAATGGAAGTACGTCATAAGGGCACATTCAAGGCGGCAATGCACTAGAAGATGGACATAGAACCATGTTACGGTTTCTAGTTTCATCAATTAGTTAATATTTTTACTAAATGGTGATTCAATATTTTTAGTCAAAACATGATATACTGCAAAGACATGGCGCATTTTTTATTGTTAGTGATGACGCAACACAAATGTAAATGCTTTCTCAAAACATGGACGCCTAAGAAACTATAGCATGACGTTGAATTAATACCATAACAATTATCAATCAGGGAGCTACTTCACTGAAGGAGGGACTTAAAACATTAAATTAATGCATATATGCTCCTTACACCACCAATGTACTGTACTAAAAGCTTTCCAATAAAAACTCATCAAAGCATGCATCATAGGGCTATTGGAACAAACAGTATTAAAATTTAATTTGACAATATTCCTATTTAATATTTAGAAGAGATATGGAACAACTCGTAGAGAAGCCATAGTAATTTGTGGATTTCAACATAGTGTATGGAGTAAAAGCTTAGTCAATGTCATATTCATATCAACATGCATTATGTACACAATCGATACAAGTTTTTAATTTAGCCAGAACTTCTTTTGCAACGCCAATGAAATCCACAAACATCATCGTACTTAGAAGCATCATGATTTGTGCACCGACGTTTCTTCATACTCGAAGTAATGTCATCATGAAGGCCGGCTGGAGATTGTCTCTTCTTGGATTCAGTATGAAAGTGGTACACCCGATTGGCTAGTACAAATTACTTCAAAGTTGTGATACCTTAAAGGTTTCATATGATTCTACTTTTATTTTGTTAAGACATGTAGAAAGTAGTAGCATATCATCACTTCAATATCCTATGATGGACAAAGTATATTATTATAGTGCAGAGTTTCGATAAGCATGAGAACATTGATGGTGGTACTTTATTGTTAGATAGTTCAAACTTACAATTTTCATATTTCTCTAGAGAATTAAAGAGGCAAAACTTCATGTAACTTGTGGAATGATTTTTAGGTGATTCCACTTTTAGAAACTCCGGAGACAAATCTTGACATTAGATCATTGTATAAACAAGTGGGATTGTGGAATATCACTAAGTGTGCATGTTGGATTTTTTTTTGAGACCGAGGTTGATTAAAGGTCCCACAATTACAATTATAAGTTAAAAAGTTTTTTTACATCATCAATACTAGATTCATTTACCTTGCTCTAAAATCTCATTTCAAAATGTGATTCCAAGTACAAACTGTGAATAGTACAAAAATCCAATATTAACACCAGACTCGAATTGTGTATAATTCATGGTCAATTTTTTTCTTATTTTCATTCAAGGTGTACTATTTTAACACTAGAAAAAAGGTGTGATTTTCTTGAGCCCTATACCAAATTTGGTTTATACATCTATAGCATAGTAAATGAATATTGTATCAAGGTGTGATTTTTTTGAAGAAAAACATGAATTTTAGATTATGCTTTTTTGTCAGGTAGCACATAAGCACCACAACATAAGAGAGTAGGCATTTTATATATCCTCATTATCTTGTATAACTTGTGTAGACCATGCGCTGCTTGGACATTTATGTTCACTTAGTCACAAAATTTTCATCGTGGCATGGTGACTTAGATTAACCACATGCACAGAGCATGTGATGGCTTGGAGGCACTGTATCGTGTGCTTTCCAACACAATCGATGTGGTTTTATTTTGAAGAGGGGGAGACCCGAAGGCCCTAGAAGCTATATTAAGGGCAGGATAAGTAAAAAGAGGACCCTAAAAATACAAGAGTAAAAACTTGGTCCTCGACTTTTACAAGAACAACCACAATACAAAAAACGAAAACACGACCAGACCCTTCTTCTCTGGCGCAGGTCGTGCATGATCTCCAGGGAGGCCACCATCATCGACACCGGGGACTACACGACTTGTGTGCATGGAGTGCCTCCTTCAGACCAAAGATCCCCCGCATAGGCTCATCATCCCGAATGAAGCAAACGTTGTGGTGCTAGATAAATTCCATAGGCAGAGTGGCTGATGTCTACACACGCTTCTATTCTTGTAGACAGTGTTGGGCCTCCAAGTGCAGAGGTTTGTAGAACAGCAGCAAGTTTCCCTTAAGTGGATCAACCCAAGGTTTATCGAACTCAGGGAGAAAGAGGTCAAAGGTATCCATCTCAAGAAACCCTGCAATCAAGATACAAGAAGTCTCTTGTGTCCCCAACACACCCAATACACTTGTCAGGTGTATAGGTGCACTAGTTCGGCGAAGATATAGTGAAATACAAGTAATATGGATGATTATAAGTGGTAATTGCAATCCGAAATAAAAATGGCAGTAAGCAAACATGTAACAAGACTGATTGTAAACAGTGTTTCAATGCTTAGAAACAAGGCCTATGGATCATACTTTCACTAGTGGACACTCTCATATAAATATCTTCTCTTCATTATGCTACTCTGAACTACTCTCCGGTTGGAAGATGTAGAGATATAACAGAACACCTCAAAGTTCGCATTCCCCATCTAGATAACCCCACACTGTCATCTTGAACGCTAGATGGTTCCAACAAACACCATAATCTCATAGAGACATCCAACTCAAACTATAACTCATGATAAGTATTTATGTAATCTTTAGTCTAAGTGCCACACTGTGTGCACACTGTCAACTTCACACACATGGGGATAAGCAGAGATAACAATAATTAAAGCACTTGAGTAGCAGAGTAGATATACTTATTCAACTAGATTACAAAGCTCATGATCACAATAAGATCACGCATAGAGAGATGAACACATAACTACCGATAGAGCCCTTAGCCTCGAGGGAAAACTAATCCCTCCTAATCATGGGAGTCAGCAACGGTGATGGAGATGGCAGTGGAGTCGATGGATATGGCTCCGGGGGCAATTCCCTGTCCCGGCAGGGTGCCGGAACAGAGACTTCTGTCCTCCCGAATCTCCTCTTTGGTGGTGGCGGCGCTGCGGAACTTTTCATGGATTTCTGATCTCCGTCTTAGGGTTTCTGTCTCAGGGTGTTTATATAGGCGAAGGGGCAAGGTTGGTTGAGGGCCAGGGGGGCCACACCATGCCCTGGCGCGACCTAGGGTGGACCCGCACTAGGGAGTGGTGTGGCCGCCCTGTGGTGGATCTTCGCCCCCCTATGGACTCCGTCTTTGCTCCGGTAAAATATTGACTTCATCTTTTGTTCCGTCTAATTCCGAGGATATTTTTTACTAGATTTCTGAAACCAAAAATGGCAGAAAACAGGAACTGGCACTGTGGCATATTGTTAATAGATTAGTTCTAGAAAATGTATAAAAATGCCTCAAAGTGTAGACAAAACATAAGATAGTTGATACAAAACAAGCATGGAGCATCAAAAATTATAGATACGTTTACGACGTATTAAGCATCCCCAAGCTTAACTCTTGCTCGTCCTCGAGTAGGTAAGTGATAAAAATAATAATTTTTGAGGTGACATGCACCATCACAATCTTGATCAAAATATTGTAAAGCATTGATAGCTGGCATCATAGTACTCTAAACATGAGCATGAAAGATGTAGTTCTAACAATAAGACATAGCAACTAAGTTGTAACATGAAAAAGGTACAAACAAAAGATCATGAATAACAATGGATTGAAATACATTTGTTTGTTTCACATATAGAAAACATAGCATGAGTGGTATTCAGCTTGTCCCTCATGGAATAGCAAAAGATAAATGCATAGGACACCTTCAAAGTTCATAAGGGTGACTAGATACAAATAATTTAAGAACAAACAATACCATGATTATGAATCAATCAATAAGTTTTGGGATAATGCACATTGAACTAAGAATGACAACTATGCTCTCTTAATTGGTGCATAAAGATAGAAAGTGGAGACTCAACATAAAAGTAAAAAAGAAAGGCCCTTCACAGAAGGAAGCATGGATTTCAAGTTTCATAAAGAGCTTACAAAAATTATGGTACTTATTAGCTTTGAGCTCTCATTGCCCCTATCATAAGCATCTTGAAGTGATTAAGGTTAAAGTGAGACAAATATGAGGTATATGCTTGACAAATCATAAGTGAAAATCCCATGTCCCTTGAGTACGAGGGTTGTTCCTCATGCTACTCAAATTTAGTCATAAGCAAGTTCTTGTCATTGTAAGTATATGTGTATCAGAGAACCGCCAATGGGGTACCCCTTTCCCCATGACACATGAGATATCCCATATCAAAATGACAAGGCAACAGACAATGAGCATCTCAACGATCTTTTTTATTTACCATGAGCATGGTGCTTTTTTTTTTCTTTTTTTCTATATTTTTTCCGAAGATGCTTCATAGATTGCTCACCATGGTTATGCTGCAAGTTTCCACCATGATTAGGCATGGCTTAGGCTAGCCGCCCAGGCGTTTCTCTAACACATATACAATACTCCATGGACTTACAAGCTCCCCATTTATTTCACACCGCCGACATCCATAAACAAAATATCATGATATCAATTGGATAGATATGTACACGTGTTGAAAGTGTTCCCCATGACAGCATGGTTCTACTAACTCCCAACTTATAATTTGCAAGCATATAAGCAACATAGATGGCATAATGTTTCAAGTTTATTAAGTGCAAGAAAATAAAGTGTGCCATCAAGTTCGCGAGATCTTTAATCACTAATTTTCACATAATAAAAGTTTAATTTGGAAGATAAATAAACACATGAATATACTTGGAATGGTGTAGCACACCATGCATAAGAGTTTATAGTGGACTCTTTGGAATAACTTGGTTTCTTGGGAGTTGGATGCACGAGTAGAGCTCATACTCAGTACAAGTGGAGACTAGCAAAAGACTGGGAGCGACCAACTAAGAGAGCAATAACGGCCATAATCATACAAAACAAAAAAAAAATTAAAGCATAAAGTGATATCACAAGTCAAAAACTAAATGATCATAGAGGCTAGGGTGACTGGTTCATAGTCATAACATGGTGTAATCATATGCCAAGTCAACCCAAATAAAGCATCAAAGGAGAATACCACAATATTATGCTTTTGTATGCTAAAACAACGTATGATTCTTTCAAGGCACATTAAGCAATATCAATTGTTTGAAACAAGTCATGCTACAACAATAATCACTAAGCATATGGTCAAAGCAACATCTAACATGGCATGATAAAGTCTAAGCCACATCAAAACAAGCTTCCTTTTGTTCCATTATAAGCATGAAACTTTCTACTCTTTTCCGACACCAATCGACTTATTTGAAACAACTCACAAAGATAATAATCAATAAAGATCAGAGAGCTTGCCTCACCTAACTACAAAGAGGAACTAAAAAAATTCTAAGCAAAAAGCAGAAGAAAACTAAAGCTAAACACAGTGCTAGCAAAAGTGAACACTCATAGAACAATAAGAGTGAAAACTAGAGTGTTCTAAACAATGAAAACAGAGTGTGTCTCTCTCCAAAAGAAGTGTGCTGGTATCCAACCAACTTATTGCAGCAAATAACACAAAAGAAAACTAAATACAAAAACAAATACGCTCCAAGAACAACATATAGTGCATGAAGCAATAAAAATGAAGTGTCTTGGAAGAAAACCTGAGATTTTTATTGATGAAGAAGGGGATGCCTTGGGCATCCCTAAGCTTTGACGCTTGCACCTCTTGAATATTTTTTTGAGTGACACGGGTGGCATCCCCAAGCTTGAGCTTTTGTCCATTCTTCATCTCATCACATCATTCTTCCCCTACACTTGAAAATTTCCTTCATACAAAACTTCACATAATTCTTCATTAGAAGCATTAGTGTATTCAAGATAATAGGCCTTTGGGTTTAGTTTCAATTGAAGTAGATCATCCATTAAAACACAAGCTACTATAGCAATTCCTTTAAAAATCTCAAGTGATTAAATAGAACTAAAAAAGAAACTGATTAAGAGGCAAATGCACATAATGACAGAAATCTGTCAAAACAGACCAGCAGAAACAACAGAAACTAGTTCGGCGAGGTTTTATGCACATAATGCACACTTCTATTCTTGTAGACAATGTTGGGCCTCCAAGTGCAGAGGTTTGTAGAACAACATGAAGTTTCCCTTAAGTGGATCATCCAAGGTTTATGGAACTTAGGGAGGAAGATGTCAAAGGTATCCCTCTCAAGCAACCCTGCAATTAAGATACAAGAAGTCTCTTGTATCGCCAACACACCCAATACACTTGTCAGGTGTATAGGTGCACTAGTTCGGCGAAGAGATAGTGAAATACAAGTAATATGGATGATTATAAGTGGTAATTGCAATCTAAAATAAAAATGGCAGCAAGCAAACATGTAACATGACTGATTGTAAACGGTGTTTCAATGCTTAGAAACAAGGCCTATGGATCATACTTTCACATAGAGAGAGAGAGAGATTAACACATAGCTACCGGTAGATCCCTTAGACTCGAGGGAGAACTACTCCCTCCTTATCATGGGAGTCAGCAACAACGATGGAGATGGCGGTGGAGTCGATGGAGATGGCTTTGGGAGCAATTCCCCGTCCCGGCAAGGTGCTAGAACAGAGACTTCTGTCCCCCGAATCTCCTCTTCGGTGGTGGCGGCGCTGCGGAACGTTTCGTGGATTTATGATCTCCGTCTTAGGGTTTCTGTTTCGGGGTGTTTATATAGGCGAAGGGGCAAGGTCAGTTGAGGGCAAGGGGGCCACACCATGCCCTGGCACGACCTAGGGTGGACCCATGCCAGGGGTGGTGTGGCCGCCCTGTGGCGCCTCTTCGTCCCCCCTCTGGACTCCGTCTTCGCTCCGGTAAAATATTGACTTCAGCTTTTGTTTCGTCCAATTTCGAGAATATTTCTTTACTAGATTTTCTGAAACCAAAAATAGCAGAAAACATGCAACTGGCATCGCGACATCTTGTTAATAGGTTAGTTCCAAAAAATGTATAAAAATGTCTCAAAGTGTAGACAGAACATAAGATAGTTGATACAAAACAAGCATGAAGCATAAAAAAATTATAGATACGTTTACGACGTATCAATGGTCTCTGCTGGCCACAAATCACGTTGTGGAACTCCGCAATTGAGATTCATGGATCATTCCCCGAGCTCACGCCTCCCAATCTACCCCTCCTTCACCACCATGGCATCAAGAAGGAGCGAACATAGGAGGAGAGAGAAATCGGACCTTGACGTCTAGATCTAGAGGCTACATGATGACTGCAAGTGTACAGATCGTTTGTAGCTAGTTTCTAAGTTAAGATATCGATCCCATATGGAGCGTAAAGTTAAGTGTTTATGAGTGAAGTCTTTGTCGCACTCAAAGTTATCACAGGTCTTCGAGTGAATTGACTGCAAGTGTTGAAATAAGAATAAAATTTGGATTAAACTGAAAGTATTTAATAAAACTAAAATGTAAATTTTAGAAATAAAAAGCATAAAAGTAAAAAACGATTCGATTGTTTGTTGTTTTATGCAAATGACAAAGTAGGCGCGGGGAGCATGGTGATAGTGACTGTGCCAAGTGGACAAGTGATAAGTGTAACAATTATAATCTTATAGGTATGTGTGTAGGCAAAAAACCCATAATTAGCCAGAACTTCTCTTGGTAGATTTCATCCCAACTTTAATAATCCTACTAGTCTATTACCAAAACCATGGTTAGTCACTAGACGATTAAGATCCTTCAGGTTGCTTAGCAATTAAGCTCCTTGGATCGGACTAATGCAATAAAAATGGTGGTTCCTCGTGATCCTCGAGTCAAACTAGTTTCCCATTGATATCCCCGTGTCACTCGGGGGTCACCGGTCTGCTAGCGAACAAGATCTTATTTATGTAGAACAAAGCATCATGTTGTCCGGGCCCTTAATTGGACAAAAATAATTAGACATACCACAGATAGTCAAGCGCACATAATATAGTAATTAAAATCAATCACAAACTAATGGAGAGTATATATATAGGCACATCACATCTCACCAATCCCTTACATCTCCCACGTCTAAGGGAACTTACTCACACATGAGAGAAGAAAGCATCATTGATATAATTGAATAAAAGGAGTTCATCTCGATGTTACCGTGGAGATCCACAATAAGAACATAAAATTAATCCAGCACAGTTCAAGATAGGAAGAAACAATCTCAAACCCTAATCTTGCAAGGTGAAGATATCTCTCTCTCAAGTACAAGTAATGGCTATGGGGGTGTGGTGGCTAGGAGGTCGAAGATCGTGGAGCGAGATGAAGAACGTCTTCTCCTTCTTCTCCAGATCTCTCTTTTCTCCCTTCTAGATGGAACGACGACTGCTGTGTTATGATTTCGCGTCCGACATCTTCACAAAAGTTGTTCCTTTTGACAAGACGAAGGTGGCGGAAACTATATGGAGGGAATTATACGACCGGATAAAATATTCCCGCCATATAGTTGGTCGTTAAAACTCCTGGTTGCCTTCCTTGATTGCTTCCAAAAAGAGACTTGCTTGTTTTCGCCTGAATATTGTATTTCTGTTACTAAAATCTTCTGTTGATGTTGAGAACCTGAAACACATATTGGAAACCAAGTTTTCTTTGCTACCAAAGTATTAGTGTTAGGTAAAGCTAGAAAGCCATCAAATGAAGGCGAAAACGATCAATAAAAACCATACAAAATGTGTCGAACCTCATAGCTATCACTACACATCTAGCTTATTAGTAGAGACGCCGCGGCCAGAGCTCTCACTGTCTTTTTCTATGACCTACGAAGCACCACATTGAGAATCATCTCAGACGTCGGACTCCAAACACCGCTTGGGGGTGTTGATTCTTCCCTAGATCTCCTTGGCCTAATGCCATACGCCACGAGGGGACTGCTATGCCAACCTACTACTACATCTATATACAAAGGGGGGCATCCTCGCCTCCCCTTCCTCTCTGTCCGGTGATGCCTCCCCAATGACGGAATCATGCACCACTGACTAGGTTATTATTTGTTTCAGAGAATTAAGTATAGATTTGACCCAATGATGATTTTAAGATTTTGGTTGATATGTGATTGTATATTGCTAATATATGTAGGTTATCCATGATTTCCTCTCACCGATGATGCTACTTAATACATTGAATGTGAATGCTTTCTAAAATGCGAGCATATATAGAAAACTGTAGTTAAGCTTGAATTGTCATGACCAAAACAGCTATGCGTGAGTTGTAGATGGATGTATATTGCAATGATTATGGATGCTTAAGCTTGTTTTCGGCCTTTTTCTTGTTAAAGACAATGTTGTTAGCATAATCTCGATTTTTTAGATTTGAGTCCAAATAGGAATCCATTACCATGTAATTCTAGATTACCTAATTTATTAAGTTAGTGTGTTATTAGGGTTCGATGGTGTCCGTGTCCTAGCAAGTCAAGAGAAATACGTCATGTGAGTTTTAAATTGTGTACAAGCAAGGGGATATTTCCTATTCGTGTCCGAGTTGGTTAGTTGTTGGTGTCTTTATACATGCATATAATCACAGCTAGATCATGAGATTTGCAACATAAACAACAGAAACACAAGTCATGGTAGGTGCCTTTGGCCAAAAAATTGCGCCGTGTTTAGTCTAGTTTCATGTGATCAATCCTGAGGATCAAACCAAACATATGCAACTTAAGGCAGTGAATGCATATCTTTTTCAAAATGAGCATCTTGGAAACCCCTAAATGACAATTGTAATATTTAGTTGGCACCTACATCCTTGTTGGAGTGAACGTTCTCACAACAACACATGCCCTTGTGCTCATTATAACATTATTATTGATATTTTCATGAAAGAATAAATCACATGGTTATTGCAATGTACGATCTCAGACCTTAATGCAATAGTGTTCATATTTAAGGGTGAACAAAGAGATAGTGTAAGATCATTACAACCAAACAAGCCATCTGTCGTACTAATGCTGAGTGAGGAGAAGAGTATAGACATTGCAAAGTTCAAATCAACATACACCATCTACACAATGTAGACATGTTTTGCACTTAGTTGGAACTGCTTTTGCAGTGCCGATGAAACCACCGGAATGTACTAGGACTTGGAAGCATTAGGATCTGCGGCCTCGTTGACCTAGTTTTGACATGAAGCAATAACACCATGACAATTAGGTGAAGATTAAATCTCGTTCGGAACATGATCATGAAACTAGCACACTTAATCATATAAACGAGTACTAGTTATAGTAGGACGAACATTAAGGTTCTACTCTATGTTTGTATTCCGTTAAGATGTTGGTAAGTAGGCCTCTAGGCGATGGACACTTCAGTTTTTTATTCTGACCAGAAAAATACATAGAGGAATATGAGAGCATGTACAATGCAAGATGCTTATTGAGGTTCTTAGAGAAATAAACTGGTTTTGACTAAGCATTGATACTTATTTGTATTAGGCAGATGCCTAATTAGGTACCTTTCTTATACAAATAAGCATTGGTGCTTACGAAAATGCTTGGTTTATTTTCCTAAGCACTCATTCAAGCACTAGGTATTATACCTGGTGTTATAGTGCAATTGTGGGAGTTGGTTGCATCATTTTAGATGACAAGCTACATTAAACATGTACTCACAAGAACAAGCAACAAAAGCCAAGCCCGGAGGTTACTCCAACATCAAATTTAGGCTAGTAAAATGTTGGGATGTATCACCTCAAAAATCCTACCTTGCCAAATTTGTGTCGATAGTTCAATTGTTTAAAAAAGGCCTATCTAATCCTTGGGAGATGAAACAAGTATAACCATGGTTGAAAGGGATGCCCAGTGCCAACTAGAATCCGCAATTAACCACCGCCCCTCACAATGTATCTTAATACTCCAATGATAAGCCTTATATTTTTTTGAAAAGTCAATCTATGCAAAGTTTAACCAAACTTTTAGAAAAAATTGTTAACAATTTTAATACTATATAGATATGATATGAAAACATATGTCATAATGTATCTAACTATATGGATTTTGTATTGTACGTATTAATAATTAATTCTAAAAACTTGGTCAAAGTTCATATAGTTTGACTTTTCCAAAAAAAATAAGCCTCATACTTTGAAACGGAGGTAGTAGGATTACTAATTTCAACTTGAATCGTAAACTATTATGTAGGGATTTTGTGAACTTATAATGGTTTTACGATGATACATTATTGTATATTACAAATATTATGGATATTTAGGCAAGCTTCAGCCCACTAGTGAAAAACACGACTTGAGACAATGAATGCAAAAGCTTTGTCAAAACATGGACATCTAAAGAAACTACACTATGAACTTAAGTAGATATGGTCAAACTTCAAAGTGTCTATGGTGGAGCTACTCTACTAAGGGTGTGGATGCCCACATGTGCTCCACATAAAAGCATCAATCAGATGGTTGTTGCAACATATCATATCAAACATTACTGTAGTAGTATTCATATTTAAGCATGAGAAGAGAGAAAAATCTTATCATAATTCACAAAGGATTCATTTTTTCCTATCCCCTATCGAACAAGGATCCATCCTTCCTACATGAGGCCGAACAAGGAGTACCCAGTTGTTGCTAGGTTCACATGAGTATGCATACACCGATCCACAATGTGCATAATATAGTTTTGCGGTTGATAAGAACTGCTTTTGCAATGTTGATGAATACCCAGTAATAGCCTAGGACTTGGAAGCATCAAGATCTTCGCGTCAACAATAAATTGTTCATGGGCTACCATCAATGTATGATTATTCCTAGTTGGGCATGACTCTTCTTCATTATCTCTTGTGGAACTGGCACACAATGATGAACTCGCAGTCCGACATGTTCAAAGTTCCACATTGCCTTTTTATTCCATTAAGACATATTGGCAACTATCCCATGCCCAATTCAGCGTTATGCTTTAGCTAGATCAGTAGACTATAATGTGCAGAGATCGAGAAGTGCGCAAATATTGATAGCGGTCTTTATTATTAATAATTGAATTTACATTGCTATCATTTATTTATAAATAATTATAGGAGGAACTTCTCTGCAACAGGGAGCCTAAAAAAATTATACAAAAAACCTAGGTATATAGGAGATCACCAAAACAATATAAGAAGACAAACTGAACTGAATACGGATGCACATGAACAATATACAAGGTCAAATATTACTCCAGTATCCAAATTATGGTGCCAAACTGATGGAAGGTATGGCCACCAAGAAGCATATCTTGTTCAACTTGGGCCGACTATTCATAATTGTGTAAATAGCCTATGAAATTCTCTCCGCCGGAAGATGGAACCAATAGTATCCATAGTCGGCACCGACGCACGGTGTTTTCACTGGTCTCCAATCCATCGCCACCCCCTTACAACCTGATCGTTTGTTTGACTATGTTGGATAACACGGAGGGCAGTACTTGAGAAGCTTTTTACAAAAATATATTGTTACCAAAACATAAAGGCACTCCATCTCTCCACGTGCTCTGCATGCGCAGTGCTCGGTCCATGCATGTTAGATGCAACAGTGGCAAGTGGTGTCAAGGTTGCATGCATTTAGACATTGACATTATAAACACAAAAAGTTACTCTAGACAATAAAATGATTTATTGTTCCGAACCTATGTACTATGGTAGATGCACATTGTTAAAGGTAAACACAAAAGTTAAAGGTATCGATTTAATCATCTTAGATTTTATTCTTTATCATGCTTACAGATGGCATGATGTGACACCTCGCCTATATCATTGTGTTGTAGGTGGTTGATTTTGAGTCTCACTATTAAGAAGTTTGTGCTATGCTCCGGAACACAAAAGGGATTAACATAGTTTAAGTTATATGTCAAAGAGTTGTCTCTAATGCATTTGTATAGGGGTTCGTGGTCTCACTTGTAAGTGATGAGCCAAGTTGGGCCGCCAAATGGCCTCTCTTTGGGCGACTGCATGACCGCACACCCTGGGTGGCTATGTTGACATCAACATTGTTCGGTTTTTTGGATGCCATGTTTTCCCTGGATTTTAGTAATATGGTTATGTGTGCCTCAATCGGTGCAGAGAGAGACTGAGGTTATCCTTCTTTTCGGGAAAATAGAATGCACGAATAAACCTTTGAATTTTTCTTGAAATTGATTGTTAAATGGGCCAAAGCCCACCAATTTCTAAACTGTACACTCTTAAGACCCTATTTAGGACACTTGTCATTGGTCGGTGTTAACTACTTCCGCCATCTCAAAATATAAGGCGTATAAGATTAGTTCAAAGTCAAATTTTACTAAGTTTGATCAAATATTTAGAAAAAATATCTATATTTACAATATTGAATGGACACATTGAAATAATATACTTTATGGTGAATCTACTGATATTAATTTAGTATTGTACTCCCTCCGTTTTAAAATATAAGATGTTTTAGGTTTGTGAAGAAAATGAATCTAGACTTTTTTTAGTGTGTAGATTCATCCCAAAGTTGAGTGAACCTATATACTAAAACAAGTTTAGATTTATTTTCTTTACAAACCTAAAACATCTTATATTTTAAAACGGAGGGAGTAGATGTTAATATTTTTGTGTATAAACTTAGTCAAACTTGAAAAATATTGACTTTTGACTAATCTTAGACGTTTTATATTTTGGACAGAGGAACTAGTCAATTGGTTGAATGTTGTGTGTGACTTACTAATGTCGAGTTAGATTTTATTGTATAGTTTAAAGTTTTATTAGCTGAGTTGAGGGGTCTTGATTTTACCTCAGCCGTGATTAGGTCAAGCTTAGCATGTGGGCATATCATACGGCGGTGGGAGAAGCTTCTCGATGGTCTTGCTCCTGTCCAGTACCAGCCATGCCATTCCCAGCCCCCACGCACTGATAAATGACAATGCATGAACCATACTCCAACATCAAAAGTAAGCGACCAAAGTGCCAGGGTTATCACCACCAAGAGGGTTGGTAGCGTCATTTTGTTATTAATCTCTTGCAAAAAGATCTAACACGAGCATAGGAGACTATCGAAACATATAAGAAAGTGACAAGCCACACTAAATTGTACTCACGGGAACAAAGCAACAAAACCTAAGGCTGGAAGTTACTCCAACATCAAATTTAGGCTAGCAAAATGCCTTTGTAATCCTATGCCTAGTTCGTCTTCCAAAAAAGTTCATTTGAGACTAGTTCATCTCAATACCAACTTGTATAGCTGGCCCAAACTAGGTCGGTGCGTGTCCAAGCTTTATTGTAAGATATTCAAGTATTTATGATGCAGTAAAAAGAGCATGTGTCCTTTTACTTGTACTCCCTCCGTTACAAAATATAAGATATTTTAGCTTTGTGAAGCAAATGTATCTAGACTTGTTAGTGTCTAGATTCACTCCAAACATGAATGAACCTATATACTAAAACAAGGTTAGATACATTCTCTTTATAAGCCTAAAATATTTTATATTTTGAAACAGAGGGAGTAGGTTGCTTCAAATTAGTCCACAAAATCTTAATGATTGAGCACATACGAGAGAACGTGAGGGAGATAGAGCACCTCTAAATGCATGTCCAGATGTATTGTCTCTTGCTTGCTGACAAAATCAATGGAGTTGTGGGTCGGGGAGGTGGCGATCACACATGAGCACATCATCGACACACTTTAGGGTGGAAAAAATAGTACCTCCCTGCTAACTGGGGTTATACTCATTGCATCCTCATACACAAACTATTAGGTAGGGCTTTTACCAACTTCTGATGATTTTGGGTTAATACATGGTTGTACATTGCAACAATTATGGATACTCGAGCCAGAGTATGCTTGTTAGTGAAAGATGTGACTTGAGAGTTGAGACAACGAATGCAAAAGGTTTGTCAAAATGTGGACACCTAAAGAAACTACACCGTGAACTTAAATAGTACTCCCTCCATTTCAAAATATAAGATGTTTCAGGTTTGTGAAGAAAATGAATCTAGACTTATTTTTAGTGTGTAGGTTCATCCCAAAGTTGAATGAACCTAGATACTAAAAGAAGTCTAGATACATTTGCTTCACAAAGCTAAAACATCTTATATTTTGAAACGGAGGGAGTAGATAGGATAAAAATGCCTACGGATGATGATCTTTCCAGGGAGTGGATGACTGGATCCCACAACAGTAAATGAATGCTCATGTGCTCCGCATAAAAGCATCATATCAGATTGTTGTTGCCTACGGATGATCTTCTTTCCTATTTAAGCATGAGAAGAGTGATGTAGTATTATCACAGTTCGCAAGGGATTCAGTCTGCCTACCTGAGAGCGAACAAGCGGAGTAGAGCCCATAATTCACAGAGGAATCATCCTACCTGCCCGAGGTCAAACAAAAAGCAGAGCTTTGTTGCTAGTAGGTCCAAATGAGCTTACACCCATGCATCCAGAGTGTGCCCAAGTTACACACATGGTTGGAACTGCTTTTGCAATCTCGATGATACCTAGTAACGTCCTAGGACTTGGAAGCATCGGAATCTTCGCGCCAACATGAAAGTTATGTTTTCCTAATGCCAATAAGATTGCCTGCTGAGAATGACTCGTAGCCGGGTTTTCATTATGGCACTAGAACACAATGGTGAGTTTCAAGTGAGATACTATCTTCAAATTACCACATCCCCTTTTATTCCACTAAGATACGGTTCCAGGTGGCCCATGTCCATTCCAATGTTACACGTCGGCCAGATCAGCAGAGTAGTGTCGAAAATTGATTTGCTAAGGGAAGACATATGATCTAGGATCATCCCTTAGCTAAGGGCATGTACAATGCAACGACGTCAACCTACCTTATGACTACCACGTTGGATATTTGCTTAGTTGAAAGAGAGAGAAATAAGAAAGATCATGTTGACACGTTGGATATGATGCTGGAACTTTGTATACCACTAGTCTAGCGCTCAGGGCATCTATCTCCCGGTCATGTAAGCCCGCATAGCGTTCGTGCTCTCTGAGGCCATCTGTCTAGCTTAGCATGTTTGTATGGTCTACGGACGGGCCTGCGCTCGCTGTCCGGTTGCACCAAGTCGAGTAATGCTACATGTACGGACAGTTTCTGAAAGAACATGTTGGGCCCCCATATGTGGTTTTGGTAATTAATGACAATTTTTATGGACTAATGTGTGTATTAAGTTGTACTTGTAGGAGTTGTCCATTGGCATTGCTTGGAGTATGTGTTGACTTCAAGATAGATGAAATGAGAAGAAGATGTGTTGTGCAAGCTCAAAATGCGCCATCTATAGAAGATCTCATGTTTGATGCTTGCCATCCTCCGTGATCATGGATCGATGATGAGGAATCAAGAAAGGTGTCCATCTTGAGAAGGACAAGATCATCTACATCGAGCTCAAATGGATTGCTCAAGGCAAAGGTATAATATTGATAGGTTTTCCCTTTTGCCGGTCTCATGTTTGTTGGGAGACCGGGTTTAGGATAGATAACCGTACTATCAAGAGGGGCTCTCGAATGAGTAACTCGGTCATATCGTTCGGAGAGAGATTAAACCTTTGCATACTTGCATCATCATATTTGGTTGTTATTTGGTCTTATCCATGTGAGGATATAGAGCTTGTGGTAATCTCCATAACAAGCTCTAGTTCATCAAAAACGGATTTCCCTTTTATATCTTATTGCATTTTGATCTTGGAGGTTTTACCGGTTTATATTTTAGAGATAGGTAAAACCTTCCATTATTTGGTTCTTACTCATGTGAGGATTTAGAGCTTGTGTTAATCTCCATGACAATCTCTAGTTCATCTAAAACGGATTTCATATGCATTTTCTATTACGTTTTTTATCTTGGAGGTTTTATCGGTTCGTCTTTTTGATAGAGGTTAAACCTTTCGTCATTTGGATCTATCCTCCCTTTCTGGACTATAATATTTCTTTGCATGATCTTTTAGAGCTTGTTGTCCTCTTCAAAACGAGCCCAAGATCATCAAAATCGGAGTCCGGATGCAAAAGTTATGGTTGTTTTCGTTCAGGGATGACCGGTAGTACCGGACCAGGGTCCGGTAGTACCGGAGGTCCGGTAGTACCGCCCCTTAGTACCGGTCGGTACTAAATAAGGTGCGTTTGGCGACCTGGGATCCCCAGGGAATGTCCGGTAGTACCGGGATTCGCGTTTTTGGGCTTCAACGGTTGGATTTTGGGGGGACCTATTTAAGAGGCCTTCTTCCCCAATAGTTCCACAACCATTCTTGCAAGTTTTACCCTCCATTGTTGACCTTCTTGAGCTTGCTTTCTCTCAATCCCTCCGATGATTCTTGCATATTCTTGAGGGATTTGAAAGAGGAGATCTAGATCTACAATCCCACCAATCAATCTCTCCTCTAAGTGAGGGGAACATATTGGGATCTAGATCTTGGAGTCTTTTGTGGATTTCCTCCATTGTTCTTCCTCTCTTATTCCCCATAAGATTTTGTAGTTTTGGTGGAATTTGGGAGAGAAGGATTTGAACACCTTTGTGGTATTCTTTCCATTTGCATTTGGTGCATCGGTTTGTGTTCTCCTCGGAGGATTTGGTTTGAGTGACTCATTGGAGCTTGTCCCTCTTGGGTTCTTGGAACCCTAGACGGTTTTGTGGCCTTGGTGACATTGTGGCCTTCTGTGGAATTTTTTGGGAGCCTCCAATTAAGTTGTGGAGAAGTGCCCCAACCTTGTGATAGGTTCCGGTTGCCACCGACAAGTGCACCTATAGTGGAAGCGTGGATCGATCCCGTTGGGGTGAGATTCACCGGATAATAAGGGAGGCCTTTTGTGGCGTTGGTGGTTTGATATCACCCCCTCTCCAGACGAGACGTACTCCATGTTGGGAGGAATTCGGTAAAATATCGGTGTCCCCGCGTGCCTCGGTTATCTCTATACCCGAGCTCTTTACTTATGCACTTTACATTGTGATAGCCTTCGTGCTTGAAGTAATATATATCTTGCTATCACTTTGTTGCTTGTATTGCTTAGCATAAGTTGTTGATGCACATAGGTGAACCTTAGTTGTTCTAGGTTGTGCTTAACAAAGTAAACACTAGTTTTATTCCGTCTTTGTTGAGCCACTCTAGGAAAAGTTTTAATCGCCTATTCCCCCCCCCCTCTCTAGGCGACATCCGTATCCTTTCAGTTTCTACAAAATTTTCTTACGGACTGCCAATTTGACGCACACATAGGAAAATATTGAGAACGTGGTCCACAATTTCAGCAAGAGAAAAAAAAGAACCAACCAACAACCTCCACATCAGTCCATAAAACTAGTCCGTGACATCTTTTCCGTAGGTGCAGGATTCACTTGCTAGGGATTCCTCTTCAGTGGGTTGGAACTTGGAAGGGTTTGAGAAATAAATATATGATTTAATATATATGATAATATTATTTTCCCACTATGAGATAGTACAAAATAGTACTACCTTCGTTCCAGAAAATGTGATGGTGTTTTTTTTTCGAATGAAGGTAGCACACTAATGCATGTGATGTCCTCTTTTTTGTGTTTTAACTTTGATCACATGTTATTTGTCATGAAAATTATAATATTATTAGAAACTTGATTCGAATACTAATTCATTGGTATAACAAAATGTTAGATATCAAAGCAACATCTTTGACATCTTCTTAAGTCTATGAACAGATGGTTATTACTGTCTCAGATATATGGGGTCAGTCCATAAGCGTTCGTTCTACTGTTGTATACACTATGCATCCCACGACATCCAGGAGATGAAGCCCTACGCCAAGAGCTCCACCTAATCTACCACAACTCCCCAAATCATAATACTAGCAAAAGGAAGACTACGAGACCGACTTAACGTGCAAGACCTGGAGGCTACGAGGACTCCTACCACCGACGTCTATATATACTCGAAGACCATCTTTCCAAAGTCAACTTGAAGTCGCCCTGAAGCCCTAAAATCTCTAGTCAAAGTAGGCATAAACTCTAGCTTCATCTAATATCGTTTGATGTCTCTATAAACTAGTGGTAGAGATACATGTTATCTATGCTATCAACTAACATCACGAAAATGTTAGTACCATCATACTAGGAATTAATACACTACTTTTTACCCTATAGCTACTAGATAATGACATCATTGTCCCCATCTGTAACTCATTTGGAGCTCTTGATATCACCCACCAACAATCCTTTTTTTTGGAAAAGAGTATATACTAATATCACATGGATACCAATTACACCCAGCCTCTGCAACAACGCATGCCCTAGCGGCTCTACGGATGCACATGGCCCAGAAAAAAAAAAGAACTACAAAAAAGAAAAGTCCCGCTACAGAGAACTAATCCTTAAAGCAACAACACTGACACCATCAGAACAACACCAGTAGTCTCCCACTCCAATAACAACGCCTTTAAGAAAAAAACAGTGCCCAAGCGCCGTCGTTGCCCGATCAAAGATCATATGTTTTCACCCTGGAGAAAGTCCTTGCTCACAAAACAATGCCTTCAACAAGGTCATTGCCAGGCACAACCAGTTAAGGCCAGATCTTGGATTTTCACCCTGCAAGATAAGACTGGAAATTTCCCTTGTGTTGTCTTCCCACACCAACAGTCGCTGCAACGAGTCCCAGATCACGCAGCTAGATCTCTGTCGCCACAAGAACAAAAATCACCATCGCTACCCTCATATTTCCTCTTTTCTGACAATCTCCGCATCTGACCCACCAACAATCCTAGCTCTGTCGCTGTTATAAACTCGAAGAGATCCATTCTGCAAAGTCTTGTATGATCTTGTGATCACACCAATGAATAAAGCATGAGCGAATTCGTCCATCTTGATCCTTAAGTTGTTGGCCCGATCCTCTCCCGAACAAACGAACACTATTTCGATCTTTGGAAGTTTGATTGTCAAGAGGTCGTGCCAATTATCATTCATTAGTTGGTGCATCAGCTAGGGGTACAAAGGTCATGTGGTCGATCATCTCGCACGCGATATCCTAGGTCATGGAGGAGAGAAGAGCGCTAGGACAATCTTGACTCCACCGGATGTTCTTCCCTGCCTGCATCATCACACCTTTGTTTGGGCCAGTGTAGTGGATGTGTCGTTAAAGTGGCTGTGAAGATTGTGACCAGAGATATTAGCAAGGATAAACGTCTTCCATAGCATGAAATTGGTGCGACCAAGACAAACCGAGTTGGGAGGAGATGGAAGGGGGTACCAGGAGATGAATGATCCGGCACCGGTAGATATAAGCACTCTAGCGGTATTGGAGATTTGCGAGGCAGAGGTGGTCATGGCTGGCCCCTAGACGCTGTTTAGATGAATCTTAGAGTGTGAGACTCTAATACAAAGTTAATGACTACTCCTATGATTCACGCGATTAGCCCGCCGGCCCTTCCTCTTTTTATAGTCTATAGACAATATACGAGATTTCTAAAATAAGTGCTCCCTTGGTCCTAATTAAAATAAGTGAAGCAACTTTATAATATGCATGTATCTAAACTCGTATTAGTGTCTAGAAACATTTACACATAGACAAAATTGGATCACTTATTTTGGGAAGGATGGAGTACAATATAAGCTATACTTAACCCTAACCCTAGCCTAGACCCTTACAATCTTAACGCACACAGATGGATGGATTCCTGCAGAAACGGCCGATCGGACTGAAGGAAAATATCCACCGTCCTGCGTCCCTGCGGGTTGCCAAGGCACCAATCGATCAAGAGTACCGTAAAAAAGAAGAGAAACCAGCCTCCGGAGTAGATGGCCAGCATCGGCGCGGCCACTTGGGCGACGTCCACCAGCACCGGCGATCTCGGAAGGTCCGGAATGAGTGTGATGGAATAGAAGAGCGCGGCGGCGACGCCGCCGAGCAGGCACATGTACACGCACCGGCTCCACTCGGCGGGCTCCGCCTCCACCGGGCCGCCGTCGCCGGGGTTCTCCACGTCCGCCATGCGGTTCGTGTGGTTTCGTGTCTTGTGCCGGCGGCGATCGACGCGACGCGTTTATATACGTGTATATATGGGCCTTTTCCGGAAATCGGTCTGAACTCGTCCTGCAAGTCCATTACCGATCGGTGTCCCGCTCAGTTGCGACTCATCACGCCACATACATGGCATATGGGCCAGGCCCATTATCTATACATGACTGATTTTTTTTTGAGTATTGTTTTTTTGTTTCTTGATTTTTTTTTTCTTTTCTTTCTTTGTCTTTCTTTTTTTGTTCCTTTTCCATGTTTTTTAATGTTTTTAACAAGGTTTTGAAAGTGATCAACGGTTCAAAAAGGGTATGTTAAGGATCGAAAGATATGCTAACGAGTTATTTTTTTAAAATATTACGTTCGTTAAATCAAAAAACTATTCGTGTGATTTGAGAAAAATATGTCCGTAGATTCAAAAATGTTTGCTATGTTTAAAAAAATCATCATTTTTAAATGTTGATGTTTCTAAATAAAGTTCACATTTCAGAAATGTTCATGTTGGTAAAATGTTCACGAGGATCAAATATGTTTTCATGTCTCTTTCTGGTTATTGCTTCTAGGATTCACCAAGCAACTATGATTTCCTCCATATGTGCCTAGGCACTATAGTCATTGCTATAATTGCGACAAGTAAATAATGAAGAACGAAAAAGAAATTACAGCAAGGGGACACAGATTTAACGTGGAAAAACCTCTCCAACAAAGAGAAAGAAAAACCATGGGCGTCAGCCAACGAAACTTCACTATATCGAAAAATGTTTACAAACGCCAGAGATTTTCACAGATGCAACTTATCGCAGTCAGTGGCTTACAAGAGGTTTATATAGCGATGGAAACCAAGGTATTCAACGATTCATACCATAACGTGGGGGCTACTGCCCCCGCACCCCCCACTCAGTCCAAGTATCCGACGACGGACCTTGCTCCGTTTGTCAAAAGTTGGTCTTTACTATGTAAAATTTCGATCAACTTATAATAGTCATATAGCTCAAACACATAGCCCGTCCAATAATCATGTTGTCGCCTAATGCCAAAACCATTTACATAGGGCATTTTATATAAATAGATCCACCATTCACTAGTGCAGAACGACCCATATGTCCCGGTTGGTAAGGGCTTTTAGTCCCGGTTTCCCAACCGGGTCCCGATTGCCCCATCAACCGGGACAAAACAGCGTACGCGCTCTGCTACTCCGTGCGAGGGGAAAGGAGCAACCGTCCCGGTTCATAACACGAACCTGGACAAATAACCCTCTACCGCGGCAGAGATTTGGCACATTTCTCTGCCGCGGCATAGATTTCATTTTGACAACTTTTTCTGCTGCGGCAGCATTTTGGCCACTTTTTATGCTGCGGCAGAAAATTCATTTATGTTGTTTTATTTTTTATTTAGTGTTTTGCACTCATCAATGAAGGAACCATTATATTACACAAGATCATCATGACTATAGATCCAAGTGTCAAAAATATTACATTCGATACACGGAGTTCATGCACTACATACAAAATAAGCTCTTTATACAATCCCTATTATATATACACACCTGTATAGTATTCTCTTTTTAGGTCTAGGACTTTTGCATCCAAAAATTCCGTCAATTCCTCCTTAATTGCTCGTACGTGATCCTTTGGCAGAAGACTGTCCCGTAGACGTTCGATCTGATTTAAAAAAGGAGTCAACCTATATGAATGAAACTAAACACAATTTGATGGTAATTAAAAACTATAGAAATTGTTTACGTACGTTAAGTTGTTCTAAATTTCTCCCCTTCTCATAGCACGTCTGGCGGATGAACTCGCAAACATAGTATCCACATAAATTGTTCTCTGGTCCCTGCGTCAGGCACTTTACGAGAATATAGTTTAATCAAAATAATAATCAAGCATGATAATAACGATATCAAAACTAGAATCAAAGAGATGCGCAGATATAGCTAGTGGTGCTTACATCTAGTGGTTTAAATGTAAGTTTGTCTTTTCAAACACCCCTAGCCTTCTTGATGAACCGTTTCCAAGCGCTGCCCAGCAAACAAAACGAATAAAAGAAGTTATTAATTACTTGATATCATAAAATTCACGAACATTGCCGATATAGTGTCATAATGATTAGAAATTACCGCTGGAGAATCATCTGCATGTCCTTTCACGTCTCAAGGGGTTTATGTTTCGAGTCCATGACTAGTACACGGCCTTTGTCAGGTTGAATGATTAATAGAATATAGTGGAAGCTGCGCATGCATAACTCAGTAATTATATACTTAACATCGAGTAAGCGAAATAGAAAGTGTATACAAGACAATAACACTCACTCAAAGTTGTAAGGAAATAGTATTTTCCTTCTGGTTTCTTGAAATCTTAACGCGTGTACGATATTATCCTCCATATCCCGGGGGTTTGTTTTGAGATTAGCTTGATGAACCCAATATAGGTCAATGAATCCAATGTCATAGATTTGTTCTCTGCTGCAGTTGAGAATCTTCATTATGCATATTATAGTATAATTATATACATACAATAAACGAGATGAGATAACTAGAGACTAAATTAATTACAGAATTAGTACTTACAGATAATAGGCACTGATGATCGATTTGTCCAAGGCGTCTTGATTGAATAATTGAAATAGTTTAACAAACTCAATGGCTATCATGTCATCTACTTCTTTTCCGTAATGCTTTTTTGTAACCCTCAGTATTATCCAGTTAGCCCCGGTCTTTGTGGCATGCATGTACCAGTTATGCAATGTTCGCATTTTTGTTGGAAGATTATTTACCTCCTCAGGTTTGACGAGAGGTTTGTCATACTGATATTTGTATGCTACTTCACCCACGGGGAAGTACTGTAACTGGGATAAGTAGTGGGAAATACTCATACCTTGAGCAGTGGCAGCTTCTCCGTATAGTGCAACTACATCTGGATCATACTGCTCTTCGGCCTCATATTTGCTCAACCCCACATTCGTATGGGAAATCACCTTGAGAGGGGCGCAAGATTGTTTTGTTTGTTCTCTGAGCTAGGCAACAGATTTCCCGCTTGCATCAGTACTGCTCTTCCACAATTGTTGTGCCGCATGTGACTTGAGAATAGAGCGCTCATAGTCTGATGACAGCTTTGGCTCGGGTTGGTGAAGGGCCTTTAGCATTTTGAACACTTAGGCTTTTTCTTCTTTGGTGCTGGGGAACTCTAGCTCTTTTGGCCGCCTCAGCTTAGCGAAAAACGCTATCGTTTCTGCCTCAACGATCGCCGTAGTATCCTCTTCAGTACAGCCATAAGCTCTCTTGGAAGGAACCTTTGGTACTTTTGGAAGAGGCTCCTGTTTACGTGTAGGCAATCGCTTACCACTCCGCAGAGTAGCGGTGGTACGCTTACGCTTTTTTTCCTGAGGCGCCGGTGATGGCTGTCGCGGCGATGTCTGCGCCGGAGACTGGTGAGGCGAAGGAGACGGGTGAGGCGATGGAGCCGGGTGAGGCGAGGAAGACGGCTGCCGCGGCGGCGACGACCGCGCTAGAGACGGGTGAGGCGGCGGCGAAGATGGCCTTGGCGTGTGATTTGGAAGCACGATACATTCCTTTGGCCATAGAATGGTGATGTTTGTTGCTTCTCCCAGTTCAGTCACATCCCCTTCACCTGCAGGGTAGTCAAGCTTCAAACCTTGAAAGGTGGGCATGATTTCATCCACCCCGACAACAGCGTAGCCCTGTGGAACTGGATGACACTCGTAAGTTGGTGTGGATCCAATTGGTAAGGCATAGCCGACCGTCACCTTCATTGATATGTTCACAACTTTGACATGTAGCTCGCAGTGTGTCATCTGTGTGATATCATCCACTGGGTAGCCAACACGAGCCATTGTCGGTGCACCATCGTCATCGTCATTGTCATCACCCGGGACCTCGGTGGAAGCCACACTGCTTTTTCAATTATTCGATAGGCCGGTGGCATCGAATGCAGGTTCTACCACCATGTCCTGCTGAGATGGGCCGGTAGTACCTTGCTGGCTAAGTGCGTTAATTTGATCTTGTTGTTGCTTTATTCATTCTTCAATTATACGCATTCGCTCTTTCTGAATATCTGCTTCAACTTCCGCCTTGTCCTTTCTCCTCTTACGGCTTCTATCAGGATATTTCTTCCTCTCTTTGGGAAACCCAGTGCTCCATGGTTGGGAGCCTATTGTGCCTCGTGTTCATCCATCATGTTCCTTATTTCCAAGGGTGAGTGTGAGCTCATCATTCTCTCTATCGGGAATGAAGTCCCCATCTTTAACAGCCTTTACTGCGTTTCTCATCTTCTCGATTAGCAAGGGGTCTTCTTTATGTCGTATGTTACACATACACTTCCCTTCCGAGTCCAACGTTCCCCCGTGCCCGTAAAACCAATTATTTGCACGTTCGATCCAATCGTCTGTTTCTGGGATGATCTTTTTAGCACGCAGTTCATCCTCAAGTTTCTTCCACTTAGGAATGCCAGCCCTGTAGCCACCTTGCCCCATAGTATGGTGATACTTCTTGTTAGCAGCATTCAGCTTATTCGTTGCAGACATTTTCTTAGCTTCTTCTGATGTCTTGTAATTCACAAACTCAGCCCAGAATGGTTTTAACTTCTGATACTGAATCTTCTCGAAATACGGAGTCTTCTCTTTCACGACATAGTCAAGGTGCAATATTTTCTTCCAGTTGGTGAAACACTGGGCCATCTTCTTCATAGCTCACTCCCTGACCTTCATCTCCATGGCTTTCGCATGTTCTAAGGCGTCGTCAATTGGATCCTCCGCATTTGGATCCAGCTCTACCTTCGGTAGTTTGAAATTAAGCATGAGCCTCTTCCACATTAAATCTTTGGCCATGTTAGGGACATATAAACATGTTCCCTCTTCTTCCGCATCAGCAGGCCTATTCCAATTTCGAATGGTGATTGGGACGAAGTCCCTAACGATTACTCCGCATTGTGCCACAAATTTGTTTGTGACAACAACGAGAGCCGTCGGTTTGCCGTCTTCACCGATTTCTTCGATCCTGAACCTCTCATGGTCTTCCAACTTTTTGGTTGGGCCTCGTCCGCTCTTTTTAGTAGATTTGTTCATTCCGGAGAGCTAAAAGAAGAAAGATCATCGTTACTATTTCTATATAGACAGCAGATGATTAATTAATGAATTAATTATATTACATGCACCTCGCCGGAGCGGTCGTCTTCTCGATCACACAAGGCATCGCCTTCTCCCTCGCGGAAGGCATCACCTTCAACCTCAAACAAGTCGTCTCTTCCGGCAAAAAGAGGATCACCTCACCGGAGTTGTTCAGAAACGTCGATTCGTCTAAATTTTCTTCCCCGCGGATCACACCTTGGATCAACTCTTCCATTTCTTAGTCTCTGTCGTGTGGTTCCATATTTTCTGCATAGGTGGAAAAACGGATAAGTCAAAGCGGCTAAGGGAGAATGTTAGGTAGGGTGTTGAGAGATATAAGCCCTAATTCGGAGAAACCCTAATATATACATACACAAAAATAAAAATGAAGAGAAACCCTAAACCCTAAAAGGAAACTATGTAGTAGATAGGTAACTCTAGCTACTGAAAAAAGACCACATTGGAATCATATACGTCATAGCGAGAAAGTAGATACTTTGTAATAGGTTCATAATGAGAGGCTACGCTTGCCCTCGGGCTCGGATCCTATCGCGAAGAACCAATACCAGAAAGAAAGGCGACAATTCAAGACATGGCATAATGCAATGCGCAAACAATATGTATGACATGTCAGATTAGATACTACGCAGTAGCCATAATGCATGTCGATTTAAGAGGGTTCAGAATGCCCTGGCAAAGGTGCATCGTCAAACTCACATGTATATGAGGGGTATCGATGTTCTTCCAACTAAACTAGGGTTTAAAGTTGCTTGACAATGTATTATGATTGCTTAGACACATAGCTCTCAATTTTCTGAACATTTTGATATATTATACATATTTTTATGATTAAATATGAATTAGTTATTGATTTTACAAAGTTATATTAATTTCTGCTATTTCCAAACATTTCTGAAAAGGATTAAGACATTACTGCATCACCCTGATGTCATCAACCCTATCCTTAACTTTCTACACCGGGGATGATCCTACCCACGGCCATTGACTAGGGGGACCTAGGCCAAGCTGGGTCCACCCCGTGGCCACGCAGGCGCCACGTTAGACGCGGCGGCGGGAGGCGGCGGGCGGTGGTCGCCGGCGACGATCTGTGCCACCCCAGCACGCGCGGAGGGGTCGCTGGAAAGAGTGTGACGAGGGGAACCACATAGTGGCGGCGCCACCCCTTTAGGGTCACCGGAGCGAGGCCTGCGCCGAGCGGCGGCGATGGAGCTCACAGACGAACGGCTGCAGTGTCTACGAAGATCTAGGAGGCAAACGAAGGGTGCGCCCTGAGCATCAGAAGCTCACCACGGTGCTCGACGTGGGGTCGTGGAATCCAGGCGAGGCCGGTGGCAAGCTAATCGATGGTGGCGAGCTTTTTCGGGGTCGGGGTTTGATTCCTTCAGTGGGACGAAACAGGGGACCGAGGCGGAGCTGCTGGCACCACCAGATGGTCGAGGGGAGGCCAGGAACAGCGGCGACGGCCGTCTACTGGGGCCGACTAGGGTTTGTCCAGAGAGGGAGAGAACGCACGCGAGGGGGGAAAGAGGGAGAGAACGCACGACGATGCACGGCAGCGGACAGAGGCGACGGCGGGCAGCCTGACGGCGGGGCGGCCGGCGACGTCTCCCTGTGCGCGCGCGTCGGGATCATATCAACTAAAATAATTATCAACTAAAAATCATCTATATCATCTAAATACACCTAAATCATCTAACAACTATACACCTAAAATCTAAATAATATATACATACACCTAAAATAATATATACATACACCTAAAATAATATATGCATACACACCTAAAATCTAAATATATACATCTACACATGTCAAAAAAAATATACATCTACATGCATATACATGCATGCATACACACTAAAAGGAGAAGGGCCCTCTCGGGTGGTACCGGCGGTGGATGCGAGCGGCGTCGGGAAGGGGAGGGAGAGGCGACGGGGCAGCGCTGGACACGGGCGGCGGTGGCGGCCGGACGGTGGTGGCGGCTGGAGCGCGTGGCGAGGACGACGGATACGGAGGGCGTGCGGCCGGAGATGGAGGACGGAGGCGGTGGATGCGGGCGGCGGTCGGGGAGGAGAGGGAGAGGCGGCAGGCGGCGCTGGACACGGGTGGCGGTGGCGGCCAGAGCGCGCGGCAGTGGCGGCCGGAGTGTGTGGCGATGGACGACGAAGACGGAGGGCGACCGGAGACGGAGGACGGAGGCAGCAACGCGGAGGCGGAGGTGGAGGCGCTGACGACGATGTCGGGCGCAGGCAGCCTGTCGGCGTCGTGGGGATCGGGGGCGGCGTCGTCGATGAGAAGCAGGGAAGAAGTAGAGAAAAGAGATGGGGAAGAAGAAGAAGAAGAGACGCACAAGTTATAAAGGAGGGAGTATACGTCCCGGTTGGAGCCACCAACCGGGACATATGCTCCCTGTTTTCAAGCGGCGCACGCAGGGGCCTTTAGTACCGTTTGGTGGCTCCAACCGGGACGTATGACCCTGTTTTCAAATTTTTCATGAATTATCTCTCTGTTCCCGTCTTATTTTTATTTTGGGGTTTAAATTTGTAATGTTTTGTAAATGATAATTAATTTGGAATTTAGAAAAACTTTAAACATAAAAGGTGTTTGAATTTGAATAACTAATTCAAAACCATTTTCTGTTTTTAAAAATAATTAATGTAACATTTTAAACTATGAACCGTTTAAAATTAAAAATGAATTAACTTATATTTTTTATATATTAATTTGGAATTTAGAAAACCTTTAAACATAAAAAGTGTTTGGATTTGAATAACTAATTCAAAACCATTTTTCGAATTTAGAAAAATAATTAATGTAACCATTTAAACTATGAACCATTTAAAATTAAAAATGAATTAAATTACATTTTATATATATTAATTTGGAATTTAGAAAAACTTTAAACATAAAAAGTGTTTGGATTTGAATAACTAATTCAAAACCATTTTCTGTTTTTAAAAATAATTAATGTAACCATTTAAAATATGAAGCATTTAAATTTAAAAATGAATTAACTTATATTTTTTATATATTAATTTGGAATTTAGAAAAACTTTAAACATAAAAAGTGTTACTTCACAAAACGACCCGTTTTTTGCGCTCCGAAAATGAAAAATGGCTTTTCCATGCGACAAAAAGGAAAACTTCCTCCTGCAACATTGTTCTCCATCCCAGTGTCCACATGCATGCATAATATGGGCACAACATCACAAACTATGCCGCGATTCAGCACATAACACCGGTCATTTGGACCGAAAGCCATGAAACCTCGAACATGATAGGTTATTTTGTGAAGGTTTTTTCGAGACATGATCAATATACCAAGTCTGGTATTTTTCCTTGCAACTATGTCACATAATATGACACCACGCAAAGGATTTATATTGTTCGGACTTTTTTTGAATTTCTTATGCCCGTTTTGATTTTTTTCCCTTTTCGAACTATGGTCGAACCGGCGTGCATGAAGATAGGAGATGGGCATCATTAGAACTTGCATTGGATCTCTGAAGAAACCACATATTGCGAGTCTAAAAATGATTTTTCAAAAAATCACGGGCGTTAGATCATGTACCTGTAGTACAAACCGGACTCACTTCCTACCGATTTGGCAAACATTTGTCCTTTTCCCGGGATGTACATAAAGGTTTGAGATGTACCGGCTGGGAGATAGTCCATGTAAGGTGGTCTAGTATTTTAGAAAAATGGAACGGTAGCATTCTGAAACAACATTTTGGTGGTTACTTCACAAAACGACCCGTCTTTTGCGCTCGGAAAATGGAAAATGGATTTTCCGTGCGACGAAAAGAAAAACTTCCTCCTGCAACATTGTTCTCCATCCCAATGTCCACATGCATGCATAATATGGGCACAACATCACAAACTGTGCCGCGATTCAGCACATAACATCGGTCATTTGGACCGAAAGCCATGAAACCTCGAACATGATAGGTCATTTTGTGAAGGTTTTTTCGAGACATGATCAATATACCAAGTCTGGTATTTTTCCTTGCAACTATGTCACATAATATGACACCACGCAAAGGATTTATATTGTTCGGAATTTTTTTAAATTTCTTATGCCCGTTTTGAATTTTTCCCTTTTCGAACTATGGTCGAACCGGCGTGCATAACATCGGTCATTTGGACCAAAAGCCATGAAACCTCGAACATGATAGGTTCATTTTTAATGCCGGTTGAAAGGATTTCGACAGGCTGCGCCAGGCAACACTAATAATAGGGGTGAGTGTCGATATTATGTCGTGTGGCTTGTACCTTGTCCCGGATGGTGTCACCAACCGGGACTAAAGATGAACCTTTAGTCCCGGTTGGAGACATCAACCGGGACAAAACACGAGTCAACACTAATAATAGGGGTGAGTGTCAACATTATGTTATGAGTGTCGACACTATGCCAAGCTGCTTGTACTATAAATAGGCATCCTTGTGAGTCCAGTCCTCCAGCCAGATTAAGGCATCTCCAATATGGTTTTCTAGAGCAGGGACACCACTACGACCAGTTTCAGGGAGATGCCGCTGGATGCCAGTCCTCCGGCATCTCCAAGAAACTGGTCATAGAGGCACTTCCTAATATGTGAAATTAGTTAGCTCCCAGGCGTATTGATCTAGTTAGAGAAGTTACAAGCTGCAAGATGGTGTGCGAGAGCAGGGACACCACTACGGCCAGTTTGAGGGACATGTCGTCGGAGCTCAGTCCTCCGGCATCTCCAACAAACTGGTCATAGAGGCACTCCCTAATATGTGACCACGCGCGTTTGGAGATCAGATCTTAATGGTAAGTACGAATCGGGACAACTTCTTCATAGTTCAGAAAAGTCGTTCTACGACCACAAAACGTGACTAACACTCAAGACATTTATTAATATTAAAAACCGAGACTACAAAATCGGGACTAAAGGCCCCCCTTATATATAGTCCCGGTCAAGCCACAAACCGGGACTAACACTCAATACATTTATTAAACTTGTAAAATTGCAAACATCATAAAATATCCTTCACAAAATGAGCTATCATGTCTCATGGCATTTAGATTCACAATATGCAGCCGACCGGCCAGACATAAACTAGAGGTACACAATATGAGTATGAACTTCTTGGTGTATGTCCTTCCTTATGATCGCTTCAGACGTAACCATGGAGCATCTTCTTTACTTAATGGAATGTTTGGGTCAGTTTTCACTGTGAAGGGCAAAATTTCATCAAACTTATTATAATCTTCTGACATGTCTGTCTTGTCCTCGATTCCCACGATGTTTTTTCCCTGAAATAACTATGTGACGCTTTGGCTCATCATATGATGTATTCGTTTGCATATTTTTCTTTTTTCGGTCTGGAGGACAGGTCCTTCATCTGATGCCCGTCCTTCACCTCCTTCCTCTTCATTGTCTTCTATTGCAGTATCATTATATTCAGGAAACATATGATGATAGTTGTTATCATCATCTTCTTCTTCATTGTCTTCCATCATAACCCCTCTTTCCCCGTGCTTGGTCCAGCAATTATAGTTGGGCATGAAACCTTTCATAACCAGGTGGCCGCTGATTTTCGAGGAAGAGTACTCCTTGTTGTTCCGACATTGAACACATGGACAATGTATAAAACCATTCTCTTTGTTTGTCGTAGCCACATCGATAAATTTATCCACGCCTTTAATGTACCCGGGTACACGCCGGTCACCATACATCCATTCCCGACCGTTCATCTGCATCATATAATTAAGTTTATCAAAAATGGAACATCATAAATAGTGAAATGACCAATTCACATCAACGCATTGTATCAATGACAGAGAAAAGATAAGATTGCTAACCTCGATTGAGGAAATAAAGAGGAGAAAGCTCAAGTGTGTCTCGGACACCTTCTATATTTTTGTTCTGTGAGAAATTGAACAAGATCATTCACTCAAACATTTCATCAAACACCTTGAATGCATGCATAGGAAAAAAATAAACTAGCACACCTCTCACACCTTCCACCAAGAAAAAACAGAGGGGAGGTAGAGGGCTGGGGCGTCGTATTTATAGAGGGCGGGATCATACATCGGGACTAAAGGTGTGTGGCAGGCCACGTGTCTGGCGCTTAACCTTTAATCCCGGTTTGTGTTACTAACCGGACGTATAACCCCTCACGAATCGGGACGCATGCCTCCGAACACCGTGCCCGCTCAAACCGGGACGCGTGCCAGCATTAATCCCGGTTCGTGGCGCAACCGGGACTAATGCTGTTAGGGGGCGCGAACGGATAACCTGTTTTCTACTAGTGATCTCTATCTAAAGACATTTCGAGACGCACGTTGACGTCAAGGAGTTGTTTTAATTACCGTCTTCATATATTACGGTTGACATTGGATGAAAGAAAATTGTGTTTGAATCGAGTTTTATTTTTGCAAAAGTTTCACGGTTTATTAATAACCACCAATAGTGGCACAAAGAGCACCAAAAGTAAGAGAAAAAATACAAGTAGGCCTTTGGACCACCTAGCGATGATTACAAACACTAGCGTGAGCTGAGAGACGTGCCACGGTTCTCATCCTCCATCACCGAAGCTGAAAAAAAATCGTAATAGAGTTTCTTATACTAGACAGACATGAAGTCATTGTGATAAGTTCTTAAATGACCAACATACCAGAGCAGAAACATCGCCGGTGGTGATTGTGAAAAACGATCAGGTAGAAATGGCACTACTCAGATGCTTTCCGAGTCCCTAGTTCGTGTTAAGATAGCAATGTCAGCAGCCTCTCTTACATCACATGTAGGACTAGGAGTCCGTACTAGATAGAGTTTAAGATATGAGAGAGCGAGAGAGAGATTTATGACAACCGTAGATTGAAAAAGATTGACCGAAAAACGCACCAACAAGCTCGAAAGATGACCGAATGCTAGGAGATTCGTTGCGTACAAAATTTCACGCGTCCTCTGTCATCAATAGACGCACCACCGGAGCCAGGGTGTAAATGATCTTATCTAACTCCATTATGTAGCCGCTGCCTCACCATGCCTTGCCGAGAAAAACACCGAAAGCCAATCTAAACAAAGATTGAGAATCATCCCGCCGGCGAGGGGCCATGGTCTGCACACCTACAAGCCCCCAAGGTCACGGAGGCGAAGTAGACCGACGATGTCGCCGGCAGGGGAGTGGCGAAATCCTAAATGGTTTATAGGGCTGAGCTGACGTCTCACGAGATCGCCTCTATCTCGTGTCTCGACTATCTAGAATGACTAATGGATAAGCTCCGTGTCTCACCAACTCGAGCAACCTGTCCAAAACCATGTTGACGCTTCCTCTCGTCAGCATTACAAGATTTTGTTCACCGTATCCTCATCATGCTTACGCACATACGTACACATGGCCTGCTGTGCCGCGGCACCTCGCCCACGCTCAGCCGTCCTTCTTCAAGGCAATGATACGGGCATAAGGGAACTGCTTCATATTGTACTCCGCCTCGGCGTCTCCAGGTATCAGGTATATGCTGTCTTTAACGGGTAGCGCTGCTGTACCTGTACGTTTCCAAGCTGCGACTGCGACCTCGTCGCCGAGAGCTTTGAGAACGCCGTGGGAGGCGCCAAATGGTTTCTCTTTGGATGGTTGCGTCCGCACGCACGCTGGGGTCCCTTTCAGCTGAAACTGGATCAGCTGATGGAGCTGCGTGAGTAAACTAGTACACCCCTGCTATTTCTGGTTAACCCCAAGAGAGATATGCCAGTTCTCTGCCTGCTAGTTCTTACTCCTCCGTTCGCAATGTAATTTGTCTTAGCCATTGCATTTTAATAGGATTATTTTGAAAGCATACAATTGAGAGGTGTTGATTCATGAGTGAACAGGGTTTTTTTAAGAGCACATCTCAGAAAAACACCACTATTGGGGCAAAGGTTTCACAAAACTACCCGCAAAAAAAGAAATTCTTTCATAAAACCATATTCGAATAAACCCAAATTATACAACTTAGGTCGGAGGAACCATTCTAAATGTAACAGCGACACCAACGTATGGACACCATATTTTTTTTTACTTAAAAAAATGTACCCTTAGTTCCCTCAAGTTTGGGGAAATACTACGAGCAAAAGCCACCCAATCTTTTTCATTATTATTAACGGATTTGCTAGTTCTCAGTCGTCTGAGAACTTCTTAGGTCTCAGTCACCTCTCGTCATTGGATTTACCTCGCGATTCGTGCAACATGTGAGTTGCAACTAGGTTGTAACTTGAATTTTAATGAGTTACAACTAGGTTGCAACTGAGAATTAGTACAAATTATATAAGGTTGCAACTAGGTTGCAACTGAGAATTAGCACAAATAGTAAGATGATGTCAGCGACTTAGACCTAAAAAGTTCTCAGACGCCTGAGATCTAGGCACTCCCCTATTATTAATATGGGATACAATAAGAATATCTTCTCTAGATAGCATTTGAGATTGTCATAGCTAAAGGTTTAACTATCTTGAATAACAACAACCAAAGTTAGGATGGATGAGTTAGTGATTAGAACGATCTAAGCAAAGATGGTGGAACCAAAACTTGCAACTGCAAAAAGTGGGATTGAGCTTTAGTTAGGTTCTTTTTTGGCACTACTCTTTGTTCTGGGTCGGACCATACACCATTACTAATTGATTCCATAGTTAAGGCTCGTTTGGGTAAAAGGCATTTTTCTCCTTTGAACTATATTAGATATGTTATAAATGCGACAAGAAAATAACGAAGAACGAAAATAAGAACACGCATGGGACACATGATTATAACGTGGAAAAACCTCTCCAACAAAGAGAGGGAAAAACCATGGCCGAATGAGATGCATTAAGGAATGCAGATGAACATGTGACCAAGCATAGGACAAACAAGGAAACTAAATTGGCTCAGAGAGCCAAAGTTAAACATGTACAAAAAGGGGAAATAATACAAAATGCTTCTATTTGATTACTAATGGTAAGTATAGAAAAAATAAAATTTTCAGCTAGAACATGAGAAAGGAATCATTTTGGGCGAAGAAAATCTAAATGTATATATTACAGAATTCTACAAAAAATTGTTTGGGGTGCCAGAACCAATCAATATTTTGTTATCTGAGGATTTTACCTAGGACATCCCACAACTTTCTTCTGAGGAGAATGAGATCCTTCTCGTGCCTTTTTTCTAAAAAAAAAATAGGTGAATGAGGTTATCTTTTAGATGGAGCATAACAAAGCTCTAGGTCCCAATGGTTTCCCGACATAATTTTATCAAACATTTTGGGAAGTCATTAAAGGAGATTTGATGAGATTATTTGTTCAGCTACATACAGGGCATTTCATCAATTTAAATTGAACTTTGGTGTCATTATACTCCTAATCAAAAAGGAGAATGTGGTACAAATCCAACAATACATACCAATTTTCTTGTTAAATGTTAACATAAAAATATTAACTAAAGTGGCCACTAATTGCATTACAGGGATTGCCCCTAAGGTCATTAGGCCCACTCAATAGGTGTTTATGCATGGGAGACACATTTTTTAGGGTGTTGTTGTCCTTCATGAGACTATCATGAACTTCATCAAAAGAAAATGGATGGTGTTTTGTTTAAAATTGACTTTGAATAGGTGTATGATAAAGTTAGATTGCGTTTCTTACAACAATCTTTGTGCATGAAAGGATTTACACCTGAGTGGTGCAGGTTAATTGAGAATTTTGTGCAAGAAGGTAGTGTTAGGATAAAGGTCAATGATGACATAGGAAATACTTTCAAACGAGCAAATGCATGAGGCAAGTGGACCAGTTATCTCCCATGCTTTTAACATTGTTGTTGACATGATGGCTATTCTTATTGATCAGGCCAAGAAGGATGGGAAAGTGGGAAGCCTCGTTCCTCATCTGATTGACAGAGGGGTTTCTATTCTACAATATGTGAATGATACCATTCTATTCATGGAACATGATTTATTAAAACTCTCGATGTGAAGATTATTTTGAGTATCTTCGAATAACTTTCAGGTTTAAAAGTAACTTCCCCAAAAGCGAATATTTTGTTTTGAGAAGGCAAAAGAAGAGGAACAACAGTACAGACAGATCTATGAATGTGATCCCGATTCCTTGTAGGCGGGCCATCCATTAGAGAAAATTAAAGAATTTAGATTGGTATCTAGTAGAGACCCAGTTGGAAGAAAAATTAGAATGTTGGAAGGGAAAGCTAATATCACATGGTGATTGCTTAGTCCTTATAAACTTTAGTTTAACTAGTCTACCTATGTTCATGTTGTCTTTTTAAGAGATCCCAAAAAGGTAAGGAATCGACTTGATTTTCTGTAGTATTGTTTTTTCTAGCAAAGTGATGAGAATAAATGTACATGTAAACGAGTAATATGTAGTGGAGGTCCTAAAAGTTTGGACGAATCCGTATACAGGTCCTAAAAGTTTCAACTTGTGTGCCAGAGGTCCTAATTCTCAGTTAGTTGTGCACTGCAGGTCCTATTTCTTAGTTAATTGTGCACTACAGGTCCTAATTTTCAGCTATAGCCCCGGCTACAGTGCACATGGATCTCAGAATTAGGACCTCCAGTGCAGAAGTTGAAACTTTTAGGACCTGCATACAGTTTCATCCAAACTTTTAGGACCTCCTGTGCATTTTACTCCATATAAATTAACAAAATGTAATATCACTTGTTAACCAAATACCAAGGTGGTCTCAGCATTGAGGTACTTGAACTCAATAATAAGTGTTTGTTGAGTAAGTGGCTATACAAACTGCTTAATGAGGAAGGGTGTGGCAGGAGCTGTTACACAACAAGTATCTCACTCAAAATACATTGTACGCTTCCTTCAACAAATATCAAAAATATGTTTGGGAATTGGTTGAATGGGGTTGACAAATATTTTAAGGCTACAATTTATATTGGTGTTTCAGTCTTATATTGGTCAATATGAAAATGCAGGAACACCATTGTCTTTAACAGAAACAACAATTTTAATTTTTTGCAGGTTATTCATATGGTGGCACACTATGTGTAGGTATGAAAGTTCCTACTCCACTAGGACTAGCGGGCTACTATGGCTTCTGGATGCAACTGTCTACTGATGGTTGCTCAAGATATCTTCTGCCAGGCTACCTAAAAGCATACTAGCCAGATATAGGATGTTTAGGTCTAATATGCTTTTTATTTTTCGCTTATCGATTCATGTATCGACTTTAGCGACCGTAATATTTTAATAACTTTGGAGGATGATCTTTTAATAAAGTGTTGTGTGCATATTGTGGTGCAGAGGTCGGAGTTATACTCCCCTTTTGAAAAAAAGGTCCTCTTGTTCTTTTGGCTTTCATTTGTATTCGTTTTCCTTCTCCAAAGGAGGCCAATCCATATTTTTGGTGACTTCACTTAGTTACCAGAAGGGTTTTAAAAATCATCCTTTCTGAAGTGCTCGTTGGTCATAACCCTGACGGGATGGTATCATCTTTCACATGTTTGGGTTGTCTCAAGAGCTTCGAGTCATCTCCTTACAACCAACATGAGGAGGATATGCTAACGGTGTTTAGATTACACCAAGTCACTCCTGGCTACTCCAACAACATCAACACATTACTCCACATGTTCTCTCCCGCAATCTTTGTCGTCGGCAATTGATGTAGTGGTGGATCTTGCTCATACTAGGCGTGTGTGGATCATGGTGAAATGGAAGGTGTTTATGGGAAAAGGTGCTTCAAGGCAATGTAGTAAGATGGATGTCAGGTAGTGTCTTATGTTTGGTGGTTCTAAAGGTAGCGGTGATTGAGGGTCTACCCCCTACACCCTCGTAACGCTTAGTTTCATGCGGGTCTAGGCCATGAGCATCGGAGGCTTCCCCGTTCGCTTGATCTAGTGGGTCTTTGTGGGGTGCTCTTTCATTGCTCTTCCCCTTGGAGGCATTGTCTCGATAATGTGCTTCTGCTTCGACTGGTCTATATTGACTTGGCCTAGTGGCTGGAGGAACACTTCGTCGCAGACGACAATTTATGTCGAGATCAATGTTGCGTTATCGATATGGTGTTGGTCTACCATTACTGAGATGAGGTGGGTTTGGTCCATCGCCAAGGTGCTCGGTTGTATCGGTGCATTGAAGTGGCATAGTTGGGGTTGTCAGTTTCATCGTAGTACAGATAAAGAATGGCTACTATGTATATAATCCCCAAAAAAATCTAAAAAACACATGGAGTGTGTCGATTTAGCTCTCGGGCTCACTGGAGCCCCTTATTTTGAACATTCAAAAATATATTTTCGAAGTGCCAAAAAATCTAGAGAAAAATTATAGATATTGATCATGATGTATACTTCAAGTGTGCAAAATTTTAATCCAAAATATGTTGTATGATACGCTACATAAAAAAGACAAAATGTTCATATCTAGATCTATGAATAGTACATCTCAAATCTTGTCAGATTTTGTCTTTTTTGCATAGCTCATAATACAATGTATTTCGGATTGAAAAATTGCACACTTAAAGTATATATCTCATAATCTACATGTACACATTTGTTTCTATTTTTTGAAACATTAAAATATTATTTTTCAATTCTCGAGCTCCAAAAGCACCACATGTCGCTTCTCTGAAAGGACTCTAATGAACTCGAGCTCCAAAAGCACCACATGTCGCTTCTCTAAAAGTAGCACATTTTCGAGAGTCGATTTTTATATTTGACTAATAATATCCACAAATTGACATATTTTCCAAATACACAAGCGCACTGATAAATAATGGCTACAATGTATATAATCCCCACAAAAACAAAAAAATATACTCCCTCCGTCCCAAAATAGATGTCTTAGATTTTTTAAATTTTAAATAAATCTAATTACTATTTAGTATATAGGTTTATTCAAATTTTGACAAATTTGAGACATCGATTATGGAACGTAGGGAGTATATATTTTCCTACATCAATGTTCCTGTAGAAGTGTACAACACACGATCCGTAACTGCGCCGTCTGTGACCTTTACACTTAGCTGCGCGGCAACGAAGTGCCAATGCCACTGTTAGGCGCAACCACGTAAGCCGGGACGTAGGCTGGCAGAAGAGTCCCGAATCGGCCGCGCGCGCGGCCGGCAGCCGCCGGCCGGCGATAACATTATTCTTGCTACCGGCCAGGCGGCCACCGTACAGCTGCAGATACGAAAACAAAACGTTTATATGTTTTGGCGCCACCCCGGGCGGCCGCCTCTTTCCCCTCACGTTGATGTCTCCGTCCTCGTCCCACTCCTTCCTTCACCTCCATCTCTTCGGCAGCAGCAGCAGCTGCAGACGACGCCGACGCCGCCGCGCCGCCTCCGCCATGGGCTGCGCGCACGCCAAGCCTTCCCAGGGCTCCCCGGCCCGCAGCGACGGCCGCGGCATCGACCACCTCATGCGCAACAACGGATACGTCCCCTCCTCCGCCCGCCGCCTCACCGACCCCCTCCCCACCACCATCGCCGTGAAGGAGCAGAACACGGACGCGAACGCGGACGCGGACCCCCGTCCGGCGGAGACCGAAGCCTCGGAGGCGTCGACTCTGACAACGGCCGCGACACTCTCGCCGTCGCCGCCGCCGTCGGCGCGCCGGGAGAGCGACGACCGTGAGCAGCTGGTGGACGGGTGGCCGACGTGGCTTCTGGACAACGTGCCACGCGAGGCGCTGCAGGGGATCGTGCCGCGCAGCGCCGACGCGTTCGACAAGATCGAGAAGGTCGGGCAGGGCACGTACAGCAACGTGTACATGGCCCGGGAGCGCGGCGGCGGGCGCGTCGTCGCGCTGAAGAAGGTCCGGTTCGACACGGCGGAGCCGGAGAGCGTCCGCTTCATGGCCCGCGAGATGCGCATCCTCCGGCGGCTCGACCACCCCAACATCATCCGCCTCGACGGCATCGCCACCTCCCGCATGCACCGCAGCATCTACCTCGTCTTCGAGTTCATGTACTCCGACCTCTCCCGCCTCATCTCCGGCGCCGACGTCCCCCTCACCCTCCCCCAGGTACACATATCAGTATACCACCACCACCCCACCGCCGGCACCACCGGAGACGACGACGGACAGCGTAAAACGACCGTCTCTTGGTTTTTGGCATGCAGATCAAGTGCTACATGCAGCAGCTGCTGGCGGGGCTGCAGCACTGCCACGAGCGCGGGATCCTGCACCGGGACATCAAGGGGTCGAACCTGCTGATCGACCGGCGCGGCGTGCTCAAGATGGGCGACCTGGGCCTGGCGAACTACTACGGGCCGGGGCGGCGCCGCCCGCTGACCAGCCGCGTGGTGACGCTCTGGTACCGTGCCCCGGAGCTTCTCCTGGGCGCCACCGACTACGGCGTCGGCATCGACCTCTGGAGCGCGGGCTGCCTCCTGGCCGAGATGTTCACGGGCAAGCCGCTCATGCCCGGCAGGACAGAGGTGGAGCAGCTCTTCAAGATCTTCAGCCTCTGCGGCTCGCCGCCCGACGACTACTGGAGGAAGATGAAGCTCCCGGCCAGCTTCCGCCCGCCCAAGACGTACAAGTCGAGCATGGTCGAGAGGTTCGCCGGCTTCCCGGCGTCGGCGCTGCCCCTCCTCAACACGCTCCTAGCGCTCGACCCCGCCGCCCGCGGCACCGCCGCCCAGGCTCTCCAGAGCGACGTACGTGCACACAAAACAGATTTGCAGAACGACAAACAGAACATGTGAATCTGATGCTAAGCTTGAACACCATTATCTGACCCCTGGGGATATTTGCAGTTCTTCAGAACGCCGCCGTTGCCGTGCGACCTGTCGGAACTTCCGGTGGTGTACAAGGAGGAGACTCCGGATCCGACCACCTCTCACGATGGAAGGAAGTGAGGATCGATCGATCATATGCCTACATTGGAAAAACTTTTGGCCTTGCAATGTTTCATTGCAGAGTATTCTTTTCCTCTGAATGAATGTTCTGGTTTTCTGCTCTGTTGCATACAGGCCCAAGCTGAGACAGCGTTCTAGCAAGCGAAGGGAAAGCAGGCCGAAACCTGACCAGGCGCAGCACGCGGACGAACCAAAGGCCTCCAATGGCGAGTCCCCCAACAAACAGGTACACACATCAGGAATGTCCATTTCCTCACTGTTTATTTTCTCAGCATCTTCGACCTGAACTATAGAATTTAGCCACTACAATGTCTCTGTCAGTGATTAATCACTATCCGTTTCAATGTCTCTGTCACGCAAACCGATGAATTCAGGAGGACAGAGTTACCAACGACACGGCAAAACCAGGCCAAGAACCGGACGGCATCGCCGCCATCGCCTCCTCCAGCAGCGTCCAAGGACCAGCCGAGAACGCCATCGTCAACGCCTTCGCCAGCACGACCCCGAGACGGTTTTCAGGTAGCCCAATTCAGGCGCTGCTAACTGCCGCTTCGCCGGACCAGCCGCAGTTGCGGAGGGCAAACACCTACCACTCGACCACCGACGATCACAAGGGCGGCGGAGGCGGCGGCGCCGTCGCGCACCGCGGCGTGGCGATCAGATCGGCGACGTGATCTGACGCCGCCAACGCTCACGGACACGCATTGTGGATCGTGCTTTTGTGGGTTTTAGCAGATGAACTGTTCAGGATTACTACTGTTGCTGCGGATTTGCTACGACTGAACTAGCTCCTGTTTCAATTGAGAAACACCTGATTTGTAGAACTGCCACGCAGTTCATATATACCAATAAATCACCATTGCAGAAAATTGGGAGGATTTGTTCTGTTCATGATTGGTCCCGCCGTAACTGTTCTAATGCTGTCAGGAAAAACTGTTCTAAATGTTGGAGTAGGTTTTAGTGTGGAAGAATGAAATTATGTGATGATGGTGGGTGTTCTTTAATAACTAGTATAGTACTATTGTTATTATCATGTTAACAACACTGTTGCTGGCGATTGATGAGGTATGCAGTTTGTGGTTGCCAAACTGAAGGCCATTAAAGTATCTGCAGAAACCATCCATAACTAATCCATGACAGCGTTTCCGACCACAATAATTCTCCAGTCCAAATCAACATACTATGCAAGAAGATAAAAAGGAGAAGCAGGGAACAGGAACCATAGCTTTATGCTAACTAACCCTTAATTTTGATTAATAGCCACTGTTCTTTTCCCCTTCTCACATGAAAATTATTAGAACAAAGCGATCTACTCTCAGTTAGTCATGCAGCAACTTAAGATCACAAGTAGAAGTAGCTCATACATGCAACCACATGCGTAAACTGAAACATGAAGGAGAAATAGAAACAGAGAACATTTTTTTGTAGAGAGAAAACAGAGAACATGGCTTGATACAACTTGATCTGCAATTTAAGCATGCAAATTAAGCAGGGTACAGTACGACCACCGTTCCTAGTTTCTCACAAAGGCAACCAAAAACACATCAACCGATGGATCCAACAGTTTAACCATGCAGCAACCATACACATAGTAGTTCATACATGCATAGATATGGCATGTAAACAGTACAGACATATGCAGCAACTTGGCCAAGCACGTATAGCAGTAGTAGTACTAGTACACACACATACACTTCTTCATGCATATGTATATAGAGAGAGGTGGTTCATGGAGGATTGGAGAGGTTGAGAGAGCAGAGTTCAGAGGCCACCGTAGCGGACGTCGGAGAGCTTGGACTTGAGCCACTTGAAGCTGCCGCGGACGGAGGACTTGAGCCTGGCCTGCGACGCGAACACGTTGTACGACGCCACCCGCCGCCGCCGCTTCACCTCCGGGTCGTCGCCGGCGCTGGGCCCGTTGAAGCTGTACGACTTGACCGCCGCCCCGCCGCCGCGGCCCACGTCCTCGTAGTCGTACCCGCCGCCGCACCCGTAGTACGCCGACGAGTGATCGTGCGGCACCGATCTGCACTTCTCCATCGGCGAGCGTGTTGACGATGATGTGTTCGTTGTGTGTGAGAGGTGAGGAAAGGAAAGCTGGGTGATGAAGCTGCCAGTGGTGGTGTTATAATTGAGCTAGCTGAAGGAGGGTCTCGAGCTTGCTTTATTAATTAGCTAGGTGGGTGTGCATAAAAGACCTTGTGTTGTGTGGCTACACAAAAGCAGGTCCCATTGGTTATCTTTTCTGACCACAAAAGCAAAAAATGCATGATGGGCTAATGCTTTTTAATACGCAAATGATGTGTCTGGTCTTTTTTCTCTCTCTTTTGATTTTTCTGACCAGAAATGATGGAATGATGTTTTCTATTATGGAAGATATGTCATATATACGTCATTTGAGGAATTAGCGTGTCTAGTCAATCTCTTATGTTTGCCAATAATTGTGTGTTGCAACTTATCCTAATTTAATAATGTTTGCATTCTTTACGGTCGTTTTACACATAAATTTTGCATGATTTGAACCCTTAGATCTTTATCCTGATGATCGCCGTCTGATAGTATGAGTTTTCGTCAAACTCAATTCCCCCGACACTTAACTATTGAAGAAAACTCATATTTCTTTCCTGCAATGCAACTAAACAACGATACAGTCATACAACTAAACAACTTATATTTTATATATTCTTCTATCTTCAATTTCTGTAGGTTTCAACTTGCCATGATATTTAGTTATTATTCTACCGATCCATGTGTGTTGAAATCCTGCTATCAAAGAGGACCTTAAATTCTGATGACACTCTTATTTTCCACATGTAATCCAAGTGACTCTTTAAAATGTAAGACTTGTATAAAACATAGGAACCAGTTGGTGTGTCTTTTTTTTTTGCTTTTCTGGCCAGAAATGATAGACTAATGTTTTCTATTCATATATATGTCACATAAATTCCGGAGGTTTCAACTTGTCATAGTATTCAGTTTATTCTTCTATGTATCTATCTATCTATATATATCTATCTATTAATCCGTCTATCTATTAATCCGTCTATCTATCTATCTATCTATCTATCTATCTATCTATCTATCTATCTATCTATCTATCTATCTATCTATCTATCTATGTGTATTGAAATTATCTTATCCAAGAGGACCTTAAATTGGGATAAAGCCTCTTATTTTTCACGTGTAATCCAGGTGACACTTTGTAATCCGGATGTACAAAACACAGAAATTAGTTTGCATGTCGCGGTGGAACCTCGGGACCATGATAACTCCGTGATAGGGGTCCTTTGCTAATAACCAAGTAAAAAGCATGTTTATTATGCATAACTAGTCATTAACTAATAGCAAGGAAGAGAGATGTTTAACTGAGATGTCTAACTGGATTAGGTCGCGTGAGAAAGTGTTCATTTTCAGTTTTTTGAAAATTGTCAACAAAGATGACATGTTATGCACTTTCGTTTATATCTATTTCTGAAATTCCTTCCTCGACTGTGATAATAGATTTATGTTCCTCTTTAAGTAAAAGAACACAATCTCAGTATCCAACAAAGGAGTTGTTGCCGTAGTTGCGGCTTGCCATACTCTAGATATATACATGGTCATGTGTCATAGATCCAATTTTGGCCAAATATTGCCACTAATGTGGTAAAAAAATCGTGGCCTTGTTTTTATAGTATGAGCTCGTCTAAGGTTAGCTGTGGTATATGTTCAAAGTTTTGTACAAGACATATGGAAACCAGGCCCGGCCCCTGAGCCGGTGCAACCAGTGCGCTCGCACAGGACCGATTGCTAGGAGGCCCACCTAGGTATGTCTCAGCGGTATGTTTCAGCGTGCTTATTTACTAGGCAAATTATCCTAAAAAATAAAGAAGGCAGTATTGACTAGCTCGCATTGACTCGCTCCTCGCTCGCACCGACTTCTCCCCACCGCTCTCGCCTCCAACCTCCTCGTTCGACTCTCCGTGAGACCGTGACTCTGTCTCTTCTGTTCCCCAACAACAGTTGAGGCGCCGAAGATAGAGGAAATGGGTGGAGCTATATCGCCAAGATTTCTAGCCGTTTTGATAAAAATTAATGGAGATCGTGAGGAAATCCCTTCTCAGTTTGCAACGGTCAGTACAATCCCCTCCTATATATTCTTGTTCATCCGATTGGACTCGATTCCTTCCTCACAGGGCCTCGATTTCACTTTCCCCAATCGCCATAGCGGGGGCTCGGCACGACGGTGGCAGTCATCAGGAGCGCGGTGGCGGCAGCAGTCAGCAAGGGGCAACGCGTTGGCCGTAGTCGCTGGGGCTCGGCGCGGAGGCGGCGTGTGGCAGCGAGCACCGGGTCAATTTTCATCTAGGCTTGTTTTCATCATCAAGAGAACTATGCTAAATGTTTATGTTTCTATTGAAATATCAAACAAATTTATCCGTATACAGCACAGGCCCTAATTTTTTCAGGCCCAGCCTTGATGGAAACGTGCCTACTGCCTAGTATACTTTGGAGGTTGATCGATGCACTCCCGGTACACTGAGTGAAATCTACAATCCCACGCTGAAAACCTGTAAAATTCCATGAAAAGAAATGGTGACATCGGCAGGTGGAGTTGGGCCCCATTGTTCGTCTGGACGCATCGCCTAAAACCCGAATCAAAAGGCTTTCTCCCCCATGGAAACCCTTGGCGTTTTGCCCGTGATTTGGTTGATTTGTTGCTGATAAAACTTACGTACATTTAAACTATGGTAGGGTAGGGCAAAAGGGGCGGGAATGATGGCGCGATGTGGGGGCGGGCCCGGCACTCACCCGTCCGTGTGGCCCACGTGCGCTGTTGGATCCCTGTTACGACGGACACAACACCAGTGACCCGATCCGTCCTCCAATAATCCTGCTGCGACGTCGCCTCCTTGGCCCGTCTCCCCAAATCCGAATCCCAAACTAGTACAGTACGTAGTAGCCCGGATCACCTGGTGGTCCCTCCTCGAGAACTGAAGCTTTATTTGCTGGGACTGCGTGATCGATCAAGCACCTTGTACCACTTAATTCAGCTTGATCAGATATACTAGTATGCGAATCGAATAGAGTAGAGTGGAGACTGGAGATGGATCGATCTCGGCTAGCCGGGGAGGTTCAGTCGGACAGGCTGGGTTAAAGTGTCCGAGAAGCAAAGGTAACAACAGGGAACAGTACTTCTAGGGCCAGCAGCAGCCAACTTGGCAACAAAGTAACCGCCACGAGGTTTCCGATGCCAGATAAGAAAAGGGAAACCGATTCGGTCGGTTGATCCCTGATCGGCAAGTACTCGACTGCTTGATCTACTGCCCGGTCGGTCGATCGAACCGGCCGACCCGATGGCGACACACGGATCGACGTCGCGGGGCCGGTCCAACCTCCAGCAGCGCATCGGGGGAGGCCCGGGGTGCGAGTGCAGTGGCGCTCAACGGAAGCCACCGTCGATGCATGATGGATGGTGCGGTGCAGTGGCGCTCTACGCACCTCGCACTCGCTGCCCTGCTTTGCCTGTCCCCCTAGCCAATCAATTCAGCCCACCACCCGGCCCCCAATAATCCTACACCTACGGAAACTCTCCTACAAAATGACCTTACGGACTGACGTGGAGCCTTGTGTTTGGGCTGATTTTTTTTCCTTCCTTAAATTGTGAAGTACGTGGTGATCTGCTCAGCCTTTTGTTGGTTGTCCGTAAGAAAATTTTGTAAAACCCGTCCGTATGCCTAGCATTACTCGCCCGGCCCCTCCCCTTTCCCTGAATCTCCTATCACCAGCCAGCGCCGTGATTATACCACTGCTGCTACTGCCACCGCTACAGCGTCACTGCTGCTTGATCGTCCTCGCCCGCCTGCCGTCATCCTCCGAGCCGTGCCGCGCCGTACATGCCTTCGTTGGATCCTCTCCCGCCGCCGCTCGCGAGCGCACGGCCACAGGAAACCCGCCCGCCCGTACGGCCGCCTCCGACACGCACTGTACAGTACTGATCGGCGGCCGAGATCTAGCGCACGGCTAGCTGCAGGAAAGTTCCCCGCCCGTACGTCCGCCTCCGACACGCACAGTACAGATCGGCGGCCGAGGAATCGTTAGCTGGTAGTTGTTCGGCTGCTCCTGCTTGGATTGGATCGTGCGGTGTCGGCTTCAGTGATCCGGTCCCCGTACCGTACGTACGTCCACGTCGTCATGGGTGTGGCCGTCGCTGGCATGCCGGCTGGTCGGCCAGAGGTTTTCCAGGGACCGAGATGGATGGATGGATGGATCGCTCACCTTCAGGCTTTAGCATGTGGTTTTCGCGAGGTTTGGAGGTGTCTCCTGTGGCTGCATCTCACGGGAGGAATATTACCGTCACTTGAGTCGACCCACATCTAAATTCAGGTCATATATTCTAAGGTTTTGGTGGTCGACATGAACGGGTACGTCGCAGCAGAAAAAGCACGAGTCGTGTGACGAATTAGTCGATAAGAGCAACTCTAGCGGACACCACCGTATTCGCTGAACCATAAAAAGGGCGTTGAAGGGTTGTGTTTTTGCTCGGTTTTACTCTGGTTTACTCATGGCCAGAACAGAAACCACAAATCCGTACCATAAAATCTTGAATTTTGAACATTCGCGGGAGATTTCAGATGTTCATACGTATATAGCCATGATAGCAGGTACAAAAGTCACAAATTAAACTAAATTAAAGGGGATCTGGAAATCCTAACCCGCACGCCGCCGCTATTCCCTAACCCGCATGTAAAATCGGGATCACCGGAGCCTCATGGAGCGGCGGCAACGCTACCGTCAGCGGATTCAGGGCTCGTCGTTGGAGAGGCCGAGGTCGGAGAGGCCGAAGGTGGTGCCAGAACCAAGGTCCATGTACTTGTCGTCCTGCGCCGCCCACACGAGGTCGCCCTGGAGCTTCTTCGCGCGGTCTTCGCGGTCGCGGGCAAGCCCTTGCTCGAGCAAGATGTTGTCGATGTCCTTGTCGGCGAGCTCGAGCGGCATCGACCTTGGTCTCAGCAAAGCTCCGCTGCTAGATGACCTCCATCAAATGCTCGAAGGAGGCCTCGTCAGTGGTGTAGTCGGTGCTGGTGACGACGCAGCCCTTCGGGAGCTGCTCCTCCTTCACCGGCGACAGAGGAGTTCGTGGTGCGCGCGAGGAGCTCCCTTCCCCCACATGTGGCGGTCGAACTCCTCTGTCTCGCAGCGGAGAAGCGCGACCGGCACTGGCGCGAGGTGCTTCTTGTAGTGGAGGGCGGCGCGCTTGCGTGCCTTGTCCGCGGACGCACTGATGGTGCTCCTCCTCCTGGGTAGGGGTGAGGCCACGGTAGAGCGAGGAGGAAGGCGGCGTACGGCCGCGACGAACATTACTAGGAAAATGGCTATAGGTAATCCACACATCCGTGGCGCACGTGCTAGTGGTGCCCCACGGATAAAATAGGCGTGGCGCACTGCCTACAGGTGCCCTACGGCTAACTGGCGTAACCGTGGCGCACATGGGTGTGGTGCGCCATGCCTATGTGTGGGCCAGGCACATGTGGCCGCAACACACATACAGGGGCGGACCTAGGTTATGCTCCCAGGGGTCAAAGGACACCCGTAAAAAATGATTTGCTTCATATATTTTATTAATTTGTAGTATGTGACACCCCCCAACACTAGCTGAAAAAAATGTGGGGCTAAGACAGTGACACCGGGCATTTTTGGTTCTGGGTCCGCCCCTGCACACATACCCATAGCGACTAGGTCAAGGTGCGCTATGGATGTGCAACTTAGCCGTAGGGCACTCCGGCCTAATGCGCTAGGGGCTGTATATTGCAGCAGCCGGGTCAACTTAGCCGTAGGGCACTGGCCTACACCAACTCCACCCCCCCCCCTCCTCCCACCCCTCGTGGATTGCCTTTTTACGCTTTCTAAAAAATAAAAGGAAATGATAAATACTTTAAAAAATAAAATCATTTCATATGTAGAAAGGTAATATGGTATAGTTTTTAGGAAAATTAACAAACATGATTTTTCACTTTTTCTGAAAAAAAAGTCATGCCACGGTAAAATGACCGTAACTTTTGCATACGATGTCGAAAAAAATCGTATAATATACCAAAATGACGAGAACGAGATTCTGCATCCGATTGCAACAACCTCCGGTTTAGCGATTATTTAGATATTCAGAATTCGAAAAGAGTAAAAAGTTACGGTCAAAAGACCGTTTTTTCCTGCAGAAAAAAAAAAGGACAACTTACCCGTAGCGCATCACTACCTAGTGCGCTACGAGTAAGTTGGGCGGGATTAAAAATTTAGTGCGCTACGGGTAAGAGATAGCCGTAGCGCGAGGCCCGTGGCGTACAGCTAGTGCGCCACGGATGCTCTTTTCAGGTGCGCCACGAATGTCCATTTTCCTAGTAGTGGAAGTCCATAATGGTCCATCGGCGACTACCGATGGCGGATCTAGTGCGGGGGCCGGGGAATTTCTCTCGGGAGCTCGGTGATTTGAGTGGCGGTGCGAGCAAATGCGCGATGGAGGCGTGGAGGGGGCGGTGACGGAAAGAGGTGTCGAGATCCATAAAACGCCCTCGAAACCAGAACTATATAGCTCGAGGGGATGGATTTGTCGCCCTCTTAAAAAAATTCTGGGTCGGGCTCCATTTTTGGTGTCTGTTTGGGCTAAAAAACACGGCTTGGCCCATAAACCCGTCAACAGCATATGGGTTGTATATCTGCACGGGCTGATCAAGTGAATAAGCGATGATGAACAACATCAAGTGATGGGGCCTCTGATGATTTCTTTTTTAACTAACCCAAGTGGCACATGACTAAAATAGCAGTGAACACCTTTGATCGACCTCGATTCTTCAGAAAACAGGGTGTCGACAGACGACAAGCAAGGATATGGTAGTATTATCCTCTGTTCGTGGATCATGCGATGCGCACCCACTCCATTAAAGCATGGATGGTACATCACTTGGATACATGCACCACTGACCACCCACTGCCAACCATAGCCCTGCTATGGTTGGAGAGATCGATGGGCAGGGTCGGTTTGGCCTGTACTACGTGTGTATATGTATGTACGGTACAGATCTGGTAACACACCCTGCACTACTTTCGTTCCTCGTGACCCCCCGTTGCGACGGGTACCGAACTCGGTTGTCGTCAACGGCAAAGACAGAAGCCGGAGATCGATCGGGACGAAAAAAAAGGCGTGTTCGCCGAGTGCATGTTCCCCGGACGTCGCCGTCAGTGTCCACCGGATGGCGTCACCGCGCACTTCTCGCCACTTGAGCTCGCACCTCGCGGCAGCCACCCTTTTGCCCCCGCCGGTCGCGTCCTCATCATCCCCATCTCTTCTAACCTCTCCGATCAACGAATATGCTAATACAACTACAGTGGTAGATGACATCTTTAAGTAATTAAAGCCTCGCAGCAACAGGCGAAACTTCAACGAAGGGCGATTGTATATGTGCTCAAAACTCAAAAGGTACTTCCTCCGTTTCGAAACATAACATGTTTTAGCTTTTGTGAAAAAAGTTTATCTAGACATGTTTCCGTGTGTAGATTCACTTCGAACCTGAACACTAAAATACGTCTAAATTCATCCCTTTCACAAAAAGCTAAAACAGCTTATATTTCAAAATGAAGGGAGTAGATTGTAAGAAACACAGGCGGTTTGGTTCTTTGCACTTGCTAGCATGTAGTAATACTCTGGATTCCATAAAACTGGTTTGCACTATGCATCTCAACTTGTCACATCATTCTCAGCATCGATTCTGGAACTACGATCGGCTTGAACTCCTGCAAGTGCATCGTCGGTATATCTTTGCTCCCAGGTTCTAGAGCAATTCTAAACTCTAAAGGCCATATCCAGCGACGCAACTCATTTAGATGACTCAAACTGTCTGATTTGGTTTGTTTTGATCGGCTCTTGGGCAGAAAATGGGTCACGCTCCGGTTGTCCAGGCTTGTGCGTCCAGTGGGATGACCATTCATCAATTGCCTACACTTCTTTTTCTCGCACATTTTCATTAATTTAAAAAATATAATTTACATAGAAAAAACATAACGAAAACCCTAGTTGTGGCCATCGGCGGCGCCGGGCTAGCCACTCGTTCGCGCCATCCATCGAGAGGTCGATGTACGGTGGCGGCATCCAGGGGCCCTGCTGTTGCCACTCAGGCTGCACCGATGGCGGCTGGGCCATATGTTGCCTAGGCCACGCAAGCGTTGGAACCTCCTGCCTAGGCCAAAGCGACATGTTGCAGTGCGTGCGGTGACAACAGTATTGGAGGTGGCAGCTCTGTCTGTGCACCGCCACCTGCGCAGGGAGTTGGGCGACATTCTCCAGCTCGTCTTAGGTCCAGAGCACCTCCTTGTCGCGCTTGGAGAGTTGGATGGCTCGTGTTGTGGCTTCAACCTCATCGTAGTCTGGCGGCATGGTGGGTTCGCCCTCTTGCTTCATGACGACGTCCGTACCATCGCCGCACTCTTCCTCGCTGTCGCCCTCATCATTGTTGGAGTCCACGTCATCGAAGTGCGCAAGTAGATTTTCGTAATCTACCCCCGTCTAGAACTTTCCCCGATACGAGCACGCCCGCCACATGTCATGCTCCCAGGCGAGAAACTTCCGCCAGAAGTCCTTGGGGTTGTATGCGTGATCGTACTGCAGTGCCGACGGGAGCTGTGAGACGCGGCGGTGCAACTCTGCTTCCAGCGCGCCGGCTCGCCTTGCAGCAGATATTACATGAAAACTCCACAACGCCGAGGGTCGGGTCACTACGCCGATGGCCAAATATCGGGGCCCTCGACGTATGCCCCTTCACAGCCAAGGTCCGCAGGCCGGTCCTCAGCACGGGAAAGCCGTTGGCGTAGCCTAGCTAGACCGAGGGCGGCCCTCCGCGTAGTTACTGTGCACGGGGCAGCGTTAAGGCTATGCCGACGGCAATGTCCTCAACATACTATTTCCATTTTATCATATTAATCTTAAAAAATCATAAATCAATCATTCTAATTTATAAAAATACAAAAAAATATATTAAAATTTACAGAAAAATAATATCTATCTATCTACACTCAAATATTACACATTTATGAATAAAAATTAAGTAAAATATAAAAACATTACATATAGTTTAAAATGGACATAAGAAATTAAAAAATGATCCAAACAATGTGAAACCTTTGCGTGGTGCCATATTATGTGATATAGTTGGAAGGAAAAACATCAAACTTGGTATACTGATTTTGTTTTAAAAAAAACTTCACAAAAATGGCCTATCTCATTCGAGGTTTCTTGGCTTTCGCGTCAAATGACCAATGTTATGGCTAGAATCAATGCATAGTTTGTGATAATGTACCCATATTGTGCACGCATGTGCATGATGAGATGGCGAACAATGTTACAGGAGGAAGTTTTCCTGTTCGTCGCACCAAAAAGCCATTTTTCATTTTCCGACCATAAAAACGGGTGTTTTTTGAAGCAACCACCAAATGGATAATTCAAAATGCTACCACCACATTTAAAAAAAATACTAGATCACATTACATGGACAATGTCCAAATCGGAAGATCCCAAACCATTTCTTCCATCTCTGGTGAAAAAGACAAATTTCTGCAGAATTGATAAGAAGTGGGTCAGATATGAATTACAGATACATGATAACGCTCATGATTTTTTACAAAAATCATTTTTAGGTTCACAATATGCTATTTAATCAGAGATCGAATGTAAGTTTAGCGAGGCTCGGCCCTAAGCTAAGAATTTTTATGCCCGCCATACAACAAAGTATGACAATAGTTTGAAATGGGCATAAAAATTCAAAAATTATCCAAACAATGTGAAACCTTCGCTTGGTGTAATATTATATGATATAGTTGGAAGGAAAAATATCAAACTTGGTATATTTGATTATGTTTCAAAAAAACTTCACAAAATAACCTATCTCATTCGAGGTTTCTTGGCTTCCGGATCAAATGACCAATGTTATAGCTAGAATCAAGACATAGTTTGTGATAATATGCTCATATTGTGCGTGCATGTGCATGATAGGATGGCGACCAATATTGCAGGAGGAAGTTTTCTGTTTGTCACACCAAAAAGCCATTTTCCATGTCTCGAGCATAAAAACGGGGGTTTTTGTGAAGCAACCACCAAATGGCTAATTCAAAATGCTACCACCCCATTTAAAAAAATACTAAATCACCTTACATGGAAAATGTCCTAATCGGGAGATCTCAAACCTTTTCGTCCATCCCTGGTGAAAAAGCCAAATTCCGGCTGAATCGGTAGGAAGTGGGTCAGATATAAACTACAGGTACATGATCTGACGCTCATGATTTTTTATAAAAAATCATTTTTAGGTTCACAATATGCTATTTTATCAGAGATTCAATGCAAGTTTATCGAGGCTCAACCCTGATCTAAGAATCTTCATGCCTGCCGTTCAACAAAGTTTGACGATAGTTTGAAACGGGCATAAAAAATTTAAAAATGATCCAAACAATGCGAAACCTTCGCGTGGTGTAATATTATATGACATAGATGGGAGGAAAAAATAACAAATTTGGTATATTTATAATGTTTCAAAAAAACTTCATAAAACGACCTATGTCATTCGAGGTTTCTTGGCTTTTGATTCAAATGACCAATGTTATGGCTAGAATCAAGGCATATTTTGTGATAATGTGCCCATATTATGCGTGCATGTGCATGATGGGATGACGAACAATGTTGTAGGAGGAAGTTTCCTGTTCGTCGCACCAAAAAACCATTTTCCATTTTTCGATCATAAAAAAAGGAGGGTTTTGTGAAGCAACCACCAAATGGCTAATTCAAGATGCTGTCACCCCATTTTAAAAAATACTAGATCACCTTACATGGACAATTTCCTAACCGGAAGATCTCAAACCTTTTCGTCCACCCCTGGTAAAAAGACAAATTTCTGCCGAATCAGGAGGAAGTGTGTCAGATATGAACTACACGTATATGATATGAGGCTCAGGATTTTTTACAAAAATCATTTTTAGATTCACAATATGCTATTTAATTAGAGTTTGAATGCAAGTTTAGCGAGGCTCAGTCCTGAGCTAAGAATTTTTAGGCCCGCCGTACAACAAAGTATGACGATAGTTTAAAATGGGCATAAAAAATTCAAAAATTATCCAAACAATGTGAAACCTTCGCTTGGTGTCATATTATATGATATAGTTAGAAGGAAAAATATCAAACTTGGTATATTAATTACGTTTCAAAAAAAACTTCACAAAATGATCTATCTCATTCGAGGTTTCTTAGCTTTCGGGTCAAATGACCAATGTTATGGCTAGAATCAAGGCATATATTGTGATAATATGCCTATATTATGCGTGCATGTGCATGATGGGATGGCTAACAATGTTGCAGGAGGAAGTTCTCTGTTCATCGCACTAAAAATCCATTTTCCATTTTCCGGTCATAAAAAACGGGGGGTTTGTGAAGCAACCACCAAATGGCTAAGTCAAAATGCTACCACCCCATTTTAAAAAATACTAGATCACCTTACATGGACAATTTCCCAACCGGGGGATCTCAAACCTTTTCGTCCATCCCTGGTAAAAAGACAAATTCCTGCCGAATCGATAGGAAGTGGGTCAGATATGAACTACAGGTACATGATCTGATGCTCATTTTTTTTATAAAAATCATTTTTAGGTTCACTATATGTTATTTCATCAGAGATCCAATGCAAGTTTAGCGAGGCTTAGCCCTGAACTAAGAATCTTCGTACTCGTCGTTTTAGACTTTTAAATGGAGAGAGTTCGAAATAGTTAGTAGAGGTTTTAGAGTTTTGAAAATGGAAGAATTCGAAACCTTCACCCTAGATTCATTTTGGAATGTGCTATGGATGTCATATTTGAATTTCTCTTATTTTTCTAATCAATTTGGATTATTTTAAATTTTTAAAATTCGAAAAGGAGAAACAATTATTTTAAAAATTATTTTTTATTATAAAAATTTAATTATTTCATATTTGGATTTCTCACATTTTTCTGATAATAATGGATATATTATTTGTCGAATTTCAATTTACAGATTTAAAGATATTAAGTATGCTATATTATATGATAATAATGGCAAAAAATGAATAAAATATTATTTTTATTATTTATTTTATTTTCATTGGAATTCAATATTATTATTATTATTATTATTATTATGTATTCATTGTTGTTTTAGACATAGTGGTATAAGAGTTTAGAGGATTGATATTGTAGTATTGACAAGAAGGTATAATTTGTTTCGTGGGATCTAATCTGAAGAGAACCGAGAAGTAAGTGTGCTGGGAGTGGAGTAGTGTGAGGATGGATGATCGAGCGAGAAGTTTAACCAAAACTGGAATTTAACCTAAGATTAAGTGTACTTAGTGTTAAAAATATTTCAAGTGAGAAAGATTCGAACAATTCAAAAGTGAAAGAGATTCAAAAAATTCGAAATATGAAAAAAAATTAGAAAAAAATAATACTAACAGACCGTTGTCTATGCCGGGCTATGCCGAGGGCAATATCGTCGGCACAGAATAGCCCGAGGGTGCTACGTCGAGAGCTGCCCTCGGCACCGCCTGTGCCGATGACATTTCTGAGTCTGTGCAGAAGACAACTGGCCCTCGGCGTAGTGCAGTTTTCCTATAGTGAGAGGTGGCACCGGCTTCCCAGATCTAGCGCGGACGGCTACAGGAAAGTCCCCCGTACGTCCGCTTCCGACATGTACATTATATATCGGTCGCCGAGGAATCAATAGCTGGTAGTTGTTCGGCTGCTCCAGCTTGGATTGGATCGTGTCGTGTCGTGTCGGCTTCAGTGATCCTCCGGTCCCCGTACGTACGTCCACGTTGAGATTTCCACGTCCACGTCGTCATGGGTATGGGCGTCGCTGGCATGCCGGCTGGTCGGCCAGAGGTTTCCAGGACCGATAATGGTCGATGGATACATGTTCACGTACTTCGCGAGGTTTGGAGGCGTCTCCTGTGGCTGCATCTCATGGGAGGAATATTAGTGTCACTCGAGTCGACCAGACCACTTCCAGATTCGGGTCAGTCATAGTCTAAGGTTTAGGTGGTCGACGTGCACATGTACGTCCAAGCAGAAAAAACAGGAGTCGCGTTATGCCGGGCAGGTAGGCAAGGCATATATGCCTCGGATTCGAGTAGTGATTTTTAACTAAAGTGGCAGCGTGGCACTGCACTAAAATGGGAGTGAACACCACCCTTGGTATGGATCGTCAGGAAACAGGAAGTCGACAGGCCAAGGATATTGTACTAGTATTATCCTCTGCTCGTGGATCATGCGATGCGCACCCACTTCCATTAAAGCACCGAGGGTACACCAACTAGATACATGCAATCTCAACTCACACACAGCTCTTCCTCCTTTCCCTCTTGCTACAGTAGTCTTCTCCCTTGAGAGTCGCCCGTGTTCTCCTGGCGCCTCCCTCCTCCTCTTCCGCCGGCGATGCTGGTAGGAGAGGAGATGGTGAAGGTTGCCGGGATCTTCTGTGTAGAGTAGGTGTAGGGCATCTCGCAGTAGGTTTAGGATTAGGGTTAGTCGTTGTTGCCTCCGTGGCGTATGGCGAGATGCCGATGGGCTTGTCCCCTCTGTCGTTGCCGCTCGACGACAGACGGTTGTCCTCCTCGTGCTCCGGCGAGTCCCTAAGGTGGGGGAACGCTGGTAGTGCGTCTGAGGACGGAAGCCTCTATAATAACGGCGGCGGCTGCTTCAGCGAGATCTAGAGGCCGGCGCTCGTGCTTCCCCCCCTGACCGGCCGTGGTGGCGAGGGGTGGGAGATGGTTGGCGCGGTGCAGACCAGATCTGCCAAAGAGCCAGGATGCGATCCGCTGGATCTTTCTGGCCAGATCCAGCGCCTGTTGGGAGGAATCCTCGGTGTGGAGCTTCCATCGAGGAAGCCAGATGCAGCGGCGACGACTCCCATCGGTGGCTCCTCTCATCAGGTCAGTGGCCTCAGTACACCCTGTCTTCGTATGAGGCCTCTTCAACCTTCTCTGGCCGGCCATGGTGGCGAGGGGAGAAGTAGAGAAGTTGCTGCTTTCGTTGTCCAGGATGTGTTGAGGAAGCCACGAACTGGCATCGGTGGCTCGCTTTCTTCTTCTTCTGCTGTGACGACCTCTACTGCTGCTGGAGCTCTCAAGATCTCAAGGAATCCCCTCCAGTTTGCAGCCAGGGTGGCTCGGGTGGTTCGCCGGCATCAGTGGTTTCGCTGGCCAGTTTCCGAAGCCCCCTCCTTCAACCTCCGGCGGGAGGCCCCTCTACCTTGCTTGTATTTGGCAAGGACGCGGCTGGCGATGGTGGCAATTGCATCACCGGCGAGGTCGGGATTTACTCGAGGACTCGATGGCTCTTGGAAATATTTTTCTAGGGTCCTCTGTGTAAATTGGAAGGACATGGTTGTAATTTGCTATCTTTCAGGTCCTTTCTGCAGCATTGTAACAATTTTGATATATTAATGCCAGTTCTAGGACCTTTGGGTCCCTTCCCCTGTTCAAAAAAAAACTAGATACATGCACGACCCACTGCCCCCCCCCACCCCACCCCCCACTGCCAACCATAGCCCTGGGCCAACCTACACGAGAAGACTGATACACTGACGGCCATAGCCCTGGGTCAACCTACACGAGAAGACTGATACGCTGACTGTAGGGTTTCGTAGCATGGAAAACAAAAAATTTCTACCGCATACAAACAAACAAGCCAAGATCTATCTACTAGATTGTAGCAACGAGTCGATGGAATAACTCACCCTCGAAGATTCCAAAGTGTTTAACGAGAGCGGATTCTCGTGGGTGATGTAGTCGTACTCTTTCCGATCTCAAGATCACGTAGATGATCCTTCCGGCGCTGCATTCCGGCAGCGCTTCCGCAGTCGGTCACACGTTCGGTACTCGACGAAGACCTTCCTCTCCCTTGTTCCAGCAGGCAGCGGAGGTTGTAGCACTCTCCTCGCAATTCCGGCAGCACAATGGCGTGGTACCGGAAGTAGAGGGGACATCTCGCAGGGCTTCGCCTTAAGCCGGAGCGAGTATGGTGGACTATGAGAGAGATCCTCGGCGATCTAGGGTTTATACGCACCGAGGAGGAGGCTTGGCCGACGGCTAGGGATTTCCCTAGGCGGCGGCGGCTATGGAGGGCGGCGGCTAGGGTTAGGGTTTAGAGGGGGGAACTTGTGTGCTAGGAGGGGCAGCCCTGCCCCTCCTTTTATAGGTGGGAGGCGCCGGCCAAGGGGAGGGGAGTCCCTCCCCAACTCGGATCCCAAGTGGGCCGGCGGTGGAGGGGAGGAACTCCTCCCCAAGTAGGCTTCCTACTTCCCCTCCACCTTCCAAAATAGCCGTTTGACTTTTCAAATTGGCGTTTGACTTTTCAAACTAGGATTTGTTTAAACCCTTTATTTTGTTCAGCGATGACACCTAGTACATGATGCAATCATTCCAACTTGATATGACACATTCATGTACCCTTCCCCTCCGGAGTGCCGGACATTCCGGAACCTTCTAGAACATTCCCGATAAAAACACCGGAACCATTCTCCAACCCCGAAACAGGACTTTCCTTATATGAATCTTATTCTCCGGACCTTTCTGGATCTCCTCGTGATATCCCGGATCCCATCCGAGACTCCGGACAACATTTGGTCTCTTACTCATCATTCCATAACTACTTAAACAACGTCGAATCCTTAAGTGTGTCTCCCTACGGTTCGTGAATTATGCGGACATGATCGAGACACTTCTCCGAACAATAACCAATAGAGGAATCTGGAAATTCATATGGCTCCCACATATTTTTACGATTACTTTGCGATCGAATGAACCACTTACATACGATACCAATTTCTCTTTGTCTCACGATAGTTTACTTATCCGAGGTTATGATCGTCGGTATCTCTGCATACCTAGTTCAACCTCGTTACTGATAAGTACTCTTTTCTCGTTCCCGTGATATGTGATCCCTTGTGAGCCAGTCACATGCTTGCAAGCTAATTGGATGACATTTCACCGAGAGGGCCCAGGGTATATCTATCCGTCATATGGATGGACAAATCCCACTCTTGATCCATGTGTCTCAACAAATACTTTCCGAACACTCAATGCCACCTTTATAGCCACCCAGTTATGGTGTGGTGTTTGATGTCATCAAAGCATCCTTCCGGTGAAGGTGATATGCATGATCTCATGGTCGAAGGAATTAGGTTACTATGTATCAGAAAGCATATAGCAATTGAACTATTAAAATGACTTGATCTTTATGCTACGCTTATCTATAGGAGTATGTCCATCATATCATTCTCCTAACGATATGATCTTGTTGTTAATAACATCTCAATGTTCATGATAGGGAAACCACAATCATTTATTAACCAACAAGCTAGTATTATATAGAGACTTTACTAGGGACTTCAATTTAAGTTTACAAATCACACAAGTATTAATGTTTCCTTGTTAATACTATTATAGCATGAATGTAAACATTTATCATAAACACAAAGATATAATAATAACTACATTTATTATTGCCTCTAGGGCATATCTCCAACAGTCTCCCACTTGCACTAGAGTCATCTAATCTATATTACATGGTAATATACCGAACACCCATGGCAGTTTGGTGTTGGTCATGTTTTGCCCTCGGGAGAGGTTTAGTCAACGGATCCGCCACATTCAGATATGTGTGTACTTTGCAAATCTTTATGTCCCCATCTTGGACATGTTCTCGAATAGCGTGAAAACGTAGCTTGATATGCTTCAGCTTCTTGTGTGACCTTGGTTCTTGCGCATTGGCTATGGCGCCCATGTTATCACAGTAGATAGACATTGGGTCCAGCGCAATTGGAACCACACCCAGCTCTGTAATGAACTCTTTCATCCATATCGCTCCTTGTGAAGCCTCCGAAGCAGCCATGTATTCCGATTCAGTTGAAGATCTCGCCACAACGCTTTGCTTTGCACTCCTCCAGCTAACTGTTGCACCATTCAAAATAAATACGTATCCAGATTGTGATTTAGAATCATCCGGATCGGTGTTCCAACTAGCATCGGTGTAACCATTAACAACGAGCTGTTCATCACCTCCATAAGAAAGAACCATATCCTTAGTTCTTCTCAAGTACTTAAGGATGTTTTTGACCGCTGTCCAATGATCCACTCCTGGATCACTTTGATATCTGCTAGTTAAACTAAGAGCATATGCAATGTCGGGTCTAGTACATAGCATGTCATACATTAGAGATCCTATGGCTGAGGCATAGGGAGTCTTACTCATCCTTTCTCTATCTTCTGTCGTTGTCGGACTTTGAGTTTTACTCAAGGTCGTATTGGGCAACATGGTCAAGAACCCTTTCTTGATATCTTCCATTCCAAACCTCTTTAGAACTTTGTCCAAATATGTACTTTGCGACAATGATATTAGGCGTCTCGATCTATCTCTATAAATCTTTATGCCTAATATGTAAGCTGCTTCGCCAAGATCCTTCATTGAAAAACTATTATTCAAATATTCCTTGACACTATTAAGAAGGTCTACATCATTCCCAATCAACAATATGTCATCTACATACAGTATTAAGAATGCTACAGAGCTCCCACTCACTTTCTTGTAAATACAAGCTTCTCCATAAGTTTGTATAAAACCAAAACTTTTGATCACCTTATCAAAATGTTGATTCCAACTTCGGGATGCTTGCTTAAATCCATAAATGGACCGTTGAAGTTTGCATACCTTGTTAGCATCTTTAGGATCGACAAAACCTTTGGGTTGCATCATATACAACTCTTCATCAATATCTCCATTGAGGAACGCTGTTTTTACATCCATCTGCCATATCTCATAATCATTATATGCAGCGATTACTAACATAATCCTCACAGACTTTAGCTTCGCTACCGGTGAGAACGTATCATTGTAGTCAACTCCTTGAATTTGTTGAAACCATTTTGCGTCAAGTCGAGCTTTATAGACAGTAACATTACCATCAGCATCTGTTTTCTTCTTGAAAATCCATTTGTTCTCGACAACCTTTCGGCCATTTGGTAAGTCCACCAAAGTCCATACTTGGTTTTCGTACATGGATCCAATCTCGGATTTCATGGCTTCTTGCCATTTATTGGAATCTGGGCTCATCGTCGCTTCCTCATATGTTGCAGGGTCATCGGTGTTGTCCACCAACATGACACTCATAACGGGATCATACCAATCAGGAGTAGTACGAGTTCTCGTTGACCTGCGAGGCTCCGTAGCAACGACAACCGAAGTTTCGTGATCATCATCATTAGCTTCCTCTCTTATTGGTGCAGGCACCACAGGAACTTCTTTCGGTGCTGCGCTACTCGCAATTTCGAGAGAAGGTTCAACAACCTCGTCAAGTTCTACTTTCCTTCCAGTCACTTCTTTCGAGAGAAATTCCTTCTCTAGAAAGGATCCATTCTTAGCAACGAAGATTGTGCCTTCGGATCTATGATAGAAGGTATACCCAATAGTTTCCTTCGGGTATCCTATGAAGACGCATTTTTCCGCTTTGGGTTCAAGCTTGTCCGGCTGTAACTTCTTTACATAGGCTTCGCAACCCCAAACTTTAAGGAACGACAATTTAGGTTTCTTCCCAAACCATAATTCATATGGTGTCGTTTCAACGGATTTAGATGGTGCCCTATTTAAAGTGAATACGGCTATTTCTAATGCATAACCCCAAAATGATAGCGGTAAATCTGTAAGTGACATCATAGAACGAACCATATCTAAGAGAGTTCGATTACGATGTTCGGACACACCATTACGCTGTGGTGTTCCCGGCGGTGTCAATTGTGAAAGTATTCCGCATTTCTTCAAATGCTCGCCAAACTCGTAACTTAGATATTCACCTCCATGATCAGAACGTAGAAATTTAATCTTCTTGTTACGTTGATTCTCAAGCTCACTTTGAAATTCCTTAAACTTCTCGAAAGTTTCGGACTTATGTTTCATGAAATAGATATACCCATATCTACTCAAGTCATCCGTGAAGGTAAGAACATAACGATAACCACCGCGCGATGCTACATACATTGGACCACACACATCGGTATGTATGATTTCCAATAAGTCCGTAGCTCGCTCCATCATACCAGAAAATGGAGTCTTAGTCATTTTACCCATCAGACATGCTTCGCATCTATCAAGTGATTAGAAATCAAGTGATTCAAGAAGTCCATCGGAATGGAGTTTCTTCATACGCTTCACTCCAATGTGACCAAGACTACAGTGCCACATATAGGTCGAGTTATCGCTCGATTTCAAACGTTTAGCCTCAATGTTATTAATATGTGTATTTCCACTATCGAGATTCAATAAGAATAGACCATCTATCAAAGGTGCATGTGCATAAAACATATTACTCATATAAATCGAACAACCATTATTCTCGGACTTAAACAAGTAACCGTCTCGCAATAAACAAGATCCCGATATAATGTTCATGCTTAACACAGGCACCAAATAACAATTATTTAAGTATAAAACTAATCCCGAAGGTAGATGAAGGGGTAGCGTGCCGACCGCGATCACATCAACCTTTGATCTGTTTCCCACGCGCATCGTCACCTCGTTCTTCGCTAGCTTCCGTTTATTCTGCAGCACCTGTTTCGAGTTACAAATATGAGCAACCGAACCAGTATCAAATACCTAGGCACTACTATGAGTACTAGTGAGATACACATCAATAACATGTATATCGGATATACCTTTCTTCTTGATGTTGCCGTTCTACAAATCCGCCAAGTACTTTGGGCAATTCCACTTCCAGTGACCTTCTCCCTTGCAGTAAAAGCACTCAGTATCAGGCTTAGGTCCAGCCTTGGTCTTCTTCATCGGCGCGGTAACTTTCTTACCACCCTTCTTGAAGTGTTCCTTTTGCTTAGACTTGCCTCTCTTGAATTTGGTGGTCTTATTGACCATCAACACTTGGTGCTCTTTCTTGATCTCCACTTCTATAGATTTCAACATGGCAAAGAGTTCTGGCAACTCCTTGTTCATGTTTTGCATATTGTAGTTCATCACAAAGTTCTTGTAACTTGGTGGTAGTGATTGGAGGACACGGTAAATCCCCAAAGCATTAGGAATCACTATACCCCAAGCTTTGAAGTTTGTTTGCGTGCCCAGACATCTTAAGCACATGCTCACTGACGGAGCTGCCCTCTTCTATCTTGCAGTTAAAGAACTTTTCAGAATCCTCATAGCTCTCAATTGCCGCGTGAGTCTCAAAGATCAATTTGAGATCACGGACAATATCATGTGGGTTTCAATTCTCAAACCTTTTCTGAAGCTCCGATTCTAAACCATACAAGATAGCACACTGAACTGTGGAGTACTGAGTCTTCCGAGCGAGGTAAACATTCTTTACTTCATCGGTAGCAGTAGCTGCAGGTGGGTCACCCAGCGGTGCATCCAGCACATAGGTCAAATTACCAGCTGTGAGGACAATCCTCAAATTGCGGAACCAATCCGCGAAGTTGCTTCTATTGTTTTTCAACTTTTCTTTCTCTAGGAACGCATTAAAATTGATAGTAGGGGCCGCCATTGATCTACAACATATTTGCAATAGTTTAGACTAAGTTTATGACAAACTGAGTTCTAATTAATAGTTAAATTAATCTTAGGTGAACTCCCACTCAAAACAATATCCCTCACATTGTTTTAGTGATCACACGAACCAAATCCACCACATCAATACCGATCATCACGAGAGTTGATGTAGTTTCAATGGCGAACAATCGACATGTTCATCATATCTACTATATGATTCATGCTTTACCTTTCGGTGATCCGTGTTCCAAGACCATGTCTGTACATGATAGGCTTGTCAAGATCAAACCTTAGCTTCCGCATGAGCAAATCTGGCTTGCTCACGTTGTATACACTTGCGGAATCTAACACACCCGATCATCACGTGGTGCTTCGAAACAACAAGCTTTAGCAATGGTGCTAACTAAGGATGAACACTTTAGAACTTGAAATTCATGTGCATGAGGGATCATCTTATAATGCTACCGTCGTTAACTAAGCAATACAAGATGCATAAAGGATTAACATCACATGCAAGTCATAATATGTGATATGATATGGCCTTTCTTCTTTGTGCTTCCGATCTCCATCTTCAAGCACGAACATGATCTCCATCATCACCGGCATTGCATCAAGGTCAATGACGCTGCTCCATGGTTGTCGTCCACCGGCTTCAACTATTACAACTACTTTGAATAGACACGCGGGTCTTAACAGAATTTAAAGACAACCATATGGCTCCTGCCGGTTGCCAACTTACAATAAGGAACATTGCATACATCAAATATAATAACAATCATGGCCATATCACATCACAGCACACCCCTGCAAAACAAAGTTAGACGCCTCTACTTTCTTTGCATGTTTTACGTGGTTTGGGGCTTTCAATAAGTGTCGTTCTAACTTACGAACAAGAACCACAACATTGACACTAGCATTGTCAATCACCCGTTGTAAATTGAATCTTAACTATGTTGGGAGAAACAGGCACCCGCAAAGCCACTTATGCAATACAAGTTGCATGTCAAGCATGGAGCAAGTCTCATGAACGATGTCATGTAAGGTTAGCCCGGGCCGCTTCATCCCACCATCCCGCAAGATGCAAAGTACACAAGAAGCAATCGACAATAAAAGCATCAACGCCCACAATGACCATTGTGTTCTACTCGTGCAACAGATCTACATATAGACACGGCTCTGATACCACTGTAGGGTTTCGTAGCATGGAAAACAAAAAAATTCTATCGCATACAAACAAACAAACCAATATCTATCTACTAGATTGTAGCAACGAGTCGATGGAATAACTCACCGTCGAAGATTCCAAAGTGTTTAACGAGAGCAAATTCTCGTGGGTGATGTAGTCGTACTCTTCCCGATCTCAAGATCGTGTAGACGATCCTTCCGACGCTGCATTCCGGCAGCGCTCCCGCAGTCGGTCACACGTTCCGTACTCGACGAAGACCTTCCTCTCCCTTGTTCCAGCAGGCAGCGGAGGTTGTAGCACTCTCCTCGTGATTCCGGCAGCACAACGGCGTGGTACCGGAAGTAGAGGGGAGATCTCGCAGGGCTTCGCCTTAAGCCGGAGCGAGTATGGTGGACTATGAGAGAGATCGCCGGCGATCTAGGGTTAAGACGCACTAAGGTGGAGGCTTGGCCGGCGGCTAGGGTTAGCTAGGCGGAGGCGGCGACTTGCCCTAGGCAGCGGCAGCAGGAAGTGGCGGCGTCGGGCTAGGGTTTTGGGTGGAGGTTTTGGGTTCTAGGAGGGGTAGCCCTGCCCCTCCTTATATAGGTGGAGGGGCGCGCCAGGGGAGGGGAGTCCCTCCCCAACTCAGTTTCCCAAGGGGGCCGGCGGTGGAGGGGAGGAACTCCTCCCCAAGTAGGTTTCCTACTTCCCCTCCACCTTCCAAAATAGTCGTTTGACTTTTCAAATTGGCGTTTGACTTTTCAAACTAGGATTTGATTAAACCCTTTCTTTTGTTCAGCGATGACACCTAGTACATGATGCAATCATTCCAACTTGATATGACACATTCATGTACCCTTCCCCTCCGGAGTGCCGGACATTCCGGAACCTTCTAGAACATTCCCGATGAAAACACCGGAACCATTCCCCAACCCCGAAACAGGACTTTCCTTATATGAATATTATTCTCCGGACCTTTCCGGATCTCCTCGTGATATCCCTGATCCCATCCGAGACTCCGAACAACATTCGGTCTCTTACTCATCATTCCATAACTACTCAAACAACATCGAATCCTTAAGTGTGTCTCCCTACGGTTCGTGAATTATGCGGACATGATCGAGACACTTATCCGAACAATAACCAATAGAGGAATCTGGAAATTCATATGGCTCCCACATATTTCTACGATTACTTTGCGATCGAATGAACCACTTACATACGATACCAATTTCCCTTTGTCTCACGATAGTTTACTTATCCGAGGTTATGATAGTCGGTATCTCTGCGTACCTAGTTCAACCTCGTTACTGATAAGTACGCTTTTCTCGTTCCCGTGATATGTGATCCCTTGTGAGCCAGTCACATGCTTTCAAGCTAATTGGATGACATTTCACCGAGAGGGCCCAAAGTATATCTATCCGTCATATGGATGGACAAATCCCACTCTTGATCCATGTGTCTCAACCAATACTTTCCGAACACTCAATGCCACCTTTATAGCCACCCAGTTACGGTGTGGTGTTTGATGTCATCAAAGCATCCTTCCGGTGAAGGTGATATGCATGATCTCATGGTCGAAGGAATTAGGTTACTATGTATCAGAAAGCATATAGCAATTGAACTATTAAAATGACTTGATCTTTATGCTACGCTTATCTCTAGGAGTATGTCCATCATATCATTCTCCTAACGATATGATCTTGTTGTTAATAACATCTCAATGTTCATGTTAGGGAAACCACAATCATTTATTAACCAACAAGCTAGTATTATATAGAGACTTTACTAGGGACTTCAATTTAAGTTTACAAATCACACAAGTATTAATGTTTCCATGTTAATACTATTATAGCATGAATGTAAACATTTATCATAAACACAAAGATATAATAATAACTACATTTATTATTGCCTCTAGGGCATATCTCCAACAGTCCCACTTGCACTAGAGACATCTAATCTAGATTACATGGTAATATACTGAACACCCATGGCAGTTTGGTGTTGGTCATGTTTTGCCCTCGGGAGAGGTTTAGTCAACGCATCCGCCACATTCAGATCTGTGTGTACTTTGCAAATCTTTATGTCCCCATCTTGGACATGTTCTCGAATAGCGTGAAAACGTAGCTTGATATGCTTCAGCTTCTTGTGTGACCTTGATTCTTGCGCATTGGCTATGGCGCCCATGTTATCACAGTAGATAGACATTGGGTCCAGCACACTTGGAACCACACCCAGCTCTGTAATGAACTCTTTCATCCATATCGCTCCTTGTGAAGCCTCCGAAGCAGCCATGTATTTCGATTCAGTTGAAGATCTCGCCACAACGCTTTGCTTTGCACTCCTCCAGCTAACTGCTGCACCATTCAAAATAAATACGTATCCAGATTGTGATTTAGAATCATTCGGATCGGTGTTCCAACTAGCATCGGTGTAACCATTAACAACGAGCTGTTCATCACCTCCATAAGAAAGAACCATATCCTTAGTTCTTCTCAAGTACTTAAGGATGTTTTTGACCGCTGTCCAATGATCCACTCCTAGATCACTTTGATATCTGCTAGTTAAACTAACAACATATGCAATGTCGGGTCTAGTACATAGCATGTCATACATTAGAGATCCTATGGCTGAGGCATAGGGAGTCTTACTCATCCTTTCTCTATCTTCTGCCGTTGTCGGACTTTGAGTTTTACTCAAGGTCGTATTGGGCAACATGGGCAAGAACCTTTCTTGCTATCTTCCATTTCAAACCTTTTTAGAACTTTGTCCAAATATGTACTTTGCGACAATGATATTTGGCGTCTCGATCTATCTTTATAAATCTTTATGCCTAATATGTAAGCTGCTTCGCCAAGATCCTTCATTGAAAAACTATTATTCAAATATTCCTTGACACTATTAAGAAGGTCTACATCATTCCCAATCAACAATATGTCATCTACATACAATATTAAGAATGCTACAGAGATCCCACTCACTTGCTTGTAAATACAAGCTTCTCCATAAGTTTGTATAAAACCAAAACTTTTGATCACCTTATCAAAACGTTGATTCCAACTTCGGGATGCTTGCTTCAATCCATAAATGGACCGTTGAAGTTTGCATACCTTGTTAGCATCTTTAGGATCGACAAAACCTTTGGGTTACATCATATACAACTCTTACAACATTGTTCGCCATCCCATGGTACACATGCGTGCATAATATGGGCACATTATCACATACTATGCCATGATTCTAGCCATAACATTGGTCATTTGACCAGAAAGCCAAGAAACCTCGATTGAGATAGGTCATTTTGTAAAGGTTTTTTTGATACACAATCAATATACCAAGTTTGGTATTTTTTTCTTGCAACTATGTCACATAATATGACATCACACAAAGGTTTTGCATTGTTTCAATCGTTTTTGAATTTTTTATACCCTTTTTAAACTATCAGTTTCTAAATCGGCGGGCATGAAGATTATTAGCTTGGAGCTGAGTCTCTTGCATTGGATCTTTGATGAAATAGCATATTGTGAACCTAAAAATTATTTTTGCAAAAAATCTTGAGCATCATATCATGTACCGTAGTTCAAATCTGACTCACTTCCTACCGATTGGGCAGGAATTTGTATTTTTCACGTGGGGTGGACGGAAAGGTTTGAGATACCTCGGTTGGCACATTGTCTATGCAAGGCGGTCTACTATTTTTGAAAAATTGGGGTGGTATCATTTTGGACTTTATTTGGTGGTTGCTTCACAAAACACCCTTTTTTGCACACGAAAAATGAAAAATAGTTTTTGGTGCGACAAAAGGAAAAACTTCCTCCTGTAACATTGTTCGACATCCCAAGATACACATGCATGCACAATATGGGCACATTATCACAAACTATGCCACGATTCTAGTCATAACATTGGTCATTTGACCTCAAAGGGAGGAAACCTTGATTGAGATAGGTCGTTTTATGAAGGTTTTTTTAGACAAAATTAATATACCAAGTTTGGTATTATTTTCTTGTAACTATGTCACATAATATGACAACATGCGAAGGTTTTGTATTGTTTTGATCGTTTTTAAATTTTTAATGCCCGTAAACTATCATCAAACTTTCTAAATCGGTGGCATGAAGATTCTTAACTCGAGGCTGAGTCTCGCTAAACTTGAATTGGATCTATGATGAAATAACATATTGTGAACCTAAAATGATTTTTCTAAAAATCATGAGCATCAGATCATGTACATGTAGTTCAAATCTGAGTCATTTTCTACCAATTCGGACAGAAAGTTTGAGATACCTCGGTTGGTACACCGTCCATGCAAGGTGGTATACTATTTTTGAAAAATATGGTGATATCATTTTGAAACTTTTATTTGGTGGTTGCTTCACAAAACATCCCATTTTAGGCACTCGAAAAATAGAAAATATGTTATACAAAAGTATTTTTATTTATATAGATATTTTTGAACAAAAATATGTAATATTTGAGTTTATATAGATAGACCTTATTTTTCTGCAAATTGTGAGATATTATATGTATCTTTTTGAATTAAAATGGTTTAGTTATAATTTTTCTAAGATTAACGTGGCAAAAAAAATTACATTGACGGCAAAGCCGTCGGCGTAAGTGTGAAACCTACGCCTGTGCTGTCGGCGTAGACTTGACGTTGTCGCTTTGCCATTAATCTAATCCCCCTATACCAATGGCATTTTTTATACCGTCGGTCTATCCATACTACGGCGACGGCCCACACGGCCGTGTGACGAGCCCGGGCAACTGCCCCGACGGGCTCGACCTTTTGCCGTCGGTAACACACACTGCACTCGCTACTTTCCTTCGACGGATACCGAACTCGGTTGTCGTCAACGGCAAAGACAGAAGCCGGAGATCGATCGGGATCGGAACGAAAAAGGCGTGTTCGCCGAGTGCGTGTCCCCCGGAGGTCGCCGTACGTCACCGCGCACTTCTCGCCACTTGAGTTCGCTCCTGGCGGCAGCCACCCTTTTTTGCCCCCGCCGGTCGCGTCCTCATCATTCATCCCGTCTCTTCTACCCTCTCCGATCAAGGAATATACTAATACCACTACAGTGGTAGATAGCGTCTTTAAGTAAAGTCTCGCAGCAACAGGCGAAACTTCAGCAAAGGCCGATCGTGTGGTCAAAAAGGTACACTCCTCGGATCATAATACGAAACACAGGCTTTGGTTGTTCCTAATTTGCTCTTGCTATATTAGTAGTAGCATGTAAGTCCTCGGATTCCATGAAACTGGTTTTCACCATGCATCTCAAGTTGTAACATCGTTCTTAGCGCATCAATTCCGAACCACGATCGGCTTGGAACTCCTGAACTCCAACACTTCACTCTCAAGTGATATTGTAGCCAAATTATTGAGTCTTTGTTGTTTCATTGTATTACGCATATATGAGTTTAAAATCTTCAATTTAGAAAAACTCCGTTCTACTGATGCAACCGGGAATAGTCAACAAAACTCTATGCAATACTTGATTGGGAAAACAATCATGTCGCTTAAAAAAATTCAGAACTTTAATCGGCCCCATTTATTTTGAATGAAATCTTAAAGAAACTTCAGCTCAACATATAGATCATTGGCATCAATGCCAGATTTTTTATAACAAATCTGTCCATAGCCCCTTTTTAAAATAGAACAAACACCGCCAAATAGATCTTGAAACAAAATAGATATTGAAACCTAGTTCGGTATCCTTCCATGGCTGGCCATTGATGCTGTCTGGGATCGCCAATTGGCCGACTGTCAACGCCGGCTGTGATCACCGATCCGCTGGCTCAAAGGCAAGGGCTCTCTTCCTCCACCCGATCGCATCACCAAGAATTGGACGACTCCATATTCATCATCCTACAGGTAAGATCCGATCAATATAAGAAACTAGGCAGCATATGCAAGTTCATACAGATTTTGAGTAAATGAGCACAAATAAAAAATAGAATTGCAAATTTGTAGCAGTCGTGTGGTTACTTGAGTGATGAATACACTATCTGGCACTATATAAATTAGTAATAAATGTGTTTCAATTCTACTTTTCAATACGCACCCACTTCCGTTGAAGCACCGAGGGTGCATCACTTGGATTAATACATGCACCACCCACTGCCAACCATAGCCCTGGGCCAACGATGGGTAGTGCAGGGGAGCCACGTCGGTTTGGCATGTCTGCCTGCCTGTACTACGGTGCGTTTATAAATGTATGTACGGTACCGATCTGGTAACACACCCTGCACTGCACTCACTACTTTCCTTCGACGGATACCAAACTCGGTTGTCTGTCGTCAACGGCCAAGACGAAAGCCGGAGAGACCGATCGGGATCGGGACGAAAAAGGCATGTCCCCCGGAGGTCGCCGTACGTCACCGCGCACTTCGCGCCACTTGAGCTCGCTCCTCGCGGCAGCCACCCTTTTGCCCCCGCCGGTCGCGTCCTCATCATCGATCCCCTCTCTTCCCTTTCGTCCAGCTATATTAATATAGCAACCGTTTAAGATCGCTGTTGGGTCAGACAGCACAAAGAAAAACAAAGAAAATGAAAAAAAAAATGAAGCCGATAACAGTGGCTTGACAAAAACGAGTAGGACCCGCGACCGCTGCGCCCTCCGACGAATTTCCACCACAGTCCTAGCGCTCTGAAGCGTCACGTAACAAGCAACACCTCCAAGAAGGAAAGCGGCGACAACGATGTTGCTGCCCGGACAGGTCCTAGGGTTTCCCCCGATACGTTACGAGAGGTGGGGAAGAGATACACCCGACGTCCTTCAGTAAGGATGGCGACACCAGACAGGGTGAGGAGGTGCGATCATGGCACACGCGGCACCTCCGTGCTGCCCACGGGCCATCCAAGCAGGTCAGACGCCACAAGATCTCGGCCCGCCCGGCCCCGATCTAGTGTCCAGGCCACAGGAGAGGGCTCCTGCAACCCGCCACAGCGACCAAGGGCCCCGGCCAGGGCCTGCACGGCCTAGATCCGGCCCAACCTGGCCAAGATCCAGCCCTGCAGGGATCCACCGCTGGGAGGACCTCAAGCCCCAGCCGCCGGGAGCACCTGAAGCCCCAGCCGCCGCCCTCCCTACCAGGCCTGCCCGCCGCCACGCCGCACAGAGCCGCCATGCGCGCCAAGGTCGTCCCGCCGCCGCCCCTCCGGACTCAACAGGGTGAGACGCCACCGGCAGGAGGAACCCGCGCTTCCACTGCCGCCGCCGGGGAGAAAGGAGGCCCGCCGCCGCCGGCACCGCACGGGCTTTGCCCGGCGGCGTGCGCCGACGGCGGCGGGGAAGGAGGAGAGGGGAGGGGCTGGGGGAGGTCGGCGGCGCCGTGTCCGTCCCGTCGCCCGCGGGGGGACGAGAGACGGGCTGTTTTTATCGAAGCGTCGATCCCCTCTCTTCTACCATCTCCGATCAAGGAATATGTTAATACCGCCACAGTGGTAGATGGCGTCTTTAAGTAAAGCCTCGCAGCAACAGGCAAAACTTCAACAAAGGGCGATTGTATCTGTCAAAAGGTACTCACTCGGATCATAAAAAAACACAGGCTTTGGTTGTTCCTAATTTGCTCTTGCTATATTAGCATAGTAGCATGCATGTAGTCCTCGGATTCCATGAAACTGGTTTTCACGGTGCATCACAAGTTTGTAACGTCATTCTTCGTTTCCGGGACCAGCGCCACCCCAACTTCTCCTCCCTCTGCCTCCCCCGCATTGCCTTCTTTGATTCCCCCCGCGTTTCCCCGGCGCGGGGCCGCTGTTTTGGCGGAGGCGTGTTCGCCTTCGACCAGGAGGGGCACGTCTCTAGGGGCCGGCGTGGTAGTTGGAGCGGTGCCTTCGGTCTTTCGCCTTCGCCTGTTGCGTTGAGGTGTGGTGGCGACTTAGGTGATCGTCGACCCGTGTGGAGCGCAGCCTCGGGGTTGGCGTGTGGTGTCGTGTTGTAACGGTTTTTCGACCAGTTTTCCTTATAATCGGGTCAGCACTCTTCTTCTATATCAATGAATAGGCAAGGCTTTCTGCGTCGTTTCAAAAAAAAGTTTGTAACGTCATTCTTAGCATCAGTTATGAACCTCGACCGGCTTGAACTCCTGAAGGGCAAAGGCCATCCTCGGTATATCTTTGTTGCACATGTCGCTGGAGCCTGGAGGCTGGCGAGACCATGCATCCCGTCCCGTCGGCTCCTGGCTGCACTTGATCTCAACAGGACGCACGCGGCCGGCGACTCGCCGGTGGTGGACACCAAGCCGCTCTGGGCGTGGGACTGCTCCTCCATCTTCGTCCACACTTCCCGCAACCTGTTCGGTGATATGCATGTCCCGACACCCACTGACCCAGAACCCTAAAAAAAACTCGCCTTCCCATCGTTTCGTTTTGTCGCAAACTGTGTGAAATACATGGGATTGTGCATGTGGGTAGACACTGGTAGAAAAGGGCCCATGCGTCCCGGTTGGTAAGGGCCATTAGTCCCGGTTGCCCAACCGGGACGGGGCAATCGGGACTAAAGCTCTAACCATTAGTCCCGGTTGCCCCACCAACCGGGACAAATGGGGCACATGTGGCGGCATCAGAGCGCGAGGGAGGGTGGAGCATTAGTCCCGGTTCGTAACACGAACCGGGACTAATAACCTGCTGCCGCGGCAGATATTTGGCCCATTTCTCTGCCGCGACAGAGAATTCATTTTGGCACATTTTGTTGCCGCGGCAGCATTTTCGCCACTTTTTGTGCCGCGGCAGAGAATTCATTTAGGTTGTTTTATTGTTTATTTAGTGTTTTGCACTTATCAACGAAGGAACCTTATATTACACAAGATCATCATGACAACATTACATTCAATACACGGATCGAGTTCATGCACTACATACAAAAGTTGCTATTCGATGCTACCGGCCAATTTCTTGAAAGTTGCTATTTTTACAATTCCTATTGTCTATACACAGCCGAGTAGTATTCCCCTTGTGTGTTTAGGACTTCTGCATCCAAGAATCCCGCCAATTCCTCCTGAATTGCTCGTATGCGATCCTTTGGCAGAAGACCGTCCCGTAGACGTTCGATCTGATTTAAAAAAGGAGTCAGCCTATATGAATATGAAACTAAACACAATTTGATTGTAATTAAAAACTATACAAATTGTTTACGTACGTGGAGTTGCTCTAAATTTCTGCCCTTCTCATCGCACGTCTGCTGGATGAACTCGCATACATAGTATCCACATAGATTGTTATATGGTCCCTGCGTCAGGCACTTTACGAGAACAGAGTTCAATCAAAATAATAATCAAGCATGATAATAACTGTATCAAAACTAGAATCAAAGAGATGCGCGGATATAGCTAGTGGTGCTTACATCTCGTGGTTGAAATGTAAGCTCCTCTTTCCAAACACCCCTAGCCTTCTTGGTGAACCGTTTCCAAGCGCTGCCCGGCGTAGAAAACGAATAAAATAAGTTATTAAGTACTTGATATCATAAAATTCACGAACGTTGCCGATATAGTGTCGTAATGATTAGAATTACCGCTAGAGAAGTATCTGCATGTCCTTCCATGTCTCAAGGGGTTTATGTTTCGAGTCCATGACTAGTACACGCCCTTTGTCAAGTTGAATGATTAACAGAATATAGTGGTACCTGCGAATGCAGAACTAATCAATTATATACTTAACATCGAGTAAGCGAAATAGAAAGTGTATACAAGACAATAACACTCACTGGAAGTTGTAAGGAAATAGTATTTCTCTTTTGGTTTCTTGAAATTTTAACGCGTGTACTATATTATCCTCCGTATCCTGGGGGCTTATTTTGAGATTAGCTTCATGAACCCAATATGGGTCAATGAAGCCAATGTCATAGATTTGTCCTCTGCTGCATTCGAGAATCTTCATTCTGCATATTATAATATGATTATATACATGCAATAAACAAAATAATATAGCTGGAGACTAAATTAATTACATAATTAGTACTTACAGACAATAGGCACTCATGATCGATTTGTCCAAGGCGTCTTGATTGAATAATTGAAATAGTTCATCAAATTCAATGGATATCATGTCATCCTTATTTTTTCCATGATGCTTTTTTGTAACCCTCAGCACTATCCAGTTAGCCTCGGCCCTTGTGGCATGCATGTACCAGTTATGCAATCTTCGCATTTTTGTTGGAAGATTGTTTACCTCCTCAGGTTTGACGAGAGGTTTTCCGTACTGGTATTGGTATGCTACTTTACTCACGGGGAAGAACTCTAACTGGGATAAGTACTGGGCAATACTCATACCTTGAGCAGCGGCAGCTTCTCCGTATTGTGCAACTACCTCTAGATCATACTGCTCTTCGGCTCCATATTTGCTCGACCCCACATTGGTTTGAGAAATCACCTTGAGAGGGGCGCAAGTCTGTTTTGCTTGTTCTCCGAGCTGGGCAACAGATTTCCCGCTTGCATCAGTACTGATCTTCGAGGCTTTTTGTGCCGCATGTGACTTGAGAATAGAACGCTCATAGTCTGATGACAGCTTTGGCTCGGGTTGATGAAGATTCTTTAGCATTTTCAACACTTTGGCTTTTTCTTCTTTTGTGTTGGGGAACTCTGGCTCTTTCGGCCGTCTCATCTTAGCGAAAAACTCCGTCGTTTCCGCATCAACGATCGCCGCAGTCTCCTCTTCAGTACAGTCATAAGCTCTCTTGGGAGGAACCGTTGGTACTTTTGGAAGAGGCTCTTGTTTAAGTTTCGGCGATCGCTTACGACGCACAGTAGCGGTACGCTTACGCTTTTTATCCTGAGGCGCCGGCGATGGCTCCCGCAGCGATGGCTGCACCGGAGATTGGTGAGGCGATAGAGCCGGGTGAGGCGACGAAGACGACTGCCGCGGCGGCGACGACCTCGCTGGAGACGGTGAGGCGGCGACGAAGATGGCCTTGGCGTGTGATTTCGAAGCACGATACAATCCTTCGGCCATAGAATGGTGACGTTTTTTGCGTCACCCAGCACAGTCACATCCCCTTCACCAGCAGGGTAGTGAAGATCCAAAACCTCAAAGGTGGGCATGATTTCATCCACGCCGACAACAGCGTAGCCCTCTGGAACCGGACGACAGTGGTAAGTTGGTGTGGGTCCAATTGGTAAGGCATAGCCGACAGCCACCTTCATTGATATGTTCACAACTTTGACATGTAGCTCGCAGTGTGTCATCTCTGTGATATCATCCACTGGGTAGCCAATAGGAGCCATCGTCGGTGCATCATCGGCATCGCCAGTGTCATCACCCGGGACCTCGGTGGAAGCCACACTGCTTTTTCGATTATTCGATAGGCCGGTAGCATCGAATGCAGTGTGCTGCTGAGATGGGCCGGTAGTACTTTGCTCTTAAAGTGTGTTAATTTCATCTTGTTGTTGCTTTAATCGTTCTTCAATTAAACGCATTCGCTCTTTCTGATTTTCTGCTTCAACTGCCGCCCTGTCCTTTCTCCTCTGACGGCTTCTATCAGGATATTTTTTCCTCTCTTCGGGAAACCCATTCCTCCATGATTGGGAGCCTCTTGTGCCTCGTGTTCGTCCATCATGTTCCTTATTTCCAAGGTCGAGTGTGAGCTCATCATTCTCTCTATCGGGAATGAAGTCCCCATCTTTAACAGTCTTTACTGCTTTTCTGATCCTCTCAATTGGCAAGGGGTCTTCTTTATGTCGTATGTTATATATACACCTCCCTTCCGAGTCCAACGTGCCCCATGCCCGTAAAACCAATTCCTTGCACGTTCTACCCAATCGTCTGTCTCTGGGGTGATATTTTTATCATGCAGTTCCTGCTCAAGTTTCTCCCACTTAGGAATGCCAACCCTGTAGCCACCTTGCCCCATAGTATGGTGATACTTCTTCTTAGCAGCATTCAGCTTATTCGTTTCAGAAATTTTCTTAGCTTTTTCTGATTTCTTGTATTCCACAAACTCATCCCAGAATGGTTTTATCTTCTCAAACTGAATATTCTTGAAATCGGGAGTCTTCTTTTTCACGACATAGTCAAGGTGCAATCTTTTCTTCCAGTTGGTGAAACACTGGGTCATCTTCTTCAAAGCCCACTCCCTGACCTTAGCCTCCATGGCTCTCCCATGTTGTAAGGCGTCCTCAACTGGATCCTCCGCATTTGGATCCAGCTCTATCTTCGGTAGTTTTAAATTAACCATGAGCCTCTTCCACAGTAAATCTTTGGCGTGGTTAGGGACAAATAAACACGTTCCCTCTTCATCCGCATTAGAAGGCCTATTCCAATTTCTAATGGTGATCGGGATTAAGTCCCTAACGATTACTCCGCATTGTGCCACAAATTTGGTTGCGACAACTTCGGGAGCTGTCGGTCTGCCGTCTTCAGTGACATCTTCGATCCTGAACCTCTCATGGTCTTGCATCTTTTTGGATGGGCCTCGTCTGCTCTTTTCAGTAGATTCCTTCGATCCGGAGGGCTAAAAGAAGAAAGATCGTCGTTACTATTTCTATATAGATAGCAGATGATTAATTAATGAATTGATTTATATTACATGCACCTCGCCGGAGCGATCGTCTTCTCGATTACACAAGGCATCGCCTTCTCCCTCGCGGAAGGCAACACTTTCAACCTCAAACAAGTTGTCTACTCCGGTAAAAAGAGGATCACCCTCACCGGAGTTGTTCAGAAACGTTGATACATCTAAATTATCTTCCCCACGGATCACACCTTGGATCAACTCTTCCTTTTCTTCGTCTCTGACGTGTGGGTCCGTATTTTCTGCATAGGTGAAAAACGAATAAGTCAAAGCGGCTAAAGGAGAAAGTTAAGTACGGTGTTGAGAGATATAAACCCTAATTCAGAGAAACCCTAATATATACATACACAATAATAAAAATGAAGAGAAAGGGAAACCGTGTAGTAGATAGGCACATCGTCGAACCCACATGCACCTAAGTTGCTTGAAAATGTGAATCGGGTCTGGGGATACCCACAGTGACTGACCAGTGGGGCCGAAGACCAATAATACCAAACTAATTAATAAACCTAATAATACCTAACTAATAAGGAACCTAATAATCCAAACACCAAAAAGAAAGGGAAACAATCAACACATGGCATCGATGCAATGCTCAAGCAAGTATGATGATATGACAAGTTAATTTGCATTGGAATGTAACCCTAAGAAATGCTCGACGATTTAATCGGGGTTCCGAGGGGTGAAAACCCTAACTCGGAGAAACTCCGGAACACATGAGAGGGGTGGATTTGTTCTTCTAATTAAACTTGTAATTTAAGTTGTTGAACAATGCATGATTATAGCTTAGATATCTAGGTTTCATTTTTCTGAACATTTTGATATATTATTCATATTTTTATGACTTATAGATTAAAAGTTATTGAATTTATAAGATTATAATTATTTCTGAAATTATTAAAAGCTGGTTAAACTTTTTACACCGCGGGCATATCTAGCCACAATGACTGACAGAGGGGCCCGGAGCCACCTCAGCAGCCACACAAGCAAAAGTGGTTCAGGGGGCATTTTTCACTCGGGCTGGGGCTAGCCAGAGATGCTGACCTGTGGGCCAGAGGCCACATAGGAAAGCCATGCAGGCAAAGTGGCTCCCTGGCTAGGTCGCGCTGATGCACGGGTGACGTCACGCCGGCGGTGGCTTGCAGGACGGTGATCGGGAACGGCGTTAGGGGGCGATCTAGGGCACATGCGTGCGCGCGTTAGAGAGAGGAGGTTGAGGCGAGCCAAAGAGTAGCGGCGCCGCCTCCAAAAGGTCACCGGAGAGAGAGCACGACGAGGGTGAGCGGCGGTGGTGGCAGGTGGTCGACGGGGAGGATGAACCAGAGCGAGAGGGGGCGAGAGAGAGGGTCCACGAGGACCAGCAGCATACCAGGTGTGCGGTGGTGGTGTCGGGGAGGCGAGGCGAGGTCGGGAGCCGACGAATCGACGGCGGCGATCGTCGGGCTCGAGGGTCGTTGGCGACGATTGTGAGCGAGGGGGGGCGATTCCTTCAGGGAGAAGCCTCGGGGCGACGAGGCGAAGCTTCCTGCACGCTTGGTTGGACGAGGGGCGGTCGGTAGGGCGTGCACGGCGGCGGGGCAGCCTGACGGCGTCGTGCGCGAGAAGAGAAGAGGAGGGGAGATGGGGAAGAAGAAGAGGAGGGGCACCCAGTTATAACCAAAGGAGCTTTTGTCCCGGTTGGTGGCTCCAACCGGGACTAAAGGGTCTAGTGAGAGTATGATGATGCGATGGAGAACATGATCAATGGGGCCATGACTCAACGAGACACTCAATATGATCAAGAGCCATTGTTCCAAGACCCACAAATCCAAACATAAAGGAGGTTTAGATGGAGCGAGTGGGAGGACCATAGCATTCACGACCGACTAGGACGACAAGGTTCTTTGCGAGTGTTGGATGGAATTTAGGCAAGGCAAAGTTTGTGGTGCCCCCGCAAAAAGGAGAGGAATTTTGGAAGAGGGTTTGGCAATTCTTTGATGAGCATAGGGTGTAGCGCCCTACAACTTTTCGAGTGATCGAAGAGAGATCTCCCTCTAAAAGGGGCGGCCATTCCTCCAACAAGACTGTATCTGGTTTTGTGGCGCCTATGAGCATGTGATTAATCCGTCCGTGAGTGGCGTCGACATCCAAGATATATATGGTGCTCCAGGCTTTGGCGGACTACTTCAAGGAGCAATATGACAACAAACCCTGCACCTTGACATATTGTTGGAGCAAAATCAAAACGCGTACCAAGTGGATAGCACTCTTCGAGGCCTACCAAAAGGAGAAACCCCATGGAAAGAAGCGCGGCAATGATTCGACCGTCAATCGACCTTAAAGTGGATTCCCCAAGCGAGGGCCAAAGTGCGGGTCGTCCGATAGGCCACAAACGTTGCAAACAAGATGCAAAGTGTGAGTACAATGCCCTCGAGTTACAAGCGACCTTGAAGGAATTGATGGCTGAAGGAAGTTGTCAAGTGAGAGGAAGTGCAAGGAGAAAGAGGACCAAATGAAGAGCTTCCTCGACATCCAAAATAGGAAGCTCAAACTTGATGCATGAGTCCATAGTCTAGTCAAAGTCGTGGAAGTTAAACTCAACTACTAAGCTAGGCAAAAGTAAGATGAACTCAAACAAAAAGAAGTCGACTTCAATGCCCAAGCAAGGGCCAAAAAGGTTGAGCTCAAGCAAAGAAAAGTTGAGCTCCATGCTCAACAAGTTGCCAAGGAATATGATCTCGAGAAAAGGAAAATTGAGCTCTCCATACTCACCGAGGATAATAAGATCATGACAGACGACTTGAGCGAGATGGATCAGGAGTGAAGGGCTTGGTTCGAGAGGAAGGAGAAGATAATGTACGAACAAGATGAGTGCTCACTCAGCTATTTATCTCGTTTTGTTTGTTAAACTATTTACTTTTTGTGTGTTGAACTATTTGCTGTGTGAGGCTGGTGTGGCCTTTTGTTTGAACTATTTGTGCGGTTGGCGTGGCCTTTTATTGCAACTATTTGTCTGGCCAGTGTGCCCATTTATTTTAACTATGTGTAAATATATTTTGCGCATTGAAATGGCAGGACAAATGAGACGTCCTTTGGGAGCAGACGCAGATAAGGGAGGACAACCTGTCCTCCTGGCGACCAAAACAAACAACTTTTGTGTTTGATGAAATAGTTTGGCCATTGGAGATGCCCTAATGTCACTATTGTTACGAGATATTTAACCCAGGAGAATTCTCTGATGGACAGCAAGAGGCGAACCTTCGAAGATGGACAGCACATGAGAACCTTCGACCAAGGGTGGTTATGCAGTCACCGTCACTCTCGCCAGTGGTGCAGTTCCTATGGTAATCGATCATTAGGTCAGGTCCACTATGACTCTAATGTCACCTGCTTTGGATCTTCCTATAGGAGTAGGATGCTGTCCTTCGATTTTATAATTTTGCATGACGAAACTGTAACAAGTTATTTTAAGTTGTAGATTCAAAGTTTTGCATGACACGGCCATAATGAGGAATTTCAAGTTGTGCTCCCTCTATCTCAAATTAGATGTCAGAAATTTGTCTAAATTCACATCTATGCACTAAAACATCAGATTTGAGACAGGGAATACTAGATTCGAGCATCAGTCTGAGCAGCGATTACACAAAGTCGGTGAAGCAGTATTTGAACTTCTGTCCAAAGTTTTGAAACACATCTGAACTATATAATACCGATGTTCCAAAATTCAGTATGCAAGCGGAGGAAACAGGGAACAGAGCAGGTACAAATCCAATGCTGGTTATGAATCAGATGAAAATGAAGCACAGCCGGAACAAACAATATTGCAGCTAACAAAGTGGAAGCAGCAAGTGAAAATGGAGCAGAATAGGAGCAAACAATCACCAGAGGAACAGAGCTCCCATATCACGCCACAAATCACATCAAATTATTAGCTAAGGAAACCATCTGTATCATAGCCATGCAGAAGAGAGGCTGAAACACAATAGGCTACAGCAACCGACTGCCATGATGAAGCTTAACGCTCGACACAGTTGAAAGGTAGTTTGTTACAACCACAGATAGTGAAGCGCAACACAGGTAGATAGATGGTTTATCATTTTCTGGGCATTACAGATGGAGGAGGCAGGCTCATTTCTTCCCACTCTTCTTGAGACCGGATCCTCCGAGTGCACCCTTCTGGCCTGCCTTGGCCTTCAGCTCCTTCAGTGCCTGTATTTCAAGATAAATATAGTTCAGGTTGGCAACAAGTGTCGTAAGATAAGCAGAGCACAAGGAAATACGAGATCCTATACTGGCTTCACCTTTTGCTCATCTTTCTTCTTCTGGAGGTATGCCAGGTCATTCTGCAGACGCACAAGAAACCAAAACCATGATAAGTATAGATCAACTGTAACTGGTCTCTGAAGTAACTGGAATGATCACTTATATTGTCCACGGACTGATTTTTTTTCAAATAAAGAAGCTTCGACTTACAAGGCTGATATCAAAATAAGATCACCCTCCTTTAACCTCACAACACATCAAAATACTTGCACTGCTGTAGCTTATGTAGTAAGAGAATGGTAGTATGGTCGGAGTAGCATGCAAAAGATGACTTGAGTTGTAACTAATTAAACAAAGAAACACCAAGGCTAATACTACTGAAGGAATCCATCTCTTTTTTCCAGAACTAGATAACCTAATACAGTTCAGTTTTAAGGTGAACTATAAGTGTGCATTTGTTTGTATCCGACAAACAGATTACAGTAACAATGGCATAAAGAAAGGAACAAGACAAGGACACAGGTAAACAACCCAGGTTGTGCTGCAAACTCTACTTAGCACATTAACCTTAGACAAGCCATGACTGCATTGTGTAGCCTCATAAATAGGGAGGGCAAGTTTGCGTTTGTTTGATTGATTAATGTTAGCAAATACACACAAAGTCCTAACCATTAATTAGTATAGACCCGTGCATCAGACTGCTCACTTGCTCACACACACAATTACTTTTACATTTCGAGCATCACAAATTTCAGATGTTATGTGACCCTCCCATCCAGCATAACCAGGACAATCAGTAGGAATTCACCAAATTCCCCTTCCCAGGGAAGAGCTTATACTGACCTAGGATCAATCATTGACGAACCCCTAATTTCCGCCCCAAAAAACTTGTACTGCAGCACAACAGGTTCAGATACACAGCAATTTCGCCAATTTTCTATTCCCCCAACAAATAATCTACGGCAACCAACCCAACACGGGCCGATCTAACGCCACGGTCCACCAGTGACCTAATCTCGTCTAAACCTAGAATGAATTACAAGGCCAGATCGCTAATCAGGGCGGCGAATCGGGAGCAACGGCCAGAGCATAACGACGGCATACCTCGTCGTAGTCCTTCTCGGCGACCTTGGCCTGCTTCAGCGGCTTGGCCTTCCCTCCTGCGAAACAAGACCGAAACCGAACGGGACGTCAGAACCCGCGAGGACCAAATCGATCGGCGCCAAAACGCCGGCAAGGACGGGCGAGGATCGATCGGAAGCGAGAAAACATACCTTGCTTCGACATGGCTGGTGGGGCAGGGGGTTGGGGTCGGGAGGGCGGAGGCGAGAAACCCTAGCTCGAGCCGCGACGAGGAGGAAGGAAGGAAGGAAGCAGGGGAAAGGCGAGAGGAAATGGACGAGATGGGGGAGAGACGGGATTAATATGGGGAGGAGTAGGTGGAAAATGGAATCTTTGCCTTTGTGGCTGTGGAAGTCTGGGCTGGGCCTCCGTTGGCGCACGGGTTCAATAATGGGCTCTACGTTTCCATGAACTGTCGCTTTAGGCCCGTGATTTCCTTTACTTTCGTTCTCCTCTACTTTGGATTTTTCTAAATAAAAGTTCTACTTTGGAATTTCCCATTCAATTATTTCCAGAGTTATAATTATTTTTTATGATGCCCAGAAGCAAAACGGCGGAGGGCAGGACAATACCCGACAGTGTACAAGGAGATAGGTGCTGAGATGCACACAACTACGAAAACATATCTTTTTCATAAATAAATGCAAGAGAGTGTAACAGAACGAGAATTGGTAGAGGCATTATTACTCGCCGCGCATTTTGGGGCCTGAATCCTCCGACATAAGCTGGAGTGATGTTGGTTCGCTGATACGTGCTCGACTCAGCGTCCCAGGCACACATTCGAGTATATGTTTCCCGTATTTTTAGACACGGAAAATTTATCACAGTTCCGTTGCAAATTAATGTATAGATATATGTAGGACCATTTGTATCAAGCTCAATTTTGGGTCATTGTTACACACCAACATGAACAGGGTGGTCAATAGACCAATTGATACAAAGACTTGGCAAAACAAAAACAAAGCCATACACAAGGCATATATATAGATGCCTTAGGAGTACTAGGAAGGAAAGTCCACCATCTGGACATCATTTACAAATAAAAGTAAAGAGTACGAAAATAACTTAGGCCGGTATGTCAATCTTGATCTCGCCGGCTTTACCTTCATCATCATCGCCGTCTTCTTTTTCATCTTCATAGTCTTCCTTAGTTTCTTCAGGCTCTAGCTTCTGAAACCTGTCGGCAAATGTCTCCATCCCCATAAATGACAAGAGGACCCAAACACGAGAGAGTAGCTCTTCAACTTCACTCAGATATTTGGCATGCGTATACCCCCTGCACCAACCGGCAGAGTAGCATAGCATCTCCACCCATACACCCTGGACCACCTTCCACCTGCGCCCTTCATCGGGCAGCTCCATTAACGCATTAGCGAGCTTGCATGCATTGGGGACCATAGGTCCTATCATGTCGGCGCCATCTAACAATGGTTGTTGCGCCCTTGCAAGAATTCCTTGTGCAAGTCCCCTTTCATCCAGCAGTAACGATCCATCCGGCAGGCCCAACATGATCTCAATATCATCGCATGCAAGAGCGAAGATGGTGTTCCTGCTGCCAGGCATAAGCATCTCGGGGCGGATGGAGAGAAGGTAAGCCATGTAGTTGGATATCACCCTGCTTAGGGCAGCGCACACTTGGCCATGAGGGGTTGTGCTTTGGTGGTGAAAGCATAGGTCTGTGGCGATGTGCCAGAGAAGGACACTTCTATCGAAAGACATCTCCAAGCTCCACCTTAGATGGCATTGATGCTTGAGAGCCCACTGGCCTCTGCGGCTGTTGAATCTCTTGTAGCTAACTGCGTCGTGGATGTATCCTTTCCAACCATCCCTGACATATCCATGAACCAACTCCCCAACTTGGCGTGAGGATGATTTTGGTACGAATTTTGTATAGCAATACATGTTAACATAGTCTTTGCAGCAGACAAGTCCAGCAAGCTTCATCATAACAGTGGGCTTCTTCTTGCGAGCAGAGTGAGACAAGAGGTTACACTGGGAAACCTTCTCTGGTCCAATGAACAGGATGCATATACCCGTGAGGAACATTATTAAATCCAGCACCGCCGTACATGAGAGCAAGATGTAAGTTATATTTACATCTGTCATATTGAAATTATGATTTCTGTGGTTTGTGGAGAATAGGATGAGAGAAACTATTGTGAGGAATGGGAGGAATAAATGCAAGCAACACCCAGGAAAACGGAGTAGTGTAGGCAGCTTTGTGTATAGTAATAAAAATGATTGACGGAGCATATCTCTTGACAGCCTACTTGCATGTCGATAATCAAGGGCCATTTGAAGTTGTAGGCTTTTGATTCGTCTAGAGTATGGGGCTGATATGTCTACCAATAGAATGAAGATATTTACCATCTCCATCAGATTTTGTGCAAGTCTTTGTGCTTGCTGCTGATCACTGGCCAACTCTTGTGAACTGTTTCTTGCTTCATGTACAAATTCTTCAAGCGTCATATTATCTTTCTCTTCATTTCTTTCTTCTTCTCTCATTTGAATTCTATGTTGGTGATACCCAGCTGAGCAATGATGCAGCGCTTGGCACCACAATGTGAATAAGCTTTCTTTCCTTCGTGTGGACAAGAAGAAAGAGGGGATTATGCTGCTGACAGTGGCACCCCTCATACTCCAAGGCTTTCGGATGTATCTGACGATCCCAACTACAAACAACAAAATCGAGGCCTGTAGCAACCGCTTCTCCCCACCGGTCCAGAACTTGCAGAAGATGTAGAGGGCGACCATGACCTGGGACACCACGGTGATGGTGTGCCGGATCCACAGCTCGTTGTCTTCCATGCTGTAGGCGATCATCATGTGCTGGCCCCCAAGGTGGATGAGGAGGACAGGCGCCCATAGCACTTCTAGGTCGCTCCCATCATGTTGTCGTCCTTGCTTGTGGCGGTTGAAGAGGGTGGCCAAAGCGTAGATCGCCAGAGCATCCCCGCCTAGGTAGGCGAGCCAGATGAAAAGTCTTAACAAAGGTGGAAGAGCACACCTACGCACAGCCGAGGAGAAGAAGAGCATGTACTGGACGAAGAGGCTGCCGAGCACCAAAACGCGCAGCTGCCACTTGTCCCACCACTCCATGGCGCCTAAGAAATCCATGTCTCGGCTTGCTCTCTCTCTCTCTCTCTCTCTCTCTCTCTCTCTCTCTCTCTCTCTCTCTCTCTTAATGTAACGTGCCTGTATCTATCATCTTCGGTCCATAAAACACAGGCCCTCCTCAATCAGAAGAGGAGAAAAATAATGAAAAGTTATGTGTTCCTTGCGTGCTCCTGCTGGTATTCCTGGTGTGCTAGCTCATGATGGTATCCGCACCTGCATCTTTATTTCTTTTGACGTTCTTTTGATTGTTATCATTTTTCCCTCTTGTACGTATCCCTTGCTTGTTTGTGGTAAAAGAAAGCGATACTTTGCTTGCTGACGACCACAATCCAAGCCCAACACTTTGCTTGCAAATTGAGTATGCATGGCTCGGCTTTAGGCGTTGATCATGCCAAGAAACAGAACTGGACTGTTAGCCAAGTGTACAAGCAAGCAAGCATACAGTTGCACTAGTAATTTTATTTTACTATAAAAACACACTGCTTAAGAAAACGAGTAAGGTGTCAAGTAAAATCCCACATAGATTCCACTTCTAGTTTATTTTAAATCTTATAGTGCAAAATTATAAAATTTAAAATAAACTAGAGGTGGGACTTTGACGGAATCATAGGAATCCACGGACCAGAAGCAACAGAGTACCACACGCGCATGGTGCAGAGAACAGAGACCGACCGAGATAGGATTTTCACCTCGGGGTGGCGCGTACCGAGACGGACGGGCACCGCACGTGCGACGGTGCCGTCTCGCGCCCCCCTCGCATGACAGGTGCCACGGCTGCGCCAACTGTTTTCGTCGTCACCGGGCGGCATCCCGTGCCACGGCCATTTAGTTAACCACCGTCACATGTTCCCCAGAGACCAGCTTGCTCAACAACTGACATTACCCGTATCAACGAGTAACCAAATTAAGCTTTTTGCCAGCTCGCCGGCCGGCCGCCGTCGTGATCGATCCATGGTACGTGACGCCACCATGACGTTGCTACTAAATGGTCCTCTTGGCACAGATTAGTTCTTGCATTCTTGACATGTGTTGTGCGTGCGCGCAGTCTCTGATGCCACTGTTCCTCAGGCCGGCGTGCCGTGGTTCATGGCGGTGTTCTTTGACGGCCCGCGGGCCAAGTCGGCGGCGACCGTGCTGCACCGCGCAGCGCGCTCCCGAGGAACCGGGCGCTGGATGATCTATTATATATATAAATACATCTAAATCGATAAATCCCTGACATATATATGTATGCTGATTTTTTATTTTTTTCATCGACTTGTATTAATTCTAAGCTTAATTCTGTTAGAATTAGTTTAGGTAAGAACGTAAGTAAGTGATGTTTCTATTTCTGCTAAGGTCTTGAAATGGATGAAATTTGACCGGTTAACGGTTGTTTCAAAAGCATCGGCCTCTTATATTTCTACCTACCCTGATGATGAGGATATAGACATCTCAACAAATGGTCAGATCCTATCTCATCTAGCAGGTGAAGTTCTTCAAGTTGGTTTGGACGAAGATAGATTAAGCTCAATTTATGAGCTAACTGTTTCTGATCGTAAATCAACTTCTGAAAAAAAAGTATCGAGGCTAATTCTCAATTTATTAAGCTTGATTTACTTGGGCTAATTCTTTGGCGGAACCAACATACGAAAAACTTGATCGACTACCGATGGACTCGGAGTGGTAAGATCACTTCCCTCTAGTTTTGGTACGCGCTCTAGAACGTATTGAGGCTCTGTCAAATCATGCTCCCATTTTGCTAACCACTGGTTTACAATTACCACGTTGTGGCCGTCCTTTCAAATTTGAGCTTGGATGGCTGCTTCGGGATGGTTTCCATGATATGGAGAAAGCAGTTTGGGAAAGGCCGGTTGCTGGTGATACCCCAATCCAGAGATGGAACAATAAAGTGCGTTTGACACGAAAACATCTCGGGGGTTGGGCGCGTCACACTGCTGGTATTCTCAAAAAAGAAAAACTTAGTCTTTCAGCTACTATTGATGACCTCGAAGCTTTAGCAGAAACCCGGTTGCTTACTCCACAGGAAATTGAGCTAAAAAGCCAATCAAATGCGGAGATTGCCCGGTTACTGCGCGAGGAGGAACTCAAATGGTATCAACGTTCTAAATCACAATTTATTTTGCATGGGGATTCGAATACTAGATACTTCCACAGTGTAGCCAATGGCAGACACAAGAAGAAACTTATTCATTCCTTAAAGCATAATGACGAGTTGATTGAAGTACATGAGCAACTAAAGTCTTATATTACGAATTATTATAAGGGTTTGTTTAGGGATCCAGAGGAAGGCACTTTCTCAATGGGTGAATCCCAAATTAATGATATACCCCAAGTTTCTGTGGAGGAAAACAACTATCTGACTGCTTCCTATTCCGAGGAGGAAGTCAAATTAGCTGTTTTCCAAATGAAGCATAATAAGACACTTGGTCTGGATGGTTTCCCCGCTGAGTTTTACCAAACTTTTTGGAATGTAATCAAACCAGATCTCTTGAACATGTTTAGCGTTTTACATGAGGGTCAACTAGATCTATTTCGGTTGAACTTTGGTGAAATCATCTTACTGCCTAAGTGTTGGAGATATGCCCTAGAGGCAATAATAAATGTAGTTATTATTATATCTTTGTGTTTCTGATAAATGTTTACATTCATGCTATAATAGTATTAACAAGAAACATTAATACTTGTGTGATTTATAAACTAAATTAGAGTCCCTAGTAAGCCTCTTCATAATACTAGCTTGTTGATTAATAGATGATCATGGTTTATTGATCATGAACATTTGAGATGTTGTTAATAACAAGATCATATCATTAGGAGAATGGTATGGTGGACATACTCCTATAGATAAGCGTAGCATAAAGATCAAGTCATTTTAATAGTTTAATTGCTGTAAGCTTTCTAATACATAGTAACCTAATTCCTTCGACCATGAGATCATGCTTATCACCATCACCGGAAGGATGCTTTGATGACATCAAACACCACACCGTAATTGGGTGGTTATGAAGGTGGCATTGAGTATTCGGAAAGTATGGGTTGAGACACATGGATCAAGAGTGGGATTTGTCCATCCATATGACAGATAGATATACTCCGGGCCCTCTCGGTGGAATGTCATCCAATTAGCTTGCAAGCATGCGACTGGCTCACAAGGGATCACATATCACGGGAATGAGAAAAGAGTACATATCAGTAACGAGGTTGAACTAGGTATGCAGAGATACCGACGATCAAAACCTCGGATAAGTAAACTATCGTGAGATAAAGGGAAATTGGTATCGTATGTAAGTGGTTCATTCGATCGCAAAGTAATCATAGAAATATGTGGGAGCCATATGAATTTCCAGATTCCTCTATTGGTTATTGTTCGGAGAAGTGTCTCGATCATATCCGCATAATTCACGAACCGTAGGGAGACACACTTAAGGATTCGATGTTGTTGAGTAGTTATGGAATGATGAGTAAGAGACCGAATGTTGTTCGGAGTCTCGGATGGGATCCGGGATATCACGAGGAGATCCGGAATGGTCCGAAGAATAGGATTCATATAAGGAAAGTCATGTTTCGTAGTTGGGGAATGATTCCGGTGTTTTCATCAGGAATGTTCTAGAAGGTTCCGGAAGGTCCGACACTCCGGAGGGGAAGGGTACATGAATGTGTCATGACAATGTGGAATGGTTGCATCATGTACTAGGTATCATGGCTGGGCAAAATAAAGGGAGAAATCAAATCCTAGTTTGAAATGTAAAACGCCAATTTGAAAAGTCAAACGACAGTTTTGCTTGGTGGAGGGAGAGTAGGAAACCTACTTGGGGAGGAGTTCCTCTCCCTCCACCCGCCGGCCAAGGAGGCCGACTTGGGGGAGGACTCCCTCCCCCTTGGCCGCGCCCTCCCACCTATAAAAGGAGGGGCAGGGCTGCCCCTCTTCCCTACACCTAACACCACCTAAACCCTAGCCCTAGCCGCCGGCCTCCACCAAGTCGCCGCCGCCCCCTAGGGTTTCTCCTAGCCGCCGAGTTGGGGCTTCTCCAAGCCCTAGCCGCCGGCCAAGCTCCGCCCCTTGGTGCCCTCTAAACCCTAGATCGCCAAGGCCTCTCTCATAGTCCACCATACTCGCTCCGGCTTAAGGCGAAGCCCTGCGAGATCTCCCCTCTACTTCTGGTACCACGCCGTCGTGCTGCCAGAATCGCGAGGAGAGTGCTACAACCTCCGCTGCCTGCTGGAACAAGGGAGAGGAAGGTCTTCATCGAGTACCAAACGTGTGACCGACTGCGGAAGCGCTGCCGGAACGCAGCGCCGGAAGGGTCGTCTACGCGATCTTGAGATCGGCAAGAGTACGACTACATAACCCACGAGAATCCGCTCTCGTTAACCGCTTTGGAATCTTCGAGGGCGAGTTCCTCTATCGACTCGTTGCTACAATCTAGTAGATAGATCTTGGCTTGTTTGTTTGCATGCGGTAGAAATTTTTTGTTTTCCATGCTACGAACCCCTACACTAAGGTTAATGAAGCAGAACGGATCCTACAATATAGACCGATCTGTCTTCTTAATGTTAGCTTCAAGATTTTTACCAAGGTTGCCACTATCAGGTTGAACTCTGTGGCTGATCATGTTGTTAGGCCTTCACAAACCGCCTTCATGCAAGGTAGACACATTTTGGATAGTGTGGCTACCTTACATGAAACGATTCATGAACTCCATAGAAAGAAATTGAATGGGGTAATTCTCAAAATTGATTTTAAGAAATCTTATGACAAAGTTAATTGGTCCTTTCTACAACAAGCTCTTAGAATGAAAGGTTTTTCAGCGGATTGGTGCTCCTTGATCGAAAGCTTTGTAGTCGGAGGTAGTGTTGCCATCAAAGTCAATGACAATGTTGACAACTACTTTCAGACTAAGAAGGGGCTAAGATAAGGGGACCCATTATCGCCCATGCTTTTCAATATAGTAGTTGATATGTTATCCATCTTGATTGAGCGTGCTAAGTCTGATGGCCAGATTGAAGGTGTGATCCCTCATCTTGTAGATGAGGGGTTATCTATACTTCAATATGCAGACGATACAATTTTTTTTATGGAACATGATCTTGAAAAAGCCAAGAATCTAAAACTCATACTTTCGGCTTTTGAGCAGCTTTCTGGATTAAAAATTAATTTCTATAAAAGTGAATTGTTTTGTTTTGGCGAGGCCCAACAGGAGGTTGGTCTTTATAATGAACTCTTCGTCTGTTGTCGTGGCACTTTTCTGATCAGATATTTGGGCATTCCGGTACACTACCGAAGGCTTACAAATGCTGAGTCGAAAATTGTCGGGGAAAGATTACATATACGTTTGAGTAGATGGAAAGGCAAACTTCTCTCTATAGGAGGAAGACTGGTGCTCATCAACTCAGTCCTTAGTAATATGGTTTTGTTTATGCTTTCTTTTTTTCAACTCAGTCTATAGCAGGGAGATAATGAGAAAAAGAAGTATAAGCTGGCTAAATGGAGTGTTTTGTGTAGATCCAAAGAACAGGGTGGGCTCGGTATTCATGATCTACAGGTTAAAAATACAGCCCTCCTTAGTAAATGGCTCTTCAAGTTATTAAATAAGGAAGGGATTTGGCAAATTATTATTAAAAGAAAGTATATTGGTTCAAAGGCATTGTCCCAAATGGTTTGGAAACCTGGTGACTCTCACTTTTGGGCTGGTCTAATGGCGTAAAAAACATTTTTTTTACGCTTCGGGACTTTATCTATTAATAATGGGACGCAGATAAGGTTCTGGGAGGATAAATGGCTAGATAATGCTACCCTTCGAGAACAATATCCTTCGTTATATTTTATTGTTCATTATAAGGAGGAAACGGTTGCCACAGTGCTCGAATCATTCCCACCAAATATAATGTTCAGAAGGGATCTAATTGGTTCTAGACTTGACTCTTGGATCATGTTGCTACATCTTTTGGCACATGTACAACTGTCGGACAAGCCAGATGAATTCCGATGGAATCTAACTAAGAACGGGTCCTTTTCTGTTAGCTCTTTGTATGATGCTTTAATCCAGCCGTCTATTCCGGCGGTAGATAATAGGATGATCTGAAAGATGAAGATACCTCTTAAAAACAAAATCTTTGTTTGGTATCTTCGTCGTGGGATTATCCTACAAAAGAAAATCTTATTAAGCGAAATTGGCATGGAAATCCTGGGTGCGTGTTCTGTCACCATGATGAGATAATCAAACACCTATTTTTCCAATGATGTTTTGCTCGGTCTATATGGTCAATCACCCAAGAAGTTTCAGGCTTGTATCCACCACGTAGTATTGCCAACATTTTTGAAAATTGGTTACATGGTATTGATAACAAGTATAAAAATCTTCTTAGGGTCGGAGCGGTAGCCATTATATGGTCGCTATGGCTATGTAGAAATAATAAGGTTTTTAATGATATAAACTGCTCTCTTCTGCAGGTTCTCTACAGGTGTACTTATACCCTTCGGGCTTGGTCGACTTTGAGTCGTGCGGAATATCGCGATCTCTTCATGGAGGTGTGTACGCGGCTGGAGGATACGGCACGGGACTTTTTTATCAGACATGGATGATAGCATAATCTTTGATATGTAATTTGTCTGTATTTTTCATTTTACGTTTGGACCATGTGGATTGGTGTCGGCTGTGTGCATCTATATGCAGAGGCCAGGTGTAAGTTACTGTCTAAGTAATAAAGACGTCCTTTATCGGAAAAATAATATGTTGAGACCGAGGGAGCACTTTGTTATAAGGCCAGAAGCTCATCCTAAATTCTGTATTTCCACGATCGACATTGTTGCTTCATGTACATAGCAAGCTTCCTGTACATACCCCGATTGCATCCCAATCCCTTATCTCTATCGTCTCTCCTGCTCTAGCTTTGGTTCTCGAGTCATACACCCGGAGCCACATCCTTTTTTCCCAATAATCATACTGCCGTAGCAGGACCCTGCCGTCGTCAAACACGAACAGCGGCTCGGCGCGCCTGCTGTCAAGCGAATCCGAAATCACGTTCAACCATATGTGGTGTCTCTTGCACCACTGGCCTTCCACCAGAAACCACAGATCCATGGACCAGGTGTACTCGTCGGTGTGGGCTGTAACCAAGCAGCCGCTTAGCTCAGCCACTGAAATGTCGCGATTCAACGGCGGCCTCCTCACGCTGTTCAGGCGGTCGCCTAGGGCCCCCGGGAGGACAGCCGGCGACCACTCCTCCGTCTCGAGGTCGAATGAAACCACGGAGTCTTTATAGACGCCGGCGTTGATGCCGGAGTAGTATTGACTGGCTAGGCAGTACACGGTGCCTTGGACAACCGCGGCGCTTCCGGGAAGGATGATCTGGCTCGTCACGCGCACCGGCGGGCTCCCCATTCTCGTCCAGCGCTGGTCGCTGCCGCCAAGGAGGAGGACGAAGGCGTGGCCGGGACTACTAGTGTCGACGCAGAGTAGTTTGTGCTCCCCCGAGGCGGCAACCCGCCCAAGCATGTAGGCGGCGCTTTCAACCTCGTCTGGTGGCCCCGGCAGGACGGACGCGGCGCCGGTGGCGAGGTTGATCAGGCGGACTCTGCTCGGGCAGACTCCGGCTCGGGTGAGGCAGGCGAGACTGCCGTGCGTGCACATGCCCGTGATCATGGAGCCCGACTCCTCCAGGGTCACCCGCCTGAGCCTGCTCCCGGACAGGTCGAAGGTGTCGGCGTGGCTCCTGCGGTCCTCGTCGAAGAAGACGGCGACGACGTGCGGGTGGCGGGACGCGTGGGCCTCGGCGAAGTAGGGGTTGGCTGTGAGCAGGGAGCGCCATGACCGGCTGACGGCGCGAAGACGGCAGAGCGTCTTGGCCGGGAGGTGAAGTAGGACGTCGTAGAGCACGTCGGCGGGGAGGACACCAATGCTGGACGACGCCGATGGACCGCAGGGCGCGGCCACTTGCGATGCCATTATGCGCAGAGTGTACGTTATACGTACGTGGTGAGAATATATGGCCGGCCGCACGCACGTTCGATGTTATGGATTTCGATCGAGTTGGATACGAACCTGGAACCGCGTTTGGAACTTGTGTTTGTCTATGATCACAGGAGCTTCATTTCAGGCGAGGTAGCGGTGGCCGACCTGCTGCATGCAGCTCGTAGGCGACCCGTACGGGCACCGATGGCGGCGCCACCACCTCCGCCGCGCGCGGGCTTATAACTTTTATGCGACGTTTTTACATGAAATTTGAAGGAAAGCGACATCGTTGAAAAGAATAGCTCGCATGCGACGGTTGTGAGGCAGCTAATATCCCAGGGCCACACGGGCCTTAAAACGGTCGTAAGGACACATTTAACTTTGTTATATTAGGGTTAAGCCAAACCGGTTGGTTGGGACAGCCAGTCAAACCAACCGCTTCCGACCGAGAGCGCGCGTAACACTGACTGTAGCTTTTCCGACGGCGGCGGCGGACCTCACCCATCGTTCTCGGCGCCGGCAGCGGCGGCACGGTAATTAATTTAGGCGGCGGCGCTTTCGTTCGACGACGAAGGTGGTGAGTGCCATTTGAAAGCTAATTCCTCTCCCATTCTTCTCAATTCGAGATCTGAGCGTGCCCATTGATGCTAGATTGTGGAGGCGAGGGTGTGCTGAACGGGTCGAGGGGGAACGATATGGAGCATGGAGAGGGGACTTCTAATCGGTACATCCCGTATCCCTGCACTTAATTTCTCTAAGGTTGAGCTCTCTGTTCGCTTCCGCTAGCTCACAGTGCCTGCCAAAAACAGGGGAGACGATGTTGCGCGCCAAACCTTCGAATTTCGCATCAATTTCTTTCCCTCTAGGGCTGTTTTAGTTGATGGAAACACGCAGATCATTGAGAGAGACACGGTTGTTAAATGGGAGGTGGAATTAGAACATGTTGATCCCCAAGAGCTAATAAACATGGGAGAGGAGGCAGTAAGGAAAATGGTGGAAAAAATTGGGGATAGTGTGGTTTGGGGGCCAGAGCAAGAAGTTTCTTTGTTACGATTTGATGATTGCAAATGTGACTATGTTAGGATTGAGACAGGGGAACATATAGTTGATGAAATCGATGAGCGAAACGGTTGGACAAGCAAAACTGTTCTGTTTTTAGCAGAGCTCATTGATCTGAAACCTGATTCGAGGGTTGGATATGTGGCCTCGAAGCTGGCTGCTCAGATGGTCGAGGATGATTGGGCTGCACAAAGGCAAGTAATGCCTATACTTACTGAGTTGGAAGTGTTAACAGTGGAGGATGATGATGCTAATGCACAAGGGGAGGCTGCAGATGGTAATGCACAAAGGATTGTAACTGTTGATTGGAATTCAGTTGAGATACATGACCGCATTGATTTGGTCATTGCACCAATAGATGACATTGAAATGGCAAAGCTTTTTGGCATTCCTATAGATGACAGAGACAAGGAGAAGAAGAGGGATGAAGCTGCAAATGATGGTGACAACCATTTAAGAGATGAAGAGGCAGATATAGATCTAGAGTTGTTGGAAAATGCTGCAGTTCATGTAGATGATGCACATGATGATGAGCTAGTAAAAGTTTATGACAAAGAGGACCCTGTTATTGAAGTTGGGAGATTGTTTCCAAGCATGGATGAATTCAGGATGTGTTTCAGGACATATGCAGTCAAACCTGAGTTTGCTACCAAGACTATGTGGACTGATAAAAAGAAGTTCTATGCAAAATGCATAGGTTATGATGGTGGTGCCAAGCCTTGCAAGTGGTATATATCTGCTAGACGCCAACCTGATGGAAGGACAATAAGAATGAATCAAATTCCAAAACCTCATACTTGCATTACAAGTTCTCAAACAGTTACAAAGATGACATCACAATTATGGGTTGCAGAAAAGAGCAAGCCCATTTTAGCTACAACACCAAACAACACTGCAAAGAGACTGAAAATAGACTTGGAAAAGCAGTACCCCATTAAGCTGAATTATACTACAGTGTGGAAGGCAAAGCAAAGGGCAATGAAAGAGCTATATGGTGATTGGGCAAATACCTTTCGAATGCTTTATAACTTCAAAGCAGAAGTAGAGAAGAGGTCACCTGGCAGTGTTGTGGAGATAGATACTGAGGTAACAGCTGATGGGAAAGTCTTCTTCTCTAAATTCTTCATGGCTTTAAAGCCTTGCATCGATGACTTCAAAGCAGGTTGCCGTCCATATTTGAGTATAGACTCATCTTTCTTGACTGGAAAGTGGAATGGTCAACTAGCAGCATGCAATGCTTTAGATGGACACAATTGGATGTTCCCTGTAGCTATTGGCATGTTTCAGTCTGAGACAGAGGCATCATGGACATGGTTCATGATGCAGTTGAAAAGATGCATAGGGCCAGTCTCTCCATTGGCAGTGCACACAGATGCATGTAAAGGTTTAGAAAATGCAGTGAAGATTGTTTTCCCTCATGCTGAGCAGAGGTAGTGCTTCGGCCATATGTGGATGAATTTGATCAAAAAATTCAGAGGAGATGATTTTGGACGCATGTGGCCAGCAGCAAGATCTTACACCAGGCAGACACATTCATACCACCTTGACAAGATTAAGGCGGCATGCTCTGAGGAGGATAGGGTCAAGTTTTGTACATGGTTGGAAACCTACCATTCTCTTTTATGGTACAGGTCTGGTTTTAACACTGCCATCAAATGTGATCATATCAACAATAATTTGGCAGAAAGTTTCAACAACAAAGTGAAGGAGTTAAAAGACTTGCATGTCCATGACATGGTTGACCAGATCAGGATCATGATCATGAGGTTGTGGGAATTGAGAAGAAGGCTTGGTGATGTTCTTAAAGGAGATAAGCTTCCTGATGTTGTGCAGCAGGTGGTCAACAGGAGCAGAAATCTTGCACATTTGCGTGTTGAGAAATCCTTATTGTGGGGTGCTGAAGTCAGAGATACAAAGACTGGCAGGAGGCATGTTGTTGACACTCAATTGCATGAATGCACATGCCTTGAGTGGCAACACACTGGGAAGCCTTGTGAGTATGCCATACTTTTCTTGGCCTCCAAACACAAGCTAAATATGCACCCATATTTGCATGAGTATTATTCTGTAGCAAAATTCAAGGCTGCATATGGAACACCAATTCCAGCACTTACAGATCAGTCTCAGTGGCCTGAAGTGGACATTCAGTTCTCCTTGTGTCCTCCTTTGATGAAAAGAAAGGCTGGCAGGCCCAAGCAGAGTAGATTCAAGGCTTGGTTTGAGAAAGGTGGGAGCAGCAAGAAGGAAAAGAAAGATGAAAAGAAAGATGCCAAGCCAAAAAGGGCCCAAAAAGGTAACAAGAATAGATGCAAACTCTGTGAAGAACTTGGACACCGAGCTGGCTCTACCAAGTGCAGATACACTGCTGAAAAGCCAAAGTATGTTCATCCAAAATCTATCCCATTTCTTGTTGATGATTTTTCTCCCCCAGCTAACTTGCTTGTTTTCAGGAGGAAGCGTGAAGAAAAAGGCCCACCTCTTGTTGTTGACGAATGCTGGCCAGTGAAAAGGGCAAGAATCAATGGCCAAAGAAAGAAGAGAACTAACCAGATCATGTTTGGTGCTGCTGAGGTGCAATCTGAACTTGTTTTGGAGGATGATGTGCAAACTGTTGAGGCTTTAGGGCACACCGTTTCTGATTTGGAAGCTCTGGTGCAAAATGAGGGGCAAAATGAGCCTGTTGTTGAGGCTCTAGTGCAAAATGAGCCTGTTGTTGAGGCTCTGGTGCAAAATAAGCCTGTTGTTGAGGCTCTGGTGCAAAATGAGCCTGTTGTTGAGGCTCTGGTGCAAAATGAGCCTGTTTTTGAGGCTCTGGTGCAAAATGAGCCTGTTGTTGAAGCTCTGGTGCAAAGTGACCAAGTTGTTGAGGCTCTGGTGCAAAGTGACCATGTTGATGAGGCTCTGGATCATGATCATGAGGTTGTTGAGGAGGTGCAGGAGGTGAAGGAGACTCTTGGACGTGCTGTGGGGAGGCCAGATGGTAATGGTAAGAAAAAGAAGAGCATAAACCTATTGTGTGGTGTGAAACTTGTGAAGGAGAAGAAAACGAGGGGTAAGAAGAGCCAAAAAAAATAGACATTTGTTATTGTAAACATTTGTTATTGTTGTAAACATTTGACACTTGTTGTTGTAATAATTTGGCACTTGTTGTTGTAAACATTTGTTATTATAATAATTTGTCACTTGTTGATAATTTGGACAAAATTCAAATATGATGGTAAATTTGAATTTCAACATATGTAGCTATGTCACTTTTCTATGTTTGTATGAGCTTCCAACGTTTTTCTCATATGTACAATACAACTCATCCTCACCCTGATCCCTTTTGTGAAGTACAACTCACCCTCACCCAAAATGGGGTAGAAATGGGCTCCAAAGCTAGGGTAAACCACCCCATTTCTAAGCAAGTTTTTTTTCGACCATTTCTAAAACCAAGTTAAATATTTTTCCTCAGAACTATGTCACATAACATGACACCATGCGAAGGTTTTGTATTTTTTTGATTTTTTTTGAATTAGTTATGCATATTTGAATGTCTGGTCAAACTTGAAGGGTTTTCATAAATATTCTTAGCTAGGGGCTGAGGCTCGCAAAACTAGCATTGGATCTCTGATGAAATAGCATGTTGTGAACCTAAAAATTATTTTTACAAAAAATCATCAGCATGGAATCATGTACCTGTAGTTCATATCTTACCCACTTCCAACCGATTCGGCAGGATTTGTCTTTTTCACCAGGGATGGAATAAAAGGTTTGAGATACTCAGGTTGGGAAATTGTACATTCTAGGTGGTCTAGTATTTTTGAAAAATAGGATGTTACCATTTTGAAACTTCAATTTGGTGGTTGCTTCACAAATCCCCCCCTCTTTCGGCACTCAAAAAATAGAAAATGATTTTTCTGTGCGTCGAAAAGGAAAACTTTGTGCTACAACATTGTTAGTCATCCCATTATAGACATGCATGCCAAATATGGGCACATTATCACAAACTATGCCTTGATTCTAGCCATATCATTGGTCATTTGACCCGAAAGCCAGAAAACCTCGGAGGAGATAGGTCATTTTGTGAAGGGTTTTTTGAAATATGATCAATAGACCAAGTTTGATATTTTTCCTCACAACTATGTCACATAACATGATACCATGCGAAGGTTTTGTATTTTTTTGATTTTTTTTGAATTAGTTATGCACATTTGAATGTTTGGTCAAACTTGTGAAACCCCGTTGACTGCATCCTAAACCCCGCTAACCCTAAGGCCGAATGAGGACCGTAGATCTAACCCTAGCGCGACACTGTGGCCGTCCGATCACGTCTTCTAGAAGGATTCCGCGGGTGGCTCTGGGCGATCTGTGGAAGGGCTTGTTCTGCAACCTGATTGATTGGCGTCTCTTAGAAGGATTTCGTGGCTAGCTCTTGGCAATCCGTGGGATGGATGATTCTGGAATCTGATTGGCTTCATCGTTTTTACGTGCAACAGCGTGGCATGCGAGCGTGGCATGCGAGGGCGCTGGGCGGGGCGGGCTGCACATGCGGACATGCAGCTGCCCCTAGCGTCGCAGTCTAGCTATTTTACGTCCAACAACGATGCAGCGTATTTACTCCCTCCGTCGCATTAAATAAGTTTACGTGTAACAAATTTCTACAGTCAAACTTACTCCCCTCAGGTTCATTGTAATAAATGAGACTTTGCATGATACCACATCTATGTTATTTTGCACTATGTAGTAGTAACTTAGACTAGTAACATATGCATGATACCACATCTATGTTTATTGCTTGTGGGCAACCCATAAGCTTGTAGGTCACCCTTAAGGAAAATCTTCTAAAGTAAACCTCCACTATGTATATGGAGCCATATGGACTACTTTTTGGCTTGTGGATAGCCTTATGGACTACATAGTGGATGCCCAAGTGCATTGGAAAGGTAGAAGTACATTTTTTGTGGACAAATTTTGAAACCAAACGTACACTTATTTGTGGACAGAGGAAGTATGCATGTCACTATGACCAGCAGAAAAAATATCTAAATCTAAAATATGTAATAAATATAACGTACAGCGTTGGCACACTCCAGACCGTTGGACCGAGCGTGGCATGCGAGGGCGCTGGGCGGGGCGGCTGCACCATGCATGCAGCATGCAGGGTCGGGGGCGGCGGTGCAGGGGTTACAGTACATCGCATCCTAGCTATTTTTTTTCTCTCTTTCGCATTGATCACGCCCGCTTCCCACACGCAACGCAGCGCACGCGTCTCGTCTCGGCGTCTGGGCGGGCTGCACCATGCATGCAGCAGCTGCCCCTAGCGTCGCAGTCTAGCTATTTTGCGTGCAACAGCGCTGCCCCATTAAATAAGTGTACGTCGAACAACTTTCTTCAGTCAAATTTACTTCCATCTGGTTCATGCGTCATACAAAAAGTCAATATTACTCCCACCAATTTTTCTTGCGTGTGTAAAAACGAACGAGTACCTTGGTACTAGATTCCTGCATTTATTACCGAACTAAATCAAGGCCAAATTATATTTTCCCTTTTATTTTTCACTGCCAATGAACAACTATCTTGGACGTTTTTTTTCTCTCTTTCGCATTAATGCACATGCATGCATGTAGGGGCAGGGGCGCCGCATCCTAGCTATTTTTTTCTCTCTTTCGCATTGATCACGCCCGCTGCCCCGTTTCCCGTCTCTTTCGCATTGATCATGCATGCAGGGGCAACGCAGCGCACGCGTCTCGTCTCGGCGTCTGCGCCAACGCGACGCTGGATTCCCACGCCGCCCTTCACGCCCCGCCCTCAATAAATAGGCAAAACGCCTTTGCCTCCTCATCTCATCTTGCCCCTCATCTCTTCAACCTCGAGCCCGTCCCTTTGCCTCCTCCCAGCCGCCCCCAAACACTCCGACCATGGCGACCTCCCCTTCCGCCTCCCTTCCGACACCGAATTAAGCGACGAGGACAACCACCCGGACCACAAGCAGTGGTGGGAGCAGCGGGCGCCCACGCGCCCCAAGCGTGGCAAGAAGAAGGAGAAGAAGTCCCCGCCCTGCCTCTGGGGAGACCAGGGCCCCATCATCCACAACCCCGTCCCCAACCTCCCCAGCGGCGGCGACCTCCCCTCCGAAGCCTACTGGGCTAAGGCGGCGAAGGAGGAGGCAAAGCAGGAGGCTGCTATCGCCAGGTGGGAGGAGAAGGAGGCCCAGCACTCCTTTAAGAAAAGGCGCAGACGGCAGGAGGAGGAGCAACGGGAGGCCAATGGCCGGGCCTTCCGGGAGGAGCAACAGAAGCGGGACCAGCGGGAGAGGCTGGCGGCGTGGAATGCGGCTGCACCGGCACCGCCTCCACTGCCGATGGAGTAGGGGGTTAGGGTTTAGGGGCTAGCCCAGGGTTTAGGCGGGGCGCCTATTCCACCCCTTCTATTTTATTGTACTTTTTTATTTTTATTGTAATGTTATCGATCACCCTTATCTAATATAAGTAATGTTATCCCAATATTATCTATCCCTTGTTTCATTGTAATCTGTGTTTTATTGTATTGTCATTTGTCAAAACACCCAAAACAACAAGTGTATAAAACAAAAGACAGAAAAACAAGTTCATATAATACTCGTGCAATATTTATATATTTACAAGTGTATAAAACAAAAGACACAAAAACAAGTTCATATAATACTCGTGCAATATTTATATATTTACAAGTGTATAAAACAAAAGACACAAAAACAAGTTCATACAACACATGGTTCATTTTCAAATAAGACATTTACATATTTACATAAGTTAAAGGAGCGCCCAAGTTATGTTAGTTAAATGGATGTCCTTGGACTTCATTTATATATTTACTTTTGCAAAAAAAAAATTGCAACCTGAGCACGAGTATCTGCAGATCCACACGTTCCTATTTAGATTGTAACGTAAGTACCATTTTTTTTGCCCAATCAACATATAGTTACTATTGGGCCTGGATACGTCCATTTTGGCATGGCTAAGTTATATTTGGGCCTGGCCTTTTTCAATCCTCGTCAATTGTTTTTTTACTTTTCAACCCCTCCCCTCCCCTGCACACGGGCGCCCCCTGCACACTGATAAAAGGAACACTGACGAAACTGAAGAAACACTGATTTCGAAAACAGAGCAGCTCAAAATTAGCCCGAATTTGTGTTGCATTTTATTCAAGCCAAAGACATAGACCATTACATCCATTACAAAGCATCACTCGAACACTGACTGCGCTGTCTAATGACTAACGATGAGGAGATAAACTAATCCGAGATAAATTACACAAAAATAAAAAAACCGGCCATCAGATTGTCCTGCTTCTTCAATTCGATGATTTGCCTTAGCTGCTTGTTCATCTTCTTTAGCTCGGCCTTCACTTCCGCATCCACCGTAGTACCAGCGGAAATGGGGTTGCCACATCCCAATTGCTCCACCACGACCGTGTTTTCGAGCTCCCGGGATGCTACCTCCACCCCAATTCGCTCGATGTACTCATCAAGCCACTCAAAATGCCCACATTTTGGCAGTTCCTGAAATCGCAGAGATGAACCCTAAATCCCAAATTCGATGAAATGCATGAAATTTCGAAAAAAAGCGAGAAATTGGCGCTCGGAACACTCAGATCTCACCTTTTCCGGCTCGGGCTTGCTCTCACACTTCACAAATTCCCGACCAATGTTGTCGTTCTTGTCGGTGGATGTGACAAGCCGCTTCAGGGGCGCGGTACGGGGGCAATCGGGGCACCTCCTCATCGGCACCGCACCATACCGAGGCCATGAGCGGTGGAAGGAAGCAGAGCTCGACATCCCTCGCCGGCGTTGCCGCACTTGCTCGCCGGAGAAGAAAACAGAAGGGGATGAGATGCTGGAACGGTGGCGGGAGTGCTCAGGTACGGGGACGGATCGGGGCCAACGGCTCTCTTCGACCACAGGGTGGGTCCCACGATATGAGGTGGACATCAGGTGAGTTCCGCCGTGACGTGGAGAGGCTGTGGGTCCTACTGTGCTCAGCTGATTCGAATTCGTTGACGGTCTCGTGGGGTTAAGTAGAAGTGTCGCACGGGAGCTATTTGCCGCCTCACAACCGTCGCGTGCCAGCTATTGTTTGCAACGATGTCGCTTTCCTTCCAATTCCACGTAAAGACGTCGCATAGGAGCTATAAGCCCGCCGCGCGCAGCGCCGTCGCCCCGGAGCCGTATCTGGGCAAGAAGAACGGGTGTCGATCGGTGAGTTAACCTTGTCCTGAATGGCCGATCGTTCGGTCGTTCTATCATGCGGCAGCTAGCTACCAGGCCGTGGCCACCCACCCGACAGAACCGGGCATTCTCCTGGCCGACCTCCGACCTCGCCGCCGCCACGGCGCGATGCCATGTTAGCCAAGAAGCAGTACTGCACCGACAGACGCCATGTTAGCCAAGTGTACAAGCAAGCAAGCATGCATGCATACAGTTGCGCTAATAATTTTATTTTACTACTGCACAAAAACGCACTGCTCGAGGAAATGAGAGTGCCACGCGGAGACGGTTTTTCACTGCGGGGTGGCGCGTACTGAGACGGACGGGCGCCACACGTACGACGGTGGTTTCGTGGTCCCCTCGCATGGCCGCCGCGCCAACTGTTTTCGTCGTCACCGCCGCCGCGCCAACTGTTTCGGTGAATCGATCGATGCCACAGTACCACGGCCATATAAGTTAACCGCCGTCACATGTTCCCCTAAACAACTGACATTGCCCGTGCCACTACCGACTGGCACCGGCGGCGGCGCTGCGGCGTATCGGCGGGCAACCAAGTTAAGCCTTCGTCAGCTCGTCGTCCGGCCGGCCGGCAGCCGTCCTGATCGATTCATGGTACGTGACGCCACCACGACGCACGTACTGACTGATCGATATCCTCTTGACATGGTTTAGTTCTTGCCTTCTTGACATGTGCGTGCGTGCGTGCGTGGGTGCAGTCTCTGATGCCGCTGTTCCTCAGGCCAGCGGCGCGGTTCCTGGCGGTGTTCCTTGCCGGCCGGCAGGCCGAGGCGGCGGCGACGGTGCTGCATCGCGCAGGCGCGCTCCCGAGGAACAGGGCGCTGGAGCGGCTCGTCAGGGAGGACCTGCTCCTGCTCGACTGCATTGCCGGTCTGGTCATCGGCGCGATGAGGTGTCTTTGCTAGATGGCCAATTCATACATCGCCGATCTGCAGCCGGCCGCCTGAGGTCTTTTCTCAGTTCTTGGCATTGTGGTGCAGCTAGAGGATTTCAGCTCGAGGACTGACTTGCAGGTTTAGAGAATCAAGAGATTTTCTTGCAGATTATTAATGCGACTTCATTAGTTACCGGTGACCCGTGACGGTGAGAAATCATGAACCAGCAATAAGCCGAAGTACTCCCTCCGTTTTTAAAATATAAGATGTTTTAGATTTATGAAGAAAATATATCTAGACTTGTTTTAGTGTCTAGATTTACTTTAAACCTTAGTAAACCTATATACTAAAAGTAGTCTAGATACATTTGGTTCATAAATCTAAAACATTTTATATTTTAAAACGGAGGGAGTATCATTAATTCAAGCCAAATTAAACGAAAATTTAGGGAACAAAAACAGTGGAATTATCTGGCCGAATTGAAAACCAAAAATTCAGATAGTTGGTGGTGGCCAAAACGTTCTCAAAACAAAAACAAATTTATGGAATTTATATTGAGAGCAAGTCTCCGGCAGCGGAACGACACCAGCCCGTACTTTTTTTTCCCACAAGAATGAGCAGTTAAGGAAAATTCAAATGTGGCTTCATCAACAAAATCTACACATACTCCATGGACAAATAATTTGTCACAAATTGAAAATCTGGAACTGCAGGGTATCATTTACACATACTAGTACGGTATCACCTGTATTCTGTTAAAGTATTAATTCCCTGTACCGCAATTTCCTATTCAAATGAGCACCACCGGTGAAAAAAGAAAAAATAAGTACACCAATGTTGTAAAGAAAAGGAAATTATATGCACACTAATTAATTCAAGCCAAATTCAAACTTCCATCGAACACAGTAAGAAAATGGTAGGATTGCAGTAGAACTGAAGTGAAATTAGTTATCCGCAAAAAAAATTCAAGTTATTTGGCCGAATTGGAAATCAAAATTTTAGATAATCACTGGTGGCCAAAATATTTCCAAAAACATTACGGAATTTATATTGAAAAAGTACATTCCATATTCTGTCTCCCCGCGGGGCGGAACGACACCCGCCTGGTTTTTTTTCCAGGAGAATGAGCAGTTAAGGAAAAGAATGAACAGTTAAGGAAAAAAATTGTGGCTTCATCAACATAATTTATCCATAGTTTTTTTTATAAAGATAATATATTAATATCACAAAAATATTAACTACACCTAGTCTCTGCAACAAAGCAACGGCCTAAATGGCATGCGGATGCACATAGCTCATAACAAAAAAAGAATTACCCAAAAAGAAAAGAATTATAGAAAAGTCTCACTACAGTGATCTTTTCCTTATAACAGCAAACCAAACACCACCAAAACAGCATCAGAAATCCAACTTCTCGAAAAGCGACGTCTTCAAGGACAAAATAGTGGATACGCAATGTCGTCGCCCGATCATAAATCATAGGTTTTTCACTTTGGAGGAAAAATCCACGCTCTTAAAACAACGCCTTCAACAAGGCTATTGCCAGTCACATTGATCATGGTCCCCGTATGCCAGGGCTGATCATGGTCCCCGTATGCCAAGGCGGCGGCCCCGGGTGGTGGTTCTTTTCGCGCTGAGCTAGGAGGTGGATATGCATGAGGCGGATCTGGGCCCCGTCGCCTAGTTCCATTTGTGATCTGAGATCGTCGGGCGCGTGGGGCTGGTGGTCTGCGTGCGGGTTGGCCTTGAGGGATGTGTGCATGGTTGCGACTCATCGCTGGGCGAAACTCTTGTTTTTTGTCTTGGTTGCTGGCCGGGACCGACGACGACGACGCCCCTAGAGCGTCCTTCTTGAAGGTGACGTCGTGGTGGTCCTCTCGCTCCTCTGCCCAGGTTTCTCCAGGGGAAACTCTAGATCCCTTGCGGGATCGGGCAAGGGAGGTTCTTTTGCATCCTTTCCTCTCTAGGCCTCGTCTTGGATGTTCCATCGGCCGGAGGGACCAGTGGAGCGGGCTGGTGGTTGGCGACGACAATTATTTTCATCGGCTAGGTGGTGCGCGCTAGGTCCGACGTGGATGTCAGAGCGATGGTTCCATATTATCGCCTCCGTCGTGTTGAGTCGAGGTTTTAAGAGTGTCAGCTTTGGTCGCTTGGGCGACTCTGCTTTGACTTGTGTTGCCTTGGGGCCGACATGGATGCCAGAGCAGCGGCTCCAGATGTCGCCTCCGCCGTGTTGCATTGAGGTATTGGGTGTTGGCTTTGGTCGCTAGGGTGACTTTGTCGTCGACTGATGTGGGGACATGATCTTGGGGCCGACATGGTGTGTTTGAGTGTGTATGGTTTTTAGGTTGTCCACCTACTTTTCGACTTTATCTATCAAAGGCATTGCCGAGGTTAAAAAAACACGTATATCACCTGTATCTTGTTAAACCCTGTACCGCATTTTCCTATTCAAATGAGCACCACGGGTGAAAATAAGAAAACAAGAAGTAGTATACCATTGTTGTAAAGAAAAGGAAAACACATTCACATATCTTTATGAAGCTCCAATTCTAAGTGTACACGGGCTTTAGGGTTTGGGATTTCAGCGTGTACCGTAATATTTTTTTGAAATCGTCAGGAAGCTCCAATTCTGAAAGTGGACACGGGCCAAAAATCATCTTTTTGCCTCCTTTTCAAGCAATGACCCTGGCAGCAGCAGCCAGTTCATCAAATTCGGCATTTTTTTTGGGGTGAAAAAATCTTGTATTGCGTAAGATCAAAATTCCTTGATATCCGGGATTTATCTAGTACCTATATAAATTATTCGTTTGTTATGCCACGTACTCCAGCTAGGCCTGCATTATATTTTTTTTTTGTGAACAGGCCTGCATTATATTAATCAGACAGCAATCCAGGCGATCTTCGTATCTGTCAGAATAATTCCGTGACAATCACGTTGATGGCTCCAGATCCTCAAGTACTATAAGAACACCATATAATCCCTGAACCCTTCTTCTCATCTCGCAAGTCGCAACACAGCACGGTCCAGGGCTCCATGGCTCCCAAGAAGCAGGTGCCCATGGAGTACATCGCGGACGCCCCGACCCGGAAGCTGGCCTGCAAGAAGCGCGCCACGGGCGTGCTGAAGAAGGCGGGCGAGCTGTCCGTCCTGTGCGGCGTCGAGGCGTGCGCCGTGATCTTCCCCGAGAGGGAGGGCGAGGCGGCTGCGGCGTCGTCGCGGATGCACGTGTATCCGTCGCTCCGGGAGGCGAGGGCCATGGCGGAGCGTCTGCGGTCCATGCCGGGGGCCGAGCAGCGCAGGAAGGAGATGGACGGGGAGGGCCACGTCCGGGAGCGCATCGGCAAGGTCAAGCAGCAGCTGAGCAAGGCGGAGCGCGACAACCGCGGGAGGGAGACGATGCTCCGCCTCCACGACGCCATTGTCGGCCGCCGCCCGAGCCTTGCAGGCCTTGGCGTCGAGCAGCTCGTCGGCATAGGGTGGACGACGGAGAACCTTATTCTGAAGATCAAGGGCTGCATCGCGGACCGCGGTGGGGAGGAGGAGCAGCAGGCCGACGTGAAGGCTGCTGCTGATCCGCTGCCTACCGTTGTCGAGGCTCCGCGCCTGCGGGCGGGATGGGTCATGGAGGTGGTCAAGGCCGGATTGGACCTCGACGCCGTGCCGTGCGGTGGCAGCCGCAGTGCCAACGCCGGCGGCGGCGTGATGCAGCTCGGTAATACGGATGCAGGATTTCCGTGGGCTGATCCTCGTATGTAAGGAGCCATGTAAGAACTAATAAAAGAGCCTGCAGAATAGCAAGCAGGAGGTTTTGATTGTTGAATAGCAAACCTGGGCATTGATCATGTGTCCCCTCTGTACTCATCTCTTCGATATAGTTGATGTTGCCAAGAAGCAGATGATCTGCACAGATGTCAGTACATTACCTGATAGTAGCACAGGTGTACAAGCAAGCATACATGTGCACAACTTTTCATTTTACAATCAGAAAGAATGCACTGGCAATAATCCAAACTACTCAAGTTCTGTGACTTACCGATACAAGCCGAATTCAAACTCATTCAAAGATTTGGTCGGGTTTCAGTAGAACTCAATTGAAATCCTTTGACCGAATCGAAAATAACAATTACAGAAACTTCAGTGGTGGCTATAACGTTTCCAAGACCAAAATCTTAAACCGTGATACATGCTCATGAAAACTCGGAGAAACAACAGGAGGGAAGAAAATTCTGTATGGCTTCATCAACAAAATTTACATATATATATATATCAAAGTTTTCTGAGCTACTGCATGGAGCAATGGAAAATCTGGAATTACCACACTATATGAATGAAAAACAAATGCTATTCATCGAACAAACGAACAAACATAGTATATCCTATCACCTGTATGTATCCTGTTAATCCCTGTACCATAGTTCCCTGTCTAGACGAGCACCAGCAGTGAAAAGAAGTATACCAAGGTTGGAAAGAAAAGGAAAAAAAACATGCACATATCGTCTCTTTGGCCTCAGAAAAATTCAGAAAGGTTGGGAGATGCGACTTGCGCCGAAGAAACTGTCAGAAAGCTCTGATTCTGGAAGTGCTACACAGGCTAAATATCATCTCTGTGCCACCTCCTCCTCAAGCATTCCTTAGAGCAATGACCCGGGCAGCGAGTTCATCAAAGTCCGGCATTTTGGGGTGGACGCGCACACTCCCAGGGCACTGCGACCGCAGCGAGGTGGACCTAGCAGGAACCTTGTCAGCAGCTTCACCTGTGCTGCCGGATTCCGGCGGCGGTAGAGAGACGGCTCTTCCTGGAGGATTCAGAGAACCGTTTTGCGGGCATTGTGTTGGTGGTGCTCCGTCACGGTTAGCAGTTCTGCTGCTGGTTCCTGCTGTCGTTTTGGTTTCATCCGCATGTAAACCTTTCTTGCTATAGTGCATCAGGAGCTTGTCCATCATCCTTTCCTCCTCATCCAGATCTCCGCCGTGCACGTTACTGTTCCTGCTTTTGAGTCGGTGGTGCCCGTTTGTTCTCCGAGGTAAGAGATTGCCAAAATCAATAGCACCTTCATCTTCGCCAGCTTGACGCCGCTGCATGGATCCATCGTAGTCGTCCATGTACAAAGCTCTGTTTCTCCTTCCTGAGTGACTTGGTCGACTACTAGCAGCTCTGTCAGCATCCCTGCCATTACCAGCACCATTACCCTTATCGGCATAGCCATCACTAGCACCTCTGTGCTTCCTTTGCTGTATCCTTTGACTGCTGGGTCTTTGGCTTGTGACCTTTTCAGGTATCTCGTCGTAAGCATCAACAGGTGTTGGTGGCTTCTTCCTTCTAACAGAAACAGGCTGAACCATATGTTTATTAGCTGGGTGATCTGTTTGTTGAGTCATATTGGCCTTGCTGCAGTCGCTGTCAGCTGGTTTTGCAGATTTATCAGACACATGCTGCATAGCAAATTTGGGATTGACATAAGGAGCCCGCACATTAGCTGCCTTCTGTGGTGCTCCCTGTCCATTTTGCACTGTCTGTCCAAGACCTTTGCTCTCTTCTTTTTCATCACAATTCTTGACCTTCGCTACATTCGGCTTGGCATTAGGAGGGGACCTGTTTGTACTTCTACCACTCAAAGGATTCAGTGAACTAGGTCCAAGATTCTGTAGACCAAGAGTTTTGCACCCTATGTTTGCATGTCTTCTACTATATTCAGGACGACCGGGCATGGGTGATCGGTGGTGGTAACCAAGCCCCTTGTCATTCTCTTTTTCCACAATATGTTCTTTCTTACTCTCTTTTGGCTTCACAAATGGTGGAACTATCTTGTTGCTATCTGTCTCTGAATCAGACCCATGTTTCGGCAGGCCATCGATATCTAGCTCGACAGCTTCCATCAGCTCTTTTTCAGAAGGGCGGGTGTCTTTCTTCTTCAATTTCTGAACTTGCTTTTGGGTTTCCCCCCTTCTAGTGTCAATAGGAGATACTGATTTCTCCAAATGTTCTTCACAGTCAGTTTTGTCAGTGTGCAGCCTTCTGGTATTATCATCCTTTTGAGTGTTCCCTCTTTTCATGTCCAAAGGAGATACTGATTTCTCTAATTCTTCCTTACAATGAGCTTTAACAGAATTCTTCCCACGACCAGAGCCGTTATCAACAACCTGAGCAGCCTGAACATCTTTTGGTTTGGATTCTTCTTCCACTTTCTGCTTGTGGCCTACAGGTTTAGCTTCAGATTTTCTTTCAAGTGGATGTTCACCATCATCCTTCTGCTTGATGGGCAAAGGCATTACCAGTTCAAACTCTTTCACTGAATCCTTTTCAAGAAAATCCTGAAATAAAAAAATCCACAATACCAAGTTAAAGGCACGTGTATGTTATAAATTGAAATAATCTTCGACTAGTAAATTCGTTTACACAAGTTCATGTGAACATACATATCCAGTCTCCGGTGCAGCCCATAACTTGATTTGCAATGCCTTGGTATCGAAACCAACTTGGAATTCTTCAGCAATACTTTGCATTACTTGGAACTTCTCCTCACTTGTGAATAAGTCGCTCTCAAGTTTCCGAACAAACTGCAGGTACAAGGACTATTAATCAGATTAAGCAGAACACTATGACACAGACAATTAATTTATGGGGCATCTCACGCACCTCATTGCTAACAAAAGGCTCAAGGGAACCATATGTGCCTGTGAATATATGCCTTAGGTCGCGCAGTTCAGGCAAGTCTGGAAACCGAGCAGCAGCAAAAATTAGGGTTGACACGGCCTCCCTGGACTCCGGGGGACATTCCCTGTTAATGCAAACGCGCACCATCAAGATAATTATAATTATATGTCTGTTTGCACCCCTAAGATCCTATCAATGGTTAAATTCACTAACTGAAGTTCTAAGTAAAATAATTGCTTGTGATAATAATACTGACTAGAACATAGAAAGAATCATAGAGACATAACATATGGACCTAAACGCTACTGCAACACAGTTTTTATCATGAATCAATCATATGGATACCGTCATTGCTTATTTCTAATTTATATTCACCAACAGAAGATCCAAACATAAAAATTGTGTTTAGATTAAACTAGAGTATCAGCTGGATGTGCACTTCTCTCTTGATGCAGAGGCTAAGAGGTTATCTTGCATTATTCAAGAAAAACAAGACCATCAGAAGAATACTATATCATGGATCCTACTGTCCTGGTGAATCGATTCCTTAACGAGTGCCATACAGTTGGTCCGGCTAAAAGAGTTGGGGTGCATAACTCTGTTTCCATTAACAAACTTTGCTTTCCTTGACCACAGAAGTAGCGGCTCAACATAGCTTTCCTAACCTTTTAACCCAAGGATAGATCCAAAATTAAGGGAACAGAATAGCCACGGATACCTCTGTTTCTGTAGGCTGTTGAGCTGTTTCCCAATGAAATCACAGTACTCCTCAATCTTGTCATAACAGAAGGCCTGGTTCATCTCGATTATCAGCTCATCCACCTGCATTCCAGAGGGGGAGATAGGCAGAGACAGGAAACAACATTAGCAATTCAGTCATCACAGCCAACAGTTGTTTCTTTCTCTAGTAAACTAGACATGATTTTATCACCAATTAATCAGTAATTTTTTGTCAACCTTTCCTGCGGAGAAAGGGGAACAGAGCACCCTGTTCGGCTTGCAACCAGAGTCGCTTTTTGCAAGCAGAGCAATGTAGTTCTTCTTCGGAGATATGCTGGGCAGAGAGGGCTCTACCCAGGAAAAAAAAGGAAAGCTTACCCGATTGAAGGCGTGGGTGTCGTGGCCGTTGGAGATGAGCTCGGCGACGTCCTTCTTTAGGAAGCCGATCATGGCCTGCTTCTTCCGGCGTATGACGACCAGCCGCGTCCGGATGCATTTGAAGGCGTGCTTGCTGCATCCATTGTTCAAAGAGGACAGCCATCGGTTAACCCAATCCAACCCAGCACCGTATGATCATTACGCGGTTATATAAAGCAGAGAAAGGCGGACGAACGACCAAGAAACGCGACGGAAACGAAAATTTGACGCGATTGGCGATTTTTCTCTGAACAAAACATAGAACCGATACGAATCAGGCGAAAGCATCCCCTCAAAATGCGGCTACAAGCAAGTCAGGAACCCCCGATACTTCGGAAACAGGAACCAGAAAAATTCGAAGCATTTACACGGCGCGGGTTGGTTGGGGTCGCGCAGCTCGATAGCGGCATCTGAAGAAACCGGAGTCAAACTCAGGATGGAAAGAGAGGGGGAGAAAAACCGCCGGTCTAAAAGCTCAACCGAGCTCGATCGAACACCGGAAAGAAATTAAGGATCGAGAGGCAAGGCGAATCAATCTCTCTAGTAGTACCATCGGTTGTAGAACTTGGTGTTGATGAGGCTGTCGAACATCCTGCTCCTCCGCTCCGCCCTTCTCCCCTCCCCTCTTCCGGCCTTATCCTCCGCCGCACCGGCGCACCGGCTCCCTTCCCCTCTCCCGGCCGCCGCCGCCGCCGCTCCCCTCCCCTGCTCCTCGTCAACCAGCACGCTCCGCTCCCGACGGCAGCATCAAAGCTTCACGAGTTCCCGTAGGAAGGGGAACGAGGGAGGCGGTTGGAGGAAGTGGTGGCGGTGGTGGGGGAGGTGGTGGGGCTGAAGAGAAACGGGAAACTCGACGCAAGCTGTTGCGCCTGCAGGCCTGCAGCCTTGCAGGAGGGGGTGGAGAGGGGAGAAGGATCCAGGTGGCGGCCCGGGGTTTCCGGCTACCGCTGGCCGTCCGATCGGCTGCGGACGGTGGAGATTGGATTGAGACGGGGAGGACCGTAACAGACCAGGGGATAAAGGTCGCCGCGGAAAGCAACAAACTAGGGAATTTTGAACTCTCGGTATTTTGGCCCGTTGCGGGAGAGCCGCGGTGGTTTTGTTGTGGGACTCGCATTATGGAATGTGTACACGTTCGGTAAAGGGATGTGCACTCCTGTGATTTTAATGGAACTCAAGCTTAATCTTTACTTATTTATTTATTATGGCGTCTTTTTACTAGGTTAGTACTCCCTCCGTCCCAGGGCATACGGCGTATAAAAAATTGCACGCTTATTAAGGAGACTTGATGTATCGCTAGCTAGGAGAGAAATTATTGGGACGTTTCCTTTCCTGCCCCTGCATGCAACTGAATCCCTTCCATAACTGCCTCTCTAAAAAATCCAGGAGGAAGGTGGGGGACGGGAAATCAGGGGCAAGAAGGGAGTTACCGCTAGCAACCGATCGTGCGCCTTAACCCCTGGGGAAAATCGAGTTTTCTTATGCGCCGTATGCCCCGGAGGGAGTAATAATTACAGTGCTGGACCGGCCGATCTAGAGGGGAATGGGCACCATCCTCCCACCATTCGATTTTTTAAGACTTAGATCTGATCATTCGTCTGCCCGTCCATCATAGCACGAGCCCACCAACGTGGCAAAATTTTCGTCCCACTAACCGGACGCAGTAAAACCCTATATGGTAGGAGCAAATTCTCCGAGAAGAAAAGCCACAATACATATGCAACACGAGGGGCCAATTTGCATAACTGAAACACGACATATGCAACACATGCCCTAGCATCATCGCAGCATATCGCTCGTGCGCACGCAGAGTTCATAGCACGTGAAGAACACCTGCCCTATACACCGAAATTTCTAAAATTACTTACCTCGAACCATCGTACACGACAATGATTTTGCCTACTTGGGATTCTCCGCCGTGAATCTAACTCGCCGAAGCCTCGTCGACTCCAGATCCGACGACCATGGAGTCATTCCTCCTGGCGCCCGGTCTTCTCATGCCTGGCTTCGAAGTTGACCTCGATTTTGAGCGGCCATGGCTATGAACTCCAGTTGGGTGTAGGGGAGGTTGGAAGGGTGGAGGAGACGGGTTACAAATTAGGAATTGCATGGAAGAAGGATGGCCGTGGAGGAGGAGCAACTTGGGAAGAGAAGCCATGGGAGGAGGCTCGCTGATAGAGAAGGTATACGAGAAATATATAGGTGGGCGTCGGTACTGCATACGAGGGAGAAGAAGGCGAGCGGACCAACCTCGGTGAGCGGGTCACATTCATAATTATATGCATATTTTTGTAACTTTAGAAGTCATTTACTTCAATAACTTTGTGATTAATGACATTTAGTGTATTTCAGTATTTTGCACAACAATAACTTTGGTCCTATTATACGGTAACATTTATATCACCGCATTGATTGTAATCTTATCTTTAGTTCTGAGGTGCCTTTTGTCTTTCGGAGGCCATTTTCTTGTTTTTTCTAGTTTTGCTAGGGTGCTAAGAGCTAGGGGTCTTCTTGCATATTGTACCTGCCACGTGTATCGATTTGCAGCTTCTGGGGTCTTCTAGACCCTTTTATCATTCAAGAAAAAGTACTGATGGTGCAAGTGCATCTAAATATAATTATAATTATTTTTATCAAAGATGGGGATAACCACCATACCTACAAAGGTTAATGCATACACTTAGGTACTATTAATTATTGAAATGTCAAATAAATACCAAACGTTGACACCGAATAAAATTAGTTCATAAAATAAAATACCCCGAGGCGGTCGTCTTGTCCGACATCCTACCATAACATGTCGCCAATGAAAAATCACCAAACACATAGAACAAGACCAAACGAATGCATGTTACTTCAAAACAAATATTTTGAGACGAGATTCATGCACCTATTGATTGTCCAACCAAACATCGAACTTTAAATCATCATCATGAAGCACAATCTTTGAGCTAACTCTTTCGGTAAGTGCATGACACACACACTTCGTCAATGCTTGATCTAGCCAAAGGGCGAGATCATGGGTTTATACCCAAGGGATCTGCATAGCTGTTCGAACATGTGCCAAAATGTCCATAACACTTTCCGGTCAATAATCGATAGAGGGATCTAGATACACATATGATTCATATATCAAAAAGTCCATAACACTTTCATGTCAATAACCGATAGAGGGATCTAGATACCCATAATGGTTCATACTTATGTACAAATACCTTATGGAGCAAATCGTTTATATTTCCTCGTACATTTCTCTTTGTTTCATGATAAGTACCTTACAAGCCCGAGGCGAACCTACTATTTTATCCTCATGACCAAGTGTGTAATATTTTCTCGAGTTCCTATTTATGATGTCGTGCAAAACACGTTAGTCACACCCGACCTTGAATAGTGGACATCATAACACTGAATGTGCCAAAGTATATATTTGCCTTTTTGGCCCCATAGTCAATTCAAGTTGCCCAGGTCACAACAAGAATGCCTCTAGTATACCTAGGATTGTTTTAAGATTGTTATGACATATGAAAATGCATTGGAAAATAAATTTTCATAACGGGTGCATCTAGAACGATGTGTCAAAACATTAGACACGGTGTTTCGACTTATAGGTCTACATGCACCCTTGATAAAAAAATATTTTTTAAATACATTTCAAAATGTCATACCAGAAAACAATTTCTAGGTATACATAGACATTCTAGGTGTGAAATAGGCAACTTGAATTGACTATATGGGGCCAAAGGCCAATGTCAGTGTTATGATGTCCAGTTTTGCCGGCGAGGAAACAAAGAGAAGTGTACAAGGGAATAAAAAAGGTTTGCTCAATAAAGATATTTGTACATAAGTGGGAATCCTTTTGAGTATCTAGATCCCTCTATCAATTATTGACCAAAAAGTGTTATGGACATTTTGACACATGTTCGTACTTGAAGGATCACATGCTCTTAGCAGTTTAGGGACATGTTGGGATGCAAAAGTGAATTGAAGAATTGAGAAAGAAGCGTCTCTCAGAAATTTTCTAGGACTCATTGAGGCACTTTCAAGACACCTTTTTCGGATTCTTCGGTTCACTTTTGCATTCCAACATGTCCTTAAACCATTAAGAGCCTGTGACCCTTAAAGGCCGAGTATGTGTCAAAATGTTCATAACATTTTCTGATCAATAATCAACAGAGTGATCTAGATACCTATAATGATTCCTACTTATGTACAAATATCATTACCGAGGAAACATTTTGTATTCTCGTGTATAGTTCTCTTTGCTTCACGATACATACCTTACACAACCCGAGGTAAAAATGTTATGTTATCCTCATTACGAGGTGTGTAATCTTTTCTCGTTTTTGTAGTTCCAGTGTCCCTATGAAAAAACACCTTAGTCACACCTCGCCAGCAATAATGTACAACATAAAACTGAGTGTACCAGAGTGTATATTGGCCTTTGGCCTCATAGTCAATTCAAATTTCTCGGGTCACAACAATAATGTCTAGATGTAGACCCAGGATTTTTTTCCAAAGTTTTTTAATATTTTGAAATGCATTAAAAATAATTTTCATAATGGGTGCATCTAGACCTATGAGTCAAAACACCATGTCTTGACCATTCTATTCTACCATAATAAGGGAATGCTTCGAAACAGATGGGATAATAAAATCTCATATGCCAAAGGTAGCAAGAGTAGACAAGAACAAAGTTGGACTGTAGAAGAGAACAAAGGTGCACCTATGTAGAAATTGCGATACCAACAGTTTCATTTTTTGAGAAAACAACAGGGACGATCTCCCATCTAAACAAGTATTGTCATTAGCAGACATGCTAGAATCAGTTGGAACTGTAACACTCTCCTGAATAAAAGTAAGTGTTAACTAAATAATGGTACCACAGAAGGTGAATCATAGTGATAGAAACCACAAAAGAATACCATAACACTTAAGAGAATAAATCGGCAAAGAAACAAGGCATTATTAATTATTGAAAATATCAAACAAATACTAAGCATTGATATCTTATAAAATTAGTTCATATAAGAAAATACCTCGAGGAAGTCATCTTGTCCAACATCTACCATAAGCTATCACTAATGACAAGATCACCGAAAAATAGGGCAAGGCCCATTGAAAGAACATTACTACAAAACAAATATTTTGAGACGAGATCCATGCACATGCGTCGATGTTGAAACCAAACGTCGAACTTGAAATCGTCATCATGAAGCACAAGATTTTTGCCAACTCTTTCAATAAGTGCAAGGCACACACTTCATAAAAGCTCGATCTAGCCAAAGTATGAATGCAAGTGGATAGTCCGGCGGATGGGGCGAACAGTCAGCTACTCTGCTATATCTGTGCATGCAACGAATTTGTTAAGTATGTAGTGAGTTCATGATTACCTGATTAGTAAACATGTAAGATTAGGCGGACAGAGCCTGGACGTCTAGCGGACATCCACCTCCATCCCTAAGCCAAAGGGCGAGGTCATGGCTTTATACCCAAGGAGTCTGCATACTTTTTGTCAGAACCGTTATTGCGAGCAAACTATCCACCGACTGGTGACATATCACCATCTAGATCATAGAATTTTGGAGAGGCCATGGTCCACCCACGTTGCTTCAGAAAACGCCGTAAGTAGGTAAATGACCCTGCCATCCTGCATTTAGCTATTGGGGGAACATGCTAGGCAAAACAAAACTTTACCGTGGGTGATCAAACCAAGATCACTATCATGGTGTACATAAAAAGGTTATAACATTGATGCGTATATGATCACGCTACTTCATATGACCTGATGAAATTGTCGATGAAGTCCTCCGACTCCTTCAAATAGCTAGGTTATTTCTCCCTTTTGACAAAGTTTCCTCTCCTCACAAATATCCATACGACCGAGCGTCGAAGTAGATGACCTTTCAAAGGTATCCACATGTACTAGCTTAGGGTCACCACATCATTGTGTGATCCAGTGCAGCAAGAAAGCGAGGAATTGATTTGTCGAATGTCAGTCCCTATCGTCGCCACTAGATTAGACCTAGAAGGAGTAGAAGGTCCATCACTCCTTCGCCTTGAGAGATGAAGTGCCTAGTGCTTCTAGTGCCTAGGGTTTCAACTAGTAGGGAGTCGCAACCAAGGAAGCGGCTAATGAAGCAACAAGTGTGTTTCTTGGGGGGCCGTTTCCTCCTTTAAGTTGGTGGCATAGATCGAATCCTCTCACAATCGAGGTACCTCCCTAAGGAAAGTGGAGCTAGCCAACTAGGGGTAGTTCCAGACCCTTCTAAAATGTTTCAGAACCTCATGGATGTCCTTGAACCTTTTGTGATATTCTTGAAGATTTCAGTACGACCATATACCTCCTGTAACACTTCCAGACAACAAAACATCATCCGACATATCTCATAACGCTTCTGGGACACTTTCAGAACAATCTTCTTCTCATTCTTTAGTTCAATTTTCCATTCCAACATGACCCTAAACCATTAAGCCCGTGACCCTTAAATTTTGAACATATGTCAAAATGTCTAAAACATTTTCCTATCATTAATTGATGGCGGATATTGAGAGGCCTGTTCGAGTCGGGTTTGCTGTCTGCCAATCGTTTGAGCTGATGTGGCAGATATTGGGGGTGCCGCTAGAATGTTGTAAAAATCCACGACAAAAACTAAGAAACTGGATTTTGAATTTTGGAGCCTCTACGGAGTATTGGCCAGTAGAAAAGACAATCTTGTCTTTTTTGCTGTATTAGATCGCTGTTATGGACCAATAATTTTTCTGTAGAACACATGGTTACATCCATGCACCCGTCATGGACCGCCTTGATTGTTCAGTAGTTACCTGATAGTTATATTTTTATTTGATTCCTAGCCACACTTTGCCAAGCCTAAGTTTGGCAAGTGTGGCAGCCACAAAATTGTGGCTAGTAATTTGGAGGCCATAAAGTGTGGCAAATTTTTTACTCTATGGCAAGTGGACCATAGAAATAATAAAGTGTGGCAACTTTAAAATATGGCAAGAACCGAACACCTAACAAATTGCTGAACTTTGGCTTAACAAAATGTGGCCGTTCCCTTAATTACCTCATCAAAGGGATACACCCGTGTGGTATACACACATGTGCGGTAGTATACATACACAAGTGTGTGTATGTTTCTCTTGTACTCCTACATGCTATTGGAATATTAGGCATAATTTTCACAATTAATTCTAGAATATAAATCATGAGAGTAACAACTATAATCACGTGAACCTCTAACATATTAGATATATTGATCAACATGAATAGCAGCAGAGTATACGCAGTAACAGCCATAGTAAAACAACAGATCTGATGACGGTGTACGTATTGATCGGTTGCCGACGTAGTCGCCGTTGGTGCAGTACCCTGTCGAAGAAGTCGTGACGAACTTAAGCAGTCGCGCGGAACGCTTTCCAAAAATCTTATTCGCCCTCTCCCGTACAGGATCACAAAGGCGAGTGGTTCCGAAGACCTGCTCTCCCGACTGCTGGTGCACGCCGGCAAGTGGGATGGAGTAGACTACGGTGACGGCGCAAGCAGAGAGGATGGCAAAACCCTAGATTGGTTTGGTATCGTGCGTTGTGGAAGCCGCACATGCGTTTATATATAGCGGCTCGGAAATCCCGTATAGGACACGAAGTAGACCAAGCCCACGCAGCGCATGTTTGGGTCGGTTACAGATAGCCCATGATCCGGGAGCGACCCAAATCTACTAACTGTTGACATGTCTGTCTAACCGCACACATTTTTTTGAGCAGCAAAATAAAGCTCGACTCGGCGAGATTCTCGCAACACGCGGCCGCGAGCGTCGTGACGAGACGAGGCGAGCTGGCGTGCGAGCGGCAGAGGAGGAGGAGGAGGAGCGCGTATGTAGCTCTCTTATTGTCACTCACTTATAAAATGGTGCAACACTCCACCTTATAAGGTGGTGCAACTCTCCTTCAACTTCCCATGTGGGACTAAACTTTAGCTCTTACTGTTCTTACCACACACATGTGAACTGTCACCAACTTGGGCCAATCACATATGGGCTTCCACATATATGGGCTTTGAGATTTAGGAAAAATCTAAAATCACACATGGATCTAATGATTTAGCCTATTATTTCTAACAATCCCCCACCGAATCTCAAATGTCCATTTGAAGATTTGTCAATCATCGCTACTTGTATATATACCAGTGTTTCAGCAGAGACTGTTAAGTTGAACTTTCGCCTAGAATCTTAAACTACGTCTATCAATAACTTGAATAATGGACGGATCTTGAATTGCAAGTTTGATGCCAATAGATTTCACTCAAAATCATAACTAGTACCTAGCCACTAGTAGCCTACCCCACGGGTTGGAGCTGTTGGAATTATGCCCTAGAGGCAATAATAAAGATGTTATTTTTATAATTCTTGTTCATGATAAAGTTTATATTCCATGCTAGAATTGTATTAAGCGGAAACTTTGATACTTGTGTGGTTTATGAACAATGTCGTGTCCCTAGTATGCCTCTATGGACTAGCTCCTTGATTAATGATGGTTAAGGTTTCCTAACCATAGACATGAGTTGTCAATTAATAATGAGATCATGTCATTGGGAGAATGATATGATGGACATACCCAAATCAAGCAGAGCAATTAGATCGTGTCATCGTGTCCATCTTTGCGAAGCTTTTTCTTATGTCAAATATTGTATTCCTTAGACCATGAGATAATGCAACTCCCTGGTATCAGAAGAAAGCTTTGAGGTCATCAAACGTCATCCTATGAGAGGGTGATCATAAAGGTGTCTCTCAGGTGATCGGAAATTATCTGTTGGGTTGTATGTATCGAGATGGGATTTTTCCCTCCCAAGTCGGAGAGATATACTTAGGGCCCACTCGGTAATCGATATCAACACCGCTTGCAAGCACGTGGTTAAGGAGTTAATCACAAAGTGATATCGGATTACGGAACGAGTAAAGTACTTGCTGTGAACGATATTGAACTAGGTATGCCGATACCGACGATCGAATCTCGGGGAAGCAAAATATCGCGTGACGAAGGGAATATATATATGGGATTAATTGAATCCCGGCATCGTGGTTCATCCGATATGATCATCGATGAGTATGTGGGAGTCAATATGGGTTTCCAGACCCCGCTGTTGATTATTGATAGAAGATCATGTCTGCATATTCTCGAACCCGTAGGGTCACACACTTAATGTGTCTCGATGCTAGGATAGAATGTATAATTGGTTTATGAGATTTTGTTCAGAGTCTCGGGTGAGATCCAGGACATCACGAGAGGTTCCGGAATGGTCCGGAGAATAAGATTCATATAAGGGAAAGCAATTTTTGGATTTCGGAATTGTTTCGGATTGTTCGGTATTGTACTGGAAGCTTCTAGAACCTTCCAGAATGGGAACAACGTGGCCCCACTTTTCGGGAGGGGGCGTGGGCTTACGAGGGAGTGACCTGGCCGCATTGGGCCAGGGGCACAAGGCCCAGCCGGCCAAAACCCTAGGGAAACCCTAGGGAAACCTTCTAGAAGGAGGGGGAAAACTTGCCCCCCACTCCAACCCTTGGGGCCGCCGCCCTAGGGCTTGGAGGAGGGTCCAAGGGTGCCGGCCAGCCCCCTATATATAGAGGGCAGGGGCGCAACCCTCCACCCCCACCTCCTCAAGCCCTAGCCGCCTAACTGCTGCCCTCCTCTCTCTCTCTCTCTCTCTCTCTCTCTCTCTCTCTCTCTCTCTCTCTCTCTCTCTCTCTCTCTCTCTCTCTCTCCCGACTGCGCGTAGGCGAAGCCCTGCCGCAGAAACTCTCCACCGTTTGCACCACGCCGTCGTGTTGTAGATCCAACCTATCTCTCCACCCCACTTGCTGGACCGAGGAAGGAGGAGATGTTGAGGTGCCGTACGTTTGCATCTCTCGGAGGCATCGCCACTTGCGGTGTTGGATCGGATCGGATCGCGAGGAGGAGAAGCGAGTACGACTACATCAACCACGTTCCGTTGAACGTTCCGCTATGCGAATATTCAAGGGTATGAAGATCTCATATATCCCCTTCTCGTTGTTTGCATCTCCTAGATTAGATCTTGGCTTCTCCATTCGCATTCGTAGATTTTTTTTGATTTACTATGCTGGGAAACCCTTCAGTGGTATCAGAGCTAGATCTATGCGTAGATGTGTGTCACGAGTAGAACGCAACATGCTTGTTGCGGGCGTTGATGTTTTCTGTTGCAAGCCCCTTGTTTGTGTACTTTTTATGACACGGGATAGTGAGATCGAAGTGGTCCAGGCCAACTTTACGCGACCTCGTTCGCGAGACCGGCTCCGCACTTGACGTGTGGCTTGTTCCGCACATGCAGCTGGTGGATGCCAGTTTCTCTTACTATAGTTGTCATGGGATTTACACCGGATGTTGGCAACCATAATATCACCGTTGTGGCTTTCCGTAGGTAAGAATCGTTCTTAGCTTGTTACTCCCATAAGCCACGTAAAACATGCAACAACAGAGTAGAGGCGTCTAACTTGTTTTTGCAGGGAGTGTTTCTGTGATATGGTATGGCCCAAGATATGATGTGTATGTTGTATGCAAGGATCATGTTTTGTAATATTTAACGACTTGCATGTCGATGAGTACACAAACGGCAGGAGCCATATGGTTGTCTTTATAATTGTGTATGACCTGTGTGTCAACTTCTTATACGCCATGTAATAGCTTTACTTTATCGCTAAGTAGTTAGCAATAGTTGTAGTTCCTATTCGTGGTGAAGGAAATCATGGTGGAGTGATGGAGATCATGCCGGCACACACAAGATGGAGATCATTGCGCGAAGATTGGCTATACCATGTCACATAAAGTTATATGCATGTGATGTTTATCCTTTTATGTATCTTATTATGCTTAGATCGCGACGGTAGCATTATAAGATGATTCCTCACTTAAAGATCAAGATAAAACTATGTTCTCCCCATGTATGCACCGTTGCGAAAGTCGTCGTGTTCAAGCATCACGTGATGATCGGGTGCTATAAACTCTACGTTCACATACAACGGGTGCAAGCCAGTTTTGCACATGCGGAAATACTTGGATTTGACTTGACGAGCCTAGCATGTACAGACATGGCCTCGGAACACATGAACCGAAAGGTTAAACATGAGTCATATGAATGATATGATCGACACTTCGTTGTCCATCATTGAAACCACATCTCTTCTCGTGAAGATCGGATTAGGTGTGGTGAATTTGGGTCATGTTCACTAAACAACTTGAGGGATGTTGAATTTAGTGGGAGTTCATCTAGTAATTTGATTAAGTTGAACTAGTTATCATGAACATAGTCTAAATTGTACTTGTAATTTTTGTAGATCAAATGGCTAAGTCCAACTTCAAATTCAACGTTTTTGCTGAGAAAGAAAAGCTTAGAAACAATGGGTCTAACTTCACCAACTGGTTCCGCAATCTGAGAATCATTCTCGCTGGCGGACAAAAGGACTATGTCCTTGAGAATGCGCTAGGTGACGCTCCTGCTGTAGATGTGCCGGCTGATAAGAAAGTTGTTTATCAGTCGCGCAAAGATGATTATGGTGTGATTAAGAGCACCATGTTGTTTGCTATGGAATCGGACCTTCAAAATCGTTTTGAAGATTATCCCGGGCCCTTTGAGATTCTTGAGGAACTGAAAACTATGTTTCAGACTCAGGCCCGTTCTGAGAGATATGAGATCTCTGAGAAATTCTTTAACTGCAAGATGGAGGAAGGGAGTTCCGTTAGTGAGAACACCATAAAGATGTCGGTCTATACTCAACGCCTTGAGCAACTGGACTGCAAGATTCCAGAGGAGCTCAAGATTGACAGGGTTCTGCAATCACTCCCTCCTAGCTACAAAAGTTTTGTAGTGACTCATAATCAGATTGGTTCCACTGATACGATCACCAAGCTCTTCGCTAAGCTGAAAGCTGCGGAGGTGGACATCAAAAAGGATAATCATGTGTTGATGGTCAACAAGCCCCCCCAGCTTTAAGAAAGGTAAGGGTGCAAAGAAGCCCTTCAAGAAAGGCAGTGGCAAGCGTGTTGCCCCTACTGAGAATAAGTTCAAGTATAGACCTAAGCCGGACACTGAGTGCTTCTATTGCAGGGACAAGGGTCACTGGAAGCGCAACTGTCCGAAGTACTTAGCGGACAAGAAGGCTGGCACCATCAAAGGTATATTTGATATACGTGTTACTGATGTTTTCCTTACTAGCCCTCGTTGTAGTGCCTGGGTATTTGATACTGGTTCAGTTGCTAATATTTGTAACTCGAAACAGGAGCTACGGAATAGACGACGGCTTGCGAGGGATGAGGTGACGATGCGCGTTGGCAACGGATCAAGAGTTAATGTGATGGCCGTCGGCACACTCTCCTTAGTTTTACCTTTGGGATTAGTTTTAAACCTTAATAAGTGTTATTATGTGCCTGCATTGAGCATGAACATCATATCTGGATCGTGTTTATTGCAAGATGGTTATTCATTTAAATCTGAGAATAATTGTTGTTCTATTTATATGAGTAACATCTTTTATGGTCATGCACCTGCTGTGAATGGTTTATTTCTTCTGAATCTCGAAAGGGATGAAACACAACATCCATAACATTGAGGCTAAGATATGCAAGGTAGATAGTGATAATACTACTTATTTGTGGCACTGCCGTCTAGGTCATATTGGTGTAAAACGCATAAAGAAACTCCATTCTGATGGACTTTTGGAGTCTCTTGATTTTGAATCATTTGACACATGCGAACCATGCCTCATGGGCAAGATGATCAAAACCCCGTTCTCCGGAATGATGGAGCGAGCAACGGACTTGTTGGAAATCATACATACCGATGTATGCGGACTGATGAGTGTTTCGACGCGCGGTGGATATCGCTATTTTCTCACTTTTACCGATGACTTAAGTAGATATGGGTATATCTATTTAATGAAACATAAATCTGAAACATTTGAAAAGTTCAAAGAATTTCAGAATGAAGTGGAAAACCATCGTAACAGAAAGATTAAGTTTCTACGATCCGATCGTGGAGGTGAATATTTGAGTTATGATTTTCTCATGCATCTTAAAGCAAGCGGAATCATTTCGCAACTCACGCCACTCGGAACACCACATCGCAATGGTGTGTCTGAATGCCGGAATCGAACTCTATTAGATATGGTCCGATTAATGATGTCTCTTACTGATTTGCCGTTATCATTTTGGGGTTATGCATTAGAAACCGCTGCATTCACTTTAAATAGGGCACCATCTAAATCCGTTGAGACGACACCGTATGAACTGTGGTTTGGTGCTAAACCTAAGTTGTCGTTTCTTAAAGTTTGGGGATGCGAAGCTTACGTCAAGAAGTTGATGCCGGACAAGATCGAACCCAAAGCGAAGAAATGCGTCTTCATAGGATACCCTAAGGAAACTATTGGGAATACCTTCTATCACAGATCCGAAGGCAAAGTGTTTGTCGCAAAGAACGGATCCTTTCTTGAGAAGGAGTTTCTCTCGAAAGAAGTGAGTGGGAGGAAAGTAGAGCTAGACGAGGTTATTGAACCTTCTCTTGAGTTGGAGAGTAGCGCAACACCTGAAATTGTTCCAATGCCGTCTGCACCAACAATAGAGGAAGCTAATGACAAGGATCATGAAGCTTCAGATGATGCTACTACTGAACATCGCAGGTCGACAAGGTCGCGTGCCCCTCCTGAGTGGTACGACAACCCTGTCTTAACTGTCTTGTTAGTAGACAACAGTGAACCTGCGGACTATGAGGAAGCAATGATGAGCCCAGACTCTGAGAAATGGCTAGAGGCCATGAAATCCGAATTGGGATCCATGAGAGAAAACCAAGTATGGACTTTGGTGGACCCTCCTAGCGACCTAAAGGCCGTTGAGTGCAAATGGATTTTCAAGAAGAAAACAGACGCAGATGGTAATGTTACTGTTTCTAAAGCACGACTTGTCGCGAAAGGTTTTCAACGAGTTCAAGGTGTTGACTACGATGAGACTTTCTCTCCCGTAGCGATGTTTAAGTCCATTCGGATTTTATTAGCAATTGCTGCGTTTCATGATTATGAAATATGGCAGATGGATGTCAAGACTGCATTCCTCAATGGCAACATTGATGAAGAGTTGTATATGATGCAACCCGGAGGTACTCCAACAATAATTGCTGCGTTTAATTGTTAAACGATAATTGAATTAAACGATAATTAAAGCCATGCTCATCTCCAACATTAAACATGCGGCAATACTCCAACAACTGTGGTACTGGACGACACGCAACAACACTTGAGCAAGCGACTACGACGCGCAAGTCCAACTACCTACCAACCAATAGGTAATAGGATGTGTCCAAGGCAATATAAGGCTGCAAGGGATATCACGGGTACGAAAACTAGAGCATCGCAACACAGATAGCAATAGATCAACAGGAGGGAATAAATACTATAAAAGTAAGATAGGTAGAAAGGGGGAGATGCTCGCCTGAAAAGCATTGTCGAAGGTTCATCCGAAGATCGGGTCGACACTCGCATCAACTCATCGGCCTAGTCCGTGAAGAAGCAAAACACTAGAAGAAACACCGGATGCACTATTTAATACTACGGTATAAAGTCGGGCATGATGCATGTATGATGTATGACATGGCAAAGGTGCGATGCAATTAGGCCATATTAAGCGGAACCGGGGTCCCGACAATTAATTATTAAGTTCATGTTGTCTAGATACCCCGCAATTTAATTGTTGTCTTAACATGGCAAGACATAGTATCGGTTCGCTAGGCAAATTTAGATGGAGCCAATATTAGACTAGATTTTTCCGCATATGGAGCCCATATTTAATTTAGGTGAATCGTCGAAACACCCCCAAACACCCACAGATATGTATGCGACATGAATGATTTAATGCAACAAGTTTATATCATATATTATAAAAATACGGGGCTTGGAAGGGCATCACACATCGAATGGCGACCTTGGGATTTCGAGGGTTCGGGGTCGGTCTTCGCATCTAGGATCGGCCTTCGGATCCAGGGCTTCGGGATCTCGGTGTCCGAAAAGGCGTACTTGGAGTTCCGTCTTCGGTGGTCGGGGTAGTAGGTCATGGCGTTCCGAGATGGTTCTCTTTGATCATCGGTTCGGGGACTTGTAATTCTCGATGGACGATCTTGGCGGATCACGAAGGTTCTTGGCTTGCGACGATGCATCTCCAGAAGCTCTTATCGTTAATGCCCAAAGCAAGGTCTTGACAAAAATTGTGCCCATTCGAGGACAACAGGAGCTCTCCCGTGCGAAGATGAACACACAAAGGAGCTGCAGGACTCGGTGAAAAGAACGGCAGCGCAGAACTTGGAGAGGTGCCCGTCGGTGGAACAGACATGGTGGCAGGAGCATAGTCGGCAGTGGAGGGGCACCATGGAGGAGCGCCGGTGTGCTGCAGACCCCGGCGCAGGCGAGATGCATTGCACCAGCGGAAGGGCGCGGGCGGCGCTGGAGCGCGCGGGCGGCAGGGTCGTGGTCGGGCTCAGGGGAGACGATGCAGAGAGGCGGACGGGGTCGTGGCGACGGCGACGACGTGCAGGGCGAGCAGGGACGCGGGGAGAGAGCCTGGCGGAGGAGTTCCCGGGTAGGGCGGCGCCAGGGCCGGAGAAGAGAACCGGCGGCGAGGTCGGCCTCGACAGGACGGAGACGGCTCGGCTTGCCGGGGAGGAGCTTGGAGAAGGGCGGCCGAACGAGGTGCTGGCGGAACCCACCGGCGACGCGACGCTGCCGGGCGGGCGCACGCAGAGGAAGAGAGGAGGCCGAGACAGAGGCTGCGGCCGGGCAGAGCTCTGCGGGCGGCGGTGAGGTCGGGGATTGCAGGGGGGGGGAGGTCGGGCGAGGTGGGACTCACCCTTGGCGGCGGCCACTGGGTAGAGAGCAACGAGAGAAGAGGGAGGCGGGGTCAGGTCGAGGGAGAGGAACGCAGGCGAGGGGGAGCGTCGGGTCTGGCGACGGAGATTGTGGCTCAGGATAGGAGAGGATCGAGGGGAAGGAGAGGGTGGGGCCCAGAGCGATGGGGTGGAGTAGGACGGTCCAGGGGAAACGGGCGGCGTCTTGCGTGCGTGGGAAGTGGGGTCGGGGTGGGGCCGGCAGGGCGTGGCGAGCGTGTGCATGTGTCCAAGGTGGGTCGGGTGTAGTGCGGGGTGCAAGCGGCGGTGGGGTGGAGGAAGGGTGAGGAGGGCGGCTGGGAGTGAGGGGTGGGGTTAGATGGGGATTAGGGTTTGTGGGGTGGTAGGTGGCTGCCGGTTGGGCCTTTTGGGCCTGGCCGGTGGCTGCCTCCCCCAATACAAGAAAAAAATATTTTTATTTTTATTTAATTGATTTTAGTTTAAAAATACTTTCGTAAATAGTTGTTAGACAAATAAAAGATTCGGTCGGACCGATGGTTTGATTTGAAATTGAAGGAGGGATAGTTTAGTAAACACATAGTCTTTTGCAACATAGTTTTATGCAAAAATAATATGCATGATGACATGAGCATGCGGTCATGATGATGCAATGCACAAAAACACCGCGATTTTCTAGTAGTGGTTTTTGCGGGATGCCACAATTCGACACCACTAACAATGGATCTCGCCCTCGAGATCTGCCTCATGGTACCGGGAAGAAGGGCGGCGATCTGAATCTTCTCACATCGTGTAGATCCTCGCGACACCACTAACAAGAGGTCGTTGTCCGTGATCGTTAAGAGAACACTCCGGGAAACAAAGGCGAAGGCAGAGGTATCAACCAATCAATCCACCTCTAACTTCGATAGAAAGAGAGAACCGATGCATTCTCATCCACTTCAATGTACACAAGCGAATAGAGTGAGTAGTCAGCATGGGGGCCAATCCATCACACACCCAAACTATTACTCCACACAATCAGTGGAAAAGCGTGCAACCATTCTCGGAATCAGACTGAAGATCTCGACAATCGAGGTTCAGAAACAAAGAAGTGATGCAGACTCTGCTTCGGATCTGGCGTAGATGATGCCGCCGCGTCGGAAAACACCGGAAGGCACGAGAAGGAACAAAGAGAAGTCCACCAGACGAAGGGTTCCTCGGATAGCATGAAGACCAGATGTGGCAACACCGTTACCAAAGGAGGAAGCGAAACCCTGAAGGTACGATGGAACCCAACCACGAGAAATCCTGGACTCGAAGAGAGGGAAGAGAGCGGATTCAAAACACGCAGAGGTGAGAGGAGAGCAGCAGAGGGGTAAGGAGTAAAATCAGACCTAATCAGAACTATCCAACCGATTTTGCAAAAATAGTTTTGACACTCTACTTCGGCCGTTAGCTAGGTTATCCTACAGGCTGGACTTGTGGGGTATCGCAACTGCTGAGCTCTGATACCACTCTGTAACACCCTCAGAATCGGCCCTATGCAAGTTTCAGCGCTTCCCGCCAAACCCGCATAGAAACGATTCAAAGGTGCCCACCAGGCACTTGCGTGCGGGTGGAAAACGAAGTAATAACATTACACAACAGTCCTCGATGGGACCCACAGAACATATATATATATACAACACGACTCCATGAGTCAAGAATACAGATATACAGAACAAAGATCCAAATCACCTTGAAAACGATAGAGCGTCCATCTACGGACAAGATGCAAATGGGGCTAAGAGCCCTGAAGAATAACCAATGGCGTCCATAACCCTGCCCAGGCCAAGCCGGAAGGGTAACCCTGCTAACGACGTCAATCTCAAAACCTGCTTAAACAAAAGGGGTGCCGACAAAGGGCAAAGGAAAAAGAGGAGCGTCAGTACTGAGGCCAGTACACAGCGAGGCTAGAATTCGGCGGTCCTCGCCTACATAGGTGTATGGTGGACTGAAGCGGCAGCGGCATCATGCACTAAACAACCTATAGAGACTCGATACAACTGTCGGCTATCAGAGAGGGATAAGAAAGACCTATTCGGAACCAACCTGATGCTACCACCAAACATACCCATCCTGGTATTTCTCCCTCGAGACCAAACGAGGAAGTCAACCGAGGAACTCACACAGTTGGCAGTTTTATTCGTTCCGTTATAGTTGCAGCAATTACTAGTCAGGTATAGATAGTCATCCTGATATAATAAGCAGTGGGCACTTTTATTTAACCATTCCGTTGTAGTTGCAACACTACTAGTCAGATACAATTAGCATGAGATATCCCAAAACCCAGAAGTTGTTGGTACTTTTATTTAGCCATTCCGTTATAGTTGCAATACTTACTAGTCAGGTACAATGGTCGCAAGCGACAACCCAAACAAGCAATTGTTGGCAATTTTATTTAGCCATTCCGTTATAGTGAAGCTGATTACTAGTCATTATCAAGTCAAATTTATAGCACTACTTTAGTTATAGTTGTCTATGATCGAGATACTGTGCTCCAAGTCGTCCATAACCACGGACACGGCTTTCAGAAAGTTTTACCCTGCAGGGGTGCACAAATATCAACACACACTCGATCAACCTCGGAAAAACCAAATCAAAACCCAACGAGGCCTTCACGACAAAGAAATCATAGGATTCAGAAATATTTCAGGGGGCCACCCCATTAAGCTACCCGCAACGAAGTTAGCTGACTCCGAGACGGACTCAAGGTTTGGGTGGACGGCTGTAAACGACTGGGAACCCGAAAGTGTGACTGGGCTTGTCGATACCGCGAAATCGTGTCCCGATCCTAAACAGTACAGTGTGCAGTACCTCACACAATTTAAATAAAGCAGTAAAGCATGGCATAAGTACAGGATAGTAAATAAAACATCAAACTAGTTTGTGGCCCCAAGAAATAAGAATGAATCAAGCTCTGGCTCAGGGGGGTCCCATAATCCTCCCGGATGTGGATAGCGCGAATATTCAAGGAACAGGTATCAAGTACTCGGGGTCCTACGGGACACAAGTGGACGGTTAACAACCAAATAACATCTATTGCCCACCTGTGCATCTACATTTACCTACTTCAATTTTAATTGTTAAACGATAATTGAATTAAACGATAATTAAAGCCATGATCATCTCCAACATTAAACATGCGGCAATACTCCAACAACTGTGGTACTGGACGACACGCAACAGCACTTGAGCAAGCGACTACGACGCGCAAGTCCAACTACCTACCAACCAACAGGTAATAGGATGTGTCCAAGGCAATATAAGGGTGCAAGGGATATCACGGGTACGAAAACTAGAGCATCGCAACACAGATAGCAATAGATCAACAGGAGGGAATAAATACTATAAAAGTAAGATAGGTAGAAAGGGGGAGATGCTCGCCTGAAAAGCATTGTCGAAGGTTCATCCGAAGATCGGGTCGACACTCGCATCAACTCATCGGCCTAGTCCGTGAAGAAGCAAAACACTAGAAGAAACACCGGATGCACTATTTAATACTACGGTAGAAAATCAGGCATGATGCATGTATGATGTATGACATGGCAAAGGTGCGATGCAATTAGGCCATATTAAGCGGAACCGGGGTCCCGACAATTAATTATTAAGTTCATGTTGTTTAGATACCCCGCAATTTAATTGTTGTCTTAACATGGCAAGACATAGTATCGGTTCGCTAGGCAAATTTAGATGGAGCCAATATTAGACTAGATTTGTCCGCATATGGAGCCCATATTTAATTTAGGTGAATCGTCGAAACACCCCCAAACACCCACAGATATGTATGCGACATGAATGATTTAATGCAACAAGTTTATATCATATATTATAAAAATATGGGGCTTGGAAGGGCATCACACATCGAATGGCAACCTTGGGATTCCGAGGGTTCGGGGTCGGTCTTCGCATCTAGGATCGGCCTTCGGATCCAGGGCTTCGGGATCTCGGTGTCCGAAAAGGCGTACTTGGAGTTCCGTCTTCGGTGGTCGGGGTAGTAGGTCATGGTGTTCCGAGATGGTTCTCTTTGATCATCGGTTCGGGGACTTGTAATTCTCGGTGGACGATCTTGGCGGATCACAAAGGTTCTTGGCTTGCGACGATGCATCTCCAGAAGCTCTTATCGTTAATGCCCAAAGAGAGGTCTTGACAAAAATTGTGCCCATTCGAGGACAACAGGAGCTCTCCCGTGCGAAGATGAACACACAAAGGAGCTGCACGACTCGGTGAAAAGAACGGCAGCGCAGAACTTGGAGAGGTGCCCATCGGTGGAACAGACATGGTGGCAGGAGCATAGTCGGCAGTGGCGGGGCACCATGGAGGAGCGCCGGTGTGCTGCAGACCCCGGCGCAGGCGAGATGCACGGCACCAGCGGAAGGGCGCGGGCGGCGCTGGAGCGCGCGGGCGGCAGGGTCGTGGTCGGGCTCGGGGGAGACGATGCAAAGAGGCGGACGGGGTCGTGGCGACGGCGATGACGTGCGGGGCGAGCAGGGACGCGGGGAGAGAGCCTGGCGGAGGAGTTCCCGGGTAGGGCGGCGCCAGGGCCGGAGAGGAGCACCGGCGGCGAGGTCGGCCTCGACAGGACGGAGACGGCTCGGCTTGCCGGGGAGGAGCTTGGAGAAGGGCGGCCGAACGAGGTGGTGGCGGAACCCACCGGCGACGCGACGCTGCCGGGCGGGCGCACGCAGAGGAAGAGAGGCGGCCGGGACGGAGGCTGCGGCCGGACAGAGCTCTGCGGGCGGCGGTGAGGTCGGGGATTGCAGGGGGGAGGTCGGGCGAGGTGGGACTCACCCTTGGCGGCGGCCGCTGGGTAGAGAGCAACGAGAGAAGAGGGAGGCGGGGTCAGGTCGAGGGAGAGGAACGCAGGCGAGGGGGAGCGTCGGGTCTGGCGGCGGAGATCGTGGCTCAGGATAGGAGAGGATCGAGGGGAAGGAGAGGGTGGGGACCAGAGTGATGGGGTGGAGTAGGACGGTCCAGGGGAAACGGGCGGCGTCTCGCGTGCATGGGAAGTGGGGTCGGGGTGGGGCCGGCAGGGCGTGGCGAGCGTGTGCATGTGTCCAAGGTGGGTCGGGTGTAGTGCGGGGTGCAAGCAGCGGCGGGGTGGAGGAAGGGTGAGGAGGGCGGCTGGGAGTGAGGGGTGGGGTTAGATGGGGATTAGGGTTTGTGGGGTGGTAGGTGGCTGCCGGTTGGGCCTTTTGGGCCTGGCCGGTGGCTGCCTCCCCCGATACAAGAAAAAAATATTTTTATTTTTATTTAATTGATTTTATTTTAAAAATACTTTCGTCAATAGTTGTTAGACAAATAAAAGATTCGGTCGGACCGAAGGTTTGATTTGAAATTGAAGGAGGGATAGTTTAGTAAACACATAGTATTTTGCAACATAGTTTTATGCAAAAATAATATGCATGATGACATGAGCATGCGGTCATGATGATGCAATGCACAAAAACACCGCGATTTTCTAGTAGTGGTTTTTGCGGGATGCCACAATTCGACACCACTAACAATGGATCTCGCCCTCGAGATCCGCCTCATGGTACCGGGAAGAATGGCGGCGATCTGAATCTTCTCGCATCGTGTAGATCCTCGCGACACCACTAACAAGAGGTCGTTGTCCGTGATCGTCGAGAGAACACTCCGGGAAACAAAGGCGAAGGCAGAGGTATCAACCAATCAATCCACCTCTAACTTCGATAGAAAGAGAGAACCGATGCATTCTCATCCACTTCAATGTACACAAGCGAATATAGTGAGTAGTCGGCATGGGGGCCAATCCATCACGCACCCAAACTATTACTCCGCACAATCAGTAGAAAAGCGTGCAACCATTCTCGGAATCAGACTGAAGATCTCGACAATCGAGGTTCAGAAACAAAGAAGTGATGCAGACTCTGCTTCGGATCTGGCGTAGATGATGTCGTCGCGTCGGAAAACACCAGAAGGCACGAGAAGGAACAAAGAGAAGTCCACCAGACGAAGGGTTCCTCGGATAGCATGAAGACCAGATGTGGCAACACCGTTACCAAAGGAGGAAGCGAAACCCTGAAGGTACGATGGAACCCAACCACGAAAAATCCTGGACTCGAAGAGAGGGAAGAGAGCGGATTCAAAACACGCAGAGGTGAGAGGAGAGCAGCAGAGGGGTAAGGAGTAAAATCAGACCTAATCAGAACTATCCAACAGATTTTGCAAAAATAGTTTTGACACTCTACTTCGGCCGTTAGCTAGGTTATCCTACAGGCTGGGCTTGTGGGGTATCGCAACTGCTGAGCTCTGATACCACTCTGTAACACCCTCAGAATCGGCCCTATGCAAGTTTCAGCGCTTCCCGCCAAACCCGCATAGAAACGATTCAAAGGTGCCCACCAGGCACTTGCGTGCGGGTGGAAAACGAAGTAATAACATTACACAACAGTCCTCGATGGGACCCACAGAACAGATATATATACAACACGACTCCATGAGTCAAGAATACAGATATACAGAACAAAGATCCAAATCACCTTGAAAACGATAGAGCGTCCATCTACGGACAAGATGCAAATGGGGCTAAGAGCCCTGAAGAATAACCAATGGCGTCCATAACCCTGCCCAGGCCAAGCCGGAAGGGTAACCCTGCTAACGACGTCGATCTCAAAACCTGCTTAAACAAAAGGGGTGCCGACAAAGGGCAAAGGAAAAAGAGGAGCGTCAGTACTGAGGCCAGTACACGACGAGGCTAGAATTCGGCGGTCCTCGCCTACATAGGTATGGTGGACTGAAGCGGCAGCGGCAGCATGCACTAAACAACCTATAGAGACTCGATACAACTGTCGGCTATCAGAGACGGATAAGAAAGATCTATTCGGAACCAACCTGATGCTACCACCAAACATACCCATCCTGGTATTTCCCCCTCGAGACCAAACAAGGAAGTCAACCGAGGAACTCACATAGTTGGCAGTTTTATTCGTTCCATTATAGTTGCGGCAATTACTAGTCAGGTATAGATAGTCATCCTGATATAATAAGCAATGGGCACTTTTATTTAACCATTCCGTTGTAGTTGCAACACTTACTAGTCAGATACAATTAGCATGAGATATCCCAAAACCCAGCAGTTGTTGGTACTTTTATTTAGCCATTCCGTTATAGTTGCAATACTTACTAGTCAGGAACAATGGTCGCAAGCGACAACCCAAACAAGCAATTGTTGGCAATTTTATTTAGCCATTCCGTTATAGTGAAGATGATTACTAGTCATTATCAAGTCAAATTTATAGCACTACTTTAGTTATAGTTGTCTATGATCGAGATACTGTGCTCCAAGTCGTCCATAACCGCGGACACGGCTTTCAGAAAGTTTTACCCTGCAGGGGTGCACAAATAGCAACACACACTCGATCAACCTCGGAAAAACCAAATCAAAACCCAATGAGGCCTTCACGACAAAGCAATCACAGGATTCAGAAATATTTCAGGGGGCCACCCCATTAAGCTACCCGCAACGAAGTTAGCTGACTCCGAGACGGACTCAAGGTTTGTGTGGACGGCTGAACGACTGGGAACCCGAAAGTGTGACTGGGCTTGTCGATACCGCGAAATCGTGTCCCGATCCTAAACAGTACAGTGTGCAGTACCTCGCACAATTTAAATAAAGCAGTAAAGCATGGCATAAGTACAGGATAGTAAATAAAACCCCAAACTAGTTTGTAGCCCCAAGAAATAAGAATGAATCAAGCTCTGGCTCGGGGGGTCCCATAATCCTCCCGGATGTGGATAGCGCGAATATTCAAGGAACAGGTATCAAGTACTCGGGGTCCTACGGGACACAAGTGGACGGTTAACAACCAAATAACATCTATTGCCCACCTGTGCCTCTGCATTTACCAACTTCAATTTTAATTGTTAAACGATAATTGAATTAAACGATAATTAAAGCCATGATCATCTCCAACATTAAACATGCGGCAATACTCCAACAACTGTGGTACTGGACGACACGCAACAGCACTTGAGCAAGCGACTACGACGCGCAAGTCCAACTACCTACCAACCAACAGGTAATAGGATGTGTCCAAGGCAATATAAGGCTGCAAGGGATATCACGGGTACGAAAACTAGAGCATCGCAACACAGATATCAATAGATCAACAGGAGGGAATAAATACTATAAAAGTAAGATAGGTAGAAAGGGGGAGATGCTCGCCTGAAAAGCATTGTCGAAGGTTCATCCGAAGATCGGGTCGACACTCGCATCAACTCATCGGCCTAGTCCGTGAAGAAGCAAAACACTAGAAGAAACACCGGATGCACTATTTAATACTACGGTAGAAAATCGGGCATGATGCATGTATGATGTATGACATGGCAAAGGTGCGATGCAATTAGGCCATATTAAGCGGAACCGGGGTCCCGACAATTAATTATTAAGTTCATGTTGTTTAGATACCCCGCAATTTAATTGTTGTCTTAACATGACAAGACATAGTATCGTTTCGCTAGGCAAATTTAGATGGAGCCAATATTAGACTAGATTGGTCCGCATATGGAGCCCATATTTAATTTAGGTGAATCGTCAAAACACCCCCAAACACCCACAGATATGTATGCGACATGAATGATTTAATGCAACAAGTTTATATCATATATTATAAAAATACGGGGCTTGGAAGGGCATCACACATCGAATGGCGACCTTGGGATTCCGAGGGTTCGGGGTCGGTCTTCGCATCTAGGATCGGCCTTCGGATCCAGGGCTTCGGGATCTCGGTGTCCGAAAAGGCGTACTTGGAGTTTCGTCTTCGGTGGTCGGGGTAGTAGGTCATGGCGTTCCGAGATGGTTCTCTTTGATCATCGGTTCGGGGACTTGTAATTCTCGGTGGACGATCTTGGCGGATCACGAAGGTTCTTGGCTTGCGACGATGCATCTCCAGAAGCTCTTATCGTTAATGCCCAAAGCAAGGTCTTGACAAAAATTGTGCCCATTCGAGGACAACAGGAGCTCTCCCGTGCGAAGATGAACACACAAAGGAGCTGCAGGACTCGGTGAAAAGAACGGCAGCGCAGAACTTGGAGAGGTGCCCGTCAGTGGAACAGACATGGTGGCAGGAGCATAGTCGGCAGTGGCGGGGCACCATGGAGGAGTGCCGGTGTGCTGCAGACCCCGGCGCAGGCGAGATGCACGGCACCAGCGGAAGGGCGCTCGGGGGAGACGATGCAGAGAGGCGGACGGGGTCGTGGCGACGGCGACGACGTGTGGGGCGAGCGGGGACGCGGGGAGAGAGCCTGGCGGAGGAGTTCCCGGGTAGGGCGGCGCCAGGGCCAGAGAGGAGCACCGACGGCGAGGTCGGCCTCGACAGGACGGAGACGGCTCGGCTTGCCGGGGAGGAGCTTGGAGAAGGGCGGCCGAACGAGGTGGTGGCAGAACCCACCGGCGACGCGACGCTGCCGGGCGGGCGCACGCAGAGGAAGAGAGGCGGCCGGGACGGAGGCTGCGGCCGGGTAGAGCTCTGCGGGCGGCGGTGAGGTCGGGGATTGCAGGGGGGGGGGGGAGGTCGGGCGAGGTGGGACTCACCCTTGGCGGCGGCCGCTGGGTAGAGAGCAACGAGAGAAGAGGGAGGCGGGGTCAGGTCGAGGGAGAGGAACGCAGGCGAGGGGGAGCGTCGGGTCTGGCGGCGGAGATTGTGGCTCATGATAGGAGAGGATCGAGGGGAAGGAGAGGGTGGGGCCCAGAGCGACGGGGTGGAGTAGGACGGTCCAGGGGAAACAGGCGGCGTCTCGCGTGCGTGGGAAGTGGGGTCGGGGTGGGGTCGGCAGGGCGTGGCGAGCGTGTGCATGTGTCCAAGGTGGGTCGGGTGTAGTGCGGGGTGCAAGCGGCGGCGGGGTGGAGGAAGGGTGAGGAGGGCGGCTGGGAGTGAGGGGTGGGGTTAGATGGGGATTAGGGTTTGTGGGGTGGTAGGTGGCTGCCGGTTGGGCCTTTTGGGCCTGGCCGGTGGCTGCCTCCCCCGATACAAGAAAAAAATATTTTTATTTTTATTTAATTGATTTTAGTTTAAAAATACTTTCGTAAATAGTGGTTAGACAAATAAAAGATTCGGTCGGACCGAGGGTTTGATTTGAAATTGAAGGAGGGATAGTTTAGTAAACACATAGTCTTTTGCAACATAGTTTTATGCAAAAAATAATATGCATGATGACATGAGCATGCGGTCATGATGATCCAATGCACAAAAACACCGCGATTTTCTAGTAGTGGTTTTTGCGGGATGCCACAACAGCCGTGAAGAACATCCTAAAGTATTTAAATAGAACTAAAGAAATGTTCTTAGTCTATGGAGGTGATGAACAGCTCGTCGTAAAAGGTTACGTCGATGCTAGTTTCGACACCGACAAGGATGATTCTAAATCTCAGACAGGATACGTTTATATTTTGAATGGAGGAGCTGTGAGCTGGAGAAGCTGCAAGCAAAGCGTGATCGCGGGATCTATAGTAGAAGCAGAATACATGGCTGCTGCAGAAGCGTCAAGTGAAGGAGTTTGGATCAGGGACTTCATCACTGAGCTTGGTGTGGTTCCAAGTGCCTTGGACCCACTGGAGATATTGTGTGACAACACTGGCGCCATATCACTGGCTAAGGAACCAAGATATCATCCAAAGACCAAGCATATCAACCGCAAGTTTCATATAATTCGAAATTATATAACAGATGGAGATCTGAAGATTAGCAAAGTACATACGGATCTGAATGTCGCAGATCCATTGACTAAGCCTCTTCCACGAGCAAAACATGATCAACACCTTAGTGCCATGGGTGTTAGATTGTTGCCAGATGTAAACTAGATTATTGACTCTAGTGCAAGTGGGAGACTGTTGGAATTATGCCCTAGAGGCAATAATAAAGATGTTATTTTTATAATTCTTGTTCGTGATAAAGTTTATATTCCATGATAGAATTGTATTAAGCGGAAACTTTGATACTTGTGTGGTTTATGAACAATGCCGTGTCCCTAGTACGCCTCTATGGACTAGCTCATTGATTAATGATGGTTAAGGTTTCCTAACCATAGACATGAGTTGTTAATTAATAATGAGATCATGTCATTGGGAGAATGATATGATGGACAGACCCAAATCAAGCAGAGAAATTAGATCGTGGCATCGTATTCATCTTTGCGAAGCTTTTTCTTATGTCAAATATTGTATTCCTTAGACCATGAGATAATGCAACTCCCTGGTATCGGAAGAAAGCTTTGAGGTCATCAAACGTCATCCTATGAGAGGATGATCATAAAGGTGTCTCTCAGGTGATCGGAAAGTATCTGTTGGGTTGTATGTATCGAGATGGGATTTTTCCCTCCCAAGTCGGAGAGATATACTTCGGGCCCACTCGGTAATCGATATCAACACCGCTTGCAAGCACGTGGTTAAGGAGTTAATCACAAAGTGATATCGGATTACGGAACGAGTAAAGTACTTGCTGTGAACGAGATTGAACTAGGTATGCCGATACCGACGATCGAATCTCGGGGAAGTAAAATATCGCGTGACGAAGGGAATATATATATGGGATTAATTGAATCCTGGCATCATGGTTCATCCGATATGATCATCGATGAGTATGTGGGAGTCAATATGGGTTTCCAGACCCTGCTGTTGATTATTGATATAAGATCATGTCTGCATATTCTCGAACCCGTAGGGTCACACACTTAATATACCTCGACGCTAGGATAGAATGGATAATTGGTTTGTGAGTTTTTGTTCGGAGTCTCGGATGAGATCCAGGACATCACGAGAGGTTCCGGAATGGTCCGGAGAATAAGATTCATATAAGGGAAAGCAGTTTTTGGATTTCGGAATTGTTTCGGATTGTTCGGTATTGTACATGAAGCTTCTAGAACCTTCCGAAGTGGGACCAACGTGGCCCCACTTGTCGGGAGGGGGCGTGGGCCTACGAGGGAGTGCCCTGGCCGCATTGGGCCAGGGGCACAAGGCCCAGCCGGCCAAAACCCTAGGGAAACCCTAGGGAAACATTCTAGAAGGAGGGGGAAAACTTGCCCCCACTCCAACCCTTGGGGCCACCGCCCTAGGACTTGGAGGAGGGGGCAAGGGGGCCGGCCAGCCCCCTATATATAGAGGGCAGGGGCGCAGCCCTCCACCCCCACCTCCTCAAGCCCTAGCCGCCTAACTGCTGCTCTCTCTCTCTCTCTCTCTCTCTCTCTCTCTCTCTCTCTCTCTCTCTCTCTCTCTCTCTCTCTCTCTCTCTCTCTCTCTCTCTCTCTCTCTCTCTTTCTCTCTCTCTCTCTCTCCCGACTGCGCCTAGGCGAAGCCCTGCCGCAGAAACTCTCCACCGTTTGCACCATGCCGTCGTGTTGTAGATCCAACCTATCTCTCCACCTCACTTGCTGGACCGAGGAAGGAGGAGACGTCGAGGTTCCGTACGTGTGCATCTCTCGGAGGCATCGCCACTTGCGGTGTTGGATCGGATCGGATCGCGAGGAGGAGAAGCGAGTACGACTACATCAACCACGTTCCGTTGAATGTTTCGCTGTGCGAATCTTCAAGGGTATGAAGATCTCATCTATCCCCATTCTCGTTGTTTGCATCTCCTAGATTAGATCTTGGCTTCCCCGTTCGCATCTGTAGATTTTTTTGATTTACTATGAAGCGGAACCCTTCAGGAGCATATGCGTCATACTCCCTGGTCTCTTCATGAGTTTATTAGAGATCACCCAAATCTTATTGACCGTGACATTTACAGTCGAGCTCATATAGGTGTTTTTTTCTTTCAAGAATGCCCTGTAGGACAACATCTTTGCTAGTTAAAGCCAACATAAACACATTAAGACATGTTGCCAACATGCCTTACATATTATGAGAGTTATGCATCTTCACATAGAGAGGGTTACAACATACTCTCCTCAGTCCACCCACTAGCTTGTTCTTCCCAGATCCTAATTCACGTGATCTCCGATCATATAGGTTGGGTTACCACTAGGTGCGACATCCATGGGTCTCAACCCCATCTCCCTCGATGCACTTTCTATCACATTTCGTGATAGTCCTTTTGTAAAGGGATCTGTCAGGTTTTTGTTTGTTTGAATATACGTAACAGTTATTACTTCGGAGTTTCTCAATTTCCTAACAGATTTCAAATGTCTCTTCACGTGTCTTGATGACTTCGCGTTATCCTTAGAATTGTTCACTTTGACAATAACAGTTTGGTTGTCACAATTCAAAAGGATTGCCGACACAGGTTTTTCAACCACAGGCAAGTCCATCAAAATCTCACGCAACCATTCTGACTCAATAGTGGCTGTGTCTAAAGCAGTAAGCTCTGCTTCCATAGTTGACTTTGTCAATATGGTCTGTCTACGGGATCTCCATGACACCGCACCACCTCCAAGGGTAAACACATACCCGCTCGTGGCGTAGAGTTCATCAACGTCAGAGATTCAGTTCGAATCATTATATCCTTCAAGTACAGTAGGGTGTCCTGAATAGTAAATCCCATAGCTCATTGTACCATGTAGATAGCGCATGACCCTTTCAAGTGCATGCCAATGATCAATACTCGGGTTAGACATAAACCTACTCAACTTGCTCACATCAAAAGAGATATCAGGTCTTGTAGCGCTTGCTAAGTACATGAGAGAACCAACAACTTGTGAATATTTCAGCTGATTTGTTGGATTCTTCTTATTCTTTCGTAATGTCAAACTGGGATCATAAGGTATTGGAGAAGTCATGCCATCAATAAAGCCAAAACGGCTCAAGACCTTCTCAACATAATGAGATTGCGTTAAAGTAATCCCATTCTCGTTTTTAATAAGCTTGATGTTCAGAATCACATCAGCCTCTCCCAGATCTTTCATATCAAAACTCTTTGACAGGAAAGACTTGACTTCATTTATCACTTTCATGTTTGTACCAAAGATCAGAATGCCATCCACGTACAAACATAATATAACGCTATCACCCCCACCATGGAGATAGTAAACACACCTATCAGCCTCATTAATGACAAAGCCAGCAGAAAGTAGAGTTCTGTCAAACTTCTCATGACATTGCTTAGGTGCTTGTTTTAGGCCATATAAAGATTTTAATAACTTACACACCTTTGTCTCTTCACCTTTTACCACAAACCCATCCAGCTGATCCATATAGATCTCCTCTTCCAACTCTCCATTAAGGAAAGCTGTCTTCACATACATTTGAAGAACGAGAAGACCATCAGAGGCAGCCAGGGATAGTAGTACTCGAATGGTGGTCATTCTAGCGACAGGTGAATATATGTCAAAGTAATCTTCGCCTTCTTTCTGTGTGTATCCCTTAGCTACAAGACGCGCCTTGTACTTCTCAATAGTACCATCAGGCCTTAGCTTCTTCTTGAACACCCATTTACAACCCACAGGTTTACAACCATAGGGTCGCTCTGATAATTCCCAAGTTCCATTGGAAAGAATCGAGTCCATCTCATTTTGGACATCTTCTTTCCAATCATCTACACCAGGAGATGCATATGCCTCAGCAATGGATCTGGGAGTATCGTCCACAAGGTACACGATGAAATCATTACCAAAGAATTTCACAATCCTCTGTCTCTTAATCCTCGTGAGAGGTTCATCGTCATCCTTTTCAAGGACTTCCTCATGTGGTTGTTCAGAATTCTCAATAGATGCACTAAATTCAGGAAGTATTTCAGAAGAAATTCTACCAATGCTATGCATATCTTTTATAGGAAAAATATTCTCAAAGAATGTTGCATCACGAGATTACATTATAGTATCAACATGCATATCAGGTACCTCAGATTTAACCACTAAAAATTTATAGCCTACACTCCGTGGAGCATATCCTAGAAATATACAATCCACTGTCTTAGGTCCAAGCTTGCGTTTCTTGGGAATCGATATGTTGACCTTTGCCAAATACCTCCAAGTGCGCAAATACGAAAGTGATGGTTTTCTCCCAGCCCACTCATCATAAGGGGTCTTTTCTTTATTCTTGTTAGAAACTCTATTCAAGACATGACATGAAGTCAACAAAGCCTCCCCACCATGCCTTCGAGAAGAAAAGGCACAATACATATGCAACACGAGGGGCTAATTTGCATAACTGAAATGACATATGCAACACATGCCTAGCATCATCGCAGCATACTGCTCGTGCGCAAATAGAGTTTGTAGCACGTGAAAAACACCTGCCCTATACACCGAATTTTTCTAAAATTACTGACCTCGAACCATCGTACATGACAATGGTTTCGCCTACTTGGGGTTCTCTGCCGTGAATCTGACTCGCCGAAGTCTCGTCGACTCCAGATCCGGTGACCATGGAGTCATTCCTCTTGGTGCCCAGTCTTCTCAAGCCCGACTTCGAAGTTGACCTTGATTTTGAGCGACCATGGCTATTAACTCCATTTGGGTGCGGGGGAGGATGGAAGGGTGGAGGAGACGGGTGACAGATTAGGAATTTCATGGAAGAAGGATGGCCGTGGAGGAGGAGCAACTTGGGAAGAGAAGCCATGGGAGGAGGCTCACTGACAGAGAAGGTATACAAGAAATCTATAGGTGGGCGTCGGTACTGCATACGAGGGAGAAGAAGGCGAGCGGACCAACCTCGATGAGCAGGTCACATTCATAACTATATACATATTTTTGTAACTTTAGCAATCATTTATTTCAATAAATTTGTGATTAATGACATTTATTGTATTTTAGTATTTTGGACAACAATAACTTTGGTCCTATTATACGATAACATTTATTTCACCGTATTGATTGTAATCTTATCTTTAGTTCTAAGGTTCTTTTGGTCTTTTGGAGGCCCTTTTTTGTTTTTTTAGTTTTGCTAGGGTGCTAAGAGCTAGGGGCCTCCTTGCATATTATACTTGCCACGTGTATCGATTTGCAACTTCTGTGGTCTTCTAGACCCTTTTATCGTTCAAAAAAAAGTCTCATGATGCAAGTGCGTCCAAATATAATTATAATTATTTTTCTCAAAGATGGGGATAACCACCATACCTACAAAGGTTAATGCATACACTTAGGTACTATTAATTATTGAAATGTCAAATAAATACCAAGCATTGACACTGAATAAAATTAGTTCATAAAATAAAATACCCCGAGGTGGTCGTCTTGTCCGACATCCTAACATAACATGTCGCCAATGAAAAATCACCGAACACATAGAACAAGACCAAACGAATGCATGTTACTTCAAAACAAATATTTTGAGACGAGATTCATGCACCTATTGATTGTCCAACCAAACATCGAACTTTAAATCATCATCATGAAGCACAATCTTTGAGCTAACTCTTTTAGTAAGTGCATGACACACACACTTCGTCAATGCTTGATCTAGCCAAAGGGCGAGATCATGGGTTTATACCCAAGGGATCTGCATAGCTGTTCGAACATGTGCCAAAATGTCCATAACACTTTCCGGTCAATAATCGATAGAGGGATCTAGATACACATATGATTCATATGTCAAAAAGTCCATAACACTTTCATGTCAATAACCGATAGAGGGATCTAGATACCCATAATGGTTCATACTTATGTACAAATACCTTATGGAGCAAATCATTTATATTTCCTCATACATTTCTCTTTGTTTCATGATAAGTACCGTACAAGCCTGAGGCGAACCTACTATTTTATCCTCATGACCAAGTGTGTAATATGTTCTCTAGTTCCTATTTATGATGTCGTGCAAAACACGTTAGTCACACCCGACCAGGAATAGTGGACATCATAACACTGAATGTGCCAACGTATATATTTGCCTTTTTGGTCCCATAGTCAATTCAAGTTGCTCAGGTCACAACAAGAATGCCTCTAGTAGACCTAGGATTGTTTTAAGATTGTTATGACATATGAAAATGCATTGGAAAATAAATTTTCATAACGGGTGCATCTAGACCCATGTGTCAAAACATTAGACACGGTATTTCGACTTATAGGTCTACATGCACCCTTGATAAAAATTATTTTTTAAATACATTTCAAAATGTCATACCCGAAAACAATTTCTAGATATACATCTAGACATTCTAGGTGTGAAATAGGCAACTTGAATTGACTATATGGGGCCAATGGACAATGTCGGTGTTATGATGTCCAATTTTGCTGGCGAGGTGTGACTAAGCTGCTTTTCGTAGGGACATTGGAAATACGAAAACGAGAAAATCTAAAAGTTTTGCCTCGGGTTGTGTAAGGTATGTATCGCGAAACAAAGAGAAGTGTACATGGGAATAAAAAAGGTTTGCTCAATAAAGATATTTGTACATAAGTGTGAATCCTTTTGAGTATCTAGATCCCTCTATCAATTATTGACCAAAACGTGTTATGGACATTTTGACACATGTTCGTACTTGAAGGATCACATGCTCTTAGCAGTTTAGGGACATGTTGGGATGCAAAAGTGAATTGAAGAATTGAGAAAGAAGTGTCTCTCAGAACTTTTCTAGGACTCATTGAGGCACTTTAAAGACACCTTTTTCGGATTCTTCGATTCACTTTTGCATTCCAACATGTCCTTAAACCATTAAGAGCTTGTGACCCTTAAAAGGCCAAATATGTGTCAAAATGTTCATAACATTTTCTGATCAATAATCAACAGAGGGATCTAGATACCTATAATGATTTCTACTTATGTACAAATATCATTACCGAGGAAACATTTTGTATTCTCGTGTACAGTTCTCTTTGCTTCACGATACATACCTTACACAACCCGAGGTAAAAATGTTATGTTATCCTCGTTACCAGGTGTGTAATCTTTTCTCGTTTTTGTAGTTCCAGTGTCCCTATGAAAAAACACCTTAGTCACACCTCGCCAGCAATAATGTACAACATAAAACTGAGTGTACCAGAGTGTATATTGGCCTTTGGCCTCATAGTCAATTCAAATTTCTCGGGTCACAACAATAATGTCTAGATGTAGACCCAGGATTTTTTTCCAAAGTTTTTTAATATTTTGAAATGCATTAAAAATAATTTTCATAATGGGTGCATCTAGACCTATGAGTCAAAACACCATGTCTTGACCATTCTATTCTACCATAATAAGGGAATGCTTCGAAACAGATGGGATAATAAAATCTCATATGCCAAAGGTAGCAAGAGTAGACAAGAACAAAGTTGGACTGTAGAAGAGAACAAAGGTGCACCTATGTAGAAATTGCGATAGCAACAGTTTCATTTTTTGAGAAAACAATAGGGACGATCTCCCATCTAAACAAGTATTGAACAAGGGCTTATTTGGCTTCTTCTTCTTCTTCTTCTTCTTCTTCTTCTTGTTGAAGATTATAGTATTTTCAGGCTTGTTGAAGAGAACAAAGTGGCCGAGCTCTCCACATGAGTAACAATATAGCTCAGCCTTGTTTAGGTTCTTCTTCTTCTTGAAGATTATAGTCTTTTCAGGCTTGTTGAACAAGGGATTATAGTTCCCTTTGTTCTTGCCGAAGGATTTTCCTTTCTGCACATAGTTAGCAGTAGCAAGACCCTCTCCTTTCTAAGTAGTGTCCTTAGCCCGAGCCTTCTCCTCAACATCAAGAGACGCTATATGGTTTTCAACTGATTTCTTCTGGCTCTTGTGTTTGAGAGTTGTTGCAAAGTTTCTCCACGAAGAAGCCAACTTTGCAATAATGCACCCAACCACAAACTTGTCGAGTAAAATACACTTGAGGATTTCAAGCTCCTTGGCGAAGCACTGTATCTCATGAGCTTGCTCAACTACAGAATGGTTGTTAACCATCCTGTAATCATGAAAGTTCTCCATGATGTACAACTCACTGCCAGCATCTGCTACACCGAACTTAGCGTTCAGTGCCTCCCAGAGCTCTTTTCCATCTTTGATGTGCATGAACATATCAATCAAGAACACTCAGAACGCATCCCACAAAAGCAAGATTGGTTTCCTTGAACTTGTTCCGAACCTCGTCAGATGTAGTTCCTTGAGGTAAACCCTCACTAGCCTCGAATACTTTTAGAGCTTGTAGTCACAAAGTGGTCTTATACTGCCATCTATTAAAATGAACACCGGTGAACTTTTCCGGCTTCATAGCATCGGCCAAGTGTCCATGTTTAATTCAGGAACTTTTTCGGCTTCATAGCTACAATCACGTGAATCTCTAACATACTAGATGTATTGATCAACATGAACAGTAGCAGAGTAAAACAACAGATCTGATGACGGTGTACGTACTGATCGATTATCGATGTAGTCGCTGTTGGTGCAGTAGCATGTCGAAGAAGTCGACGTGTTCCCGAGCAGCAAAATAAAGCTCGGCTCGGCAAGATTCCCGCGGCGCGCGCGTCGTACGAGACGAGCGTGCGTGCGAGCGGAGGCGTCGTCGGAGGAGGAGCACGCGTATAGCTCTCTTATTGTCACTCACTTACAAATTTGTGCAATAATCCACCTTATAAGATGGTGCAACTCTCCTTCAATTTCCATATGAGAATAAACTTTAGCTCCCACTGCTTTTGTCATACACATATGAGCTGCCACCAACTTGGGCCAAATCACCACATACATGAGCTTTGAGGTTTAGAAAAATCTAAAATCACACATAAATCTAATGATTTAGTCTATTATTTCTAACACATGCTACTACAATTGTTGCAATTTGAGAAATGCCAAGGCAAATTTGGAATCTGCGAGTGTTATCCTTGGCATAATAGTATGTGTAATCAACCCAAAATCTACGTGCACCGGGGTTGACTACCATTTGAGAAAAATGATATTGCAAGATTATCAGCAGGTTTTCAGGTCCTGCAGGTACGCTTGAAGGCACTTGACTTGCGCATGGGATAAGCGAGTGATTAGGGCGGCCGGTGGTTATTACTACACGCCCCGATGGATGTCGGTCGTCATCATGTTCTCCATGACCCATTATTGACCATTGGCTGGCCACCGCGACATCGATCAAGAGCTGTTAATTCGCTGCCGCCCCTGAGAGATGAGCTGGATTTTGTGAAAAATATCGGGACTGGCCTAGCTAGCCGATGACAAATGGCAAACAAGCATTTTCCTTTGAGCACATAAAAAATCCTGTCAGGTTCCTGTTTTTTTTTTTGGTTCTTCTTGACTCGAAGAACCGATCAACGCACGCAGATGATCGAGAAGCAACCGACGAAAACGGCGATACGTCCCACGTACCACGACTGCGGTCGATCGAGGAGTGCATGTACACTACGTCATACAGGCGAACACGAAGGGCGTCAGGCTGTTTTGGACAGCGATACTTGGCCGCCCGATGAGAACGAGGTCGTACAGTTTCATCGTTCGTGGCCATGGCCCGTGGCCCGTGGGGGCTAGAACTTCCCAACGGTCGATCGGGACGGGCAAAAAAGGGGAGTCGGTCTGCATTTCCTCCTGCGCTGGAGTGCAGCGTGATGCCGCATGGAGCAATGATGCCATCAGAAAAAAGGCTCCAAAAGTCCAAATCATGACGGTTGGTTGTGGGACGGCGGCAACGGTGAATCGCATAGGATCTCACCATGCCGTGTTGCCAATTGGCAGCTCCAGCACGGTGCACCCACCCTGCAAAAAAAAAGACAAGTAATTTCAAAATTTAGATTTGAATGTAACCTAAAATTAAATATTGCCAAATTCGACAAAACATTCATAGAAGCTAAGATAAACATTTACCAAACCTAAACTCTATATCTAGTGACACCACGGGAATAACCAGATAGGCCGACGGCCTTTTTATACGTTAACGACAAAATGTCGGGGCCGTCGACATAGCTTGACGGACCGTCGGTCCAGTTTTGCCGTCGGCGTAGGATAAATAGGCCGACGGCAGCCGTCGGGGTAAACGGGACCGTCGGCGTAGCCTATTAGGCTAACGGCAGAGGGACGACAGCTTTGGTTTCACTCCTATGCCGACACAAAGCCGTCGGTGTAGCTATTTTTTTGCCACATTAATCTTAGAAAAATCATAACTAAATCATTTAAATTTAGAAAAATACATATAATATATCAAAATTTGCCAAAAAAAGATCTATCTATATAAACTCAAATATTACATTTTTTCAAAAAAATATATAAAAAATACAAATACTTTTGTAAAATATATTTTTCATTTTCCGATTACAAAAAACGGGGTGTTTTGTGAAACAGCCACCAACTGAAAGTTTCAAAATAATACTACCCCATTTTTAAAAAACAGTAGACCATCTTGAATGGACAATTTCCCAACCTGGACATCTCAAACCTTTTCGTCCACCCCTCGTGAAAAAGACAAATTCCTGCCGAATCGGCGTGAAATAAGTTAGATTTGAACTACATGTACATGATATGATGCTCATGATTTTTTGCAAAAATCATTTTTAGGTTCACAATATGCTATTTAATCAAATATCCAATGCAAGTTTAGTGAGGCTCAGCCCCGAGCTAAGAATCTTTATGCCCGCCGATTTAAAAAGTTTGACGATAGTTTGAAACAGGCATAAAAAAATTCAAAAACGATCAAAACAATGCAAAACCTTCGCGTGGTGTCATATTATGAGACATAGTTGCATAAAAAAATACCAAACTTGGTATATTGATTGTGTCTCAAAAAAATCTTCACAAAATGACCTATCTCAATCGAGGTTTTCTGAATTTCAGGTCAAATGACCAATGTTATTGCTAGAATCACGCTATGGTTTGCGATAATGTGTCAATATTGTGCACGCATGTGTATCATGGGATACCGAACAATATTGCAGGAGAAAAGTTTCTTTTTTGTCGCACCGAAAAGCCATTTTTTATTTCCCGAGTGCCAAAAACGAGGTGTTTTGTGAAGTAACCACCAAATAAAAGTTTTAAAATGATAATACCACATTTTTCAAAAATAATAGAACATATTGAATGGAGAATTTCCCAACTTGGGTATCTCAACCGTTCCGTCCACCCCTTGTGAGAATCGGTAGGAAATGAGATAGATTTGAACTACGGGCACATGATATGATGCTCATGATTTTTTCCAAAAATCATTTTTAGGTTCACAATATGCTATTTTATCAGAGATATAATGCAAGTTTAGTGAGGCTCAACCCCGAGCTAAGAATCTTCATGCCCCTTGATTTAGAAAGTTTGGCGATAGTTTGAAACGGGCATAAAAAGTTCAAAAAGAATCGAAACAATGCAAAACCTTTGAGTGATGTCATATTATGTGATATAGTTGCATGTAAAAATACCAAACTTGGTATATTAATTGTGTATCAAAAAAACCTTCATGAAATGACCTATCTCAATCGAGATTTTCTGGATTTCAGGTCAAATGATCAATGTTATTGCTAGAATCGTGGTATAGTTTGCAATAATGTGTCCATATTGTGCATGCATGTGTATCATGGGATGACGAACAATGTTGCAGGAGAAAATTTCCCTTTTCATCGGGAAAAGCAATTTTTCATTTTCTGAGTGCAAATAACGGGGTGTTTTATGAAGCAACCACCAAGTGTAAGTTTCAAAATGATAATACCATATTTTTCAAAAATATTAGACCATATTGAATGGACAATTTCCCAACCTGAGTATCTTAAACCTTTCCGTCCACCCCTCGTGAAAAAGACAAATTCCTGCCAAATCGGGAGGAAATGAGTTAGATTTAAACTACAGGTACATGATATGGTGCTCATGATTTTTTTGCAAAAATCATTTTTAGGTTCACAATATGCTATTTCATCAGAGATCTAATGAAAGTTTAGTGCGGCTCAGCCCCGAGCTAAGAATTTTCATGTCCCTCGATTTAGAAAGTTTGACGATAGTTTGAGACGTGCATAAAAATTCAAAAAGGATCGAAACAATACAAAACCTTCGCCTGATGTCATATTATGTGATATAGTTGCATGAAAAAAATACCAAACTTGGTATATTGATTGTGTCTCAAAAAAACCTTCACAAAATGACCTATCTCAATGGAGGTTTTCTGGATTTCAGGTCAAATGACCAATGTTATTGCTAGAATCGTGGTATAGTTTGCGATAATGTGCCCATATTATGCATGCATGTGTATCATGGGATGACGAACAATGTTGCAGGAGGAAATTTTCCTTCTCGTCGCACCAAAAAGCCATTTTTTATTTTCTGAGTGCAAAAAGAGGTGTTTTGTGAAGCAACCACCAAATGAAAGTTTAAAAATGATAATACCACATTTTTCAAAAATACTAGACCATATTGAATGAAATTTTTTCCCACCGGGGTATCTCAAACCTTTCCATTCACCCCTCGTGAAAAAGACAAATTCCTGTCGAATCGATAGGAAGTGAGTTAGATTTAAACTATAGGTATACGATATGATGCTCATGATTTTTTTGCAAAAATCATTTTTAGGTTCATAATATACTATTTCCTTAGAGATCTAATGCATTGTTTCCTTTTTGTCGTACAAAAAAGCCATTTTCTATTTTCCAAGTGCCAAAAACGAGGTGTTTCATGAATCATGACATAGTTTCGGTTGGTCCAATATTAAAAAGTTACGATATATAACTAAATAGATGATAGGGATGTCATATTTGGATTCACTCATTTTTCTGATCGATTTGGATATACTATTTGTCGAATTATGATTTACAAATTTGTAGATATAAATTATTCAATTTTAAATGAAAAAAGACAGAATAAATAAAATTTGTTTTATTTTTATTTGAATTCAAGATTATTATTACTTATTCATTGTTGTTTACTCAAATAATTATATGAAATGTAAAAATATAAAGACGTCTAACATTATAGTTCAATGGTAATAGGATTGATATGATAATATTCATAACAAGTTCTAATTTCTTTGTCGGAAGCTCATGTGGAAGGAATGGAGAAGTTAAGCGTGCTGGAGTTGAAGTAGTGTTAGGATGGATGACCGATTGAAAAGTTTGACTACTTATGCAATTTGACTTGAGACTAAGTGTACCTAGAATTAAAAATGTCCATGTGAGATTAACAAGTTAAACAATTCAAAAGTATTAAAAAAATTGGAAAAAAATTGATTTGTTTTTGGAAAAATCTAGGTCGCTGTAGCCAAACGGCCGTTAATCATCTAGGTGAGCACATACGGTTTCCGCCGACAGTAAAGCTATATACACCGACGGCTTTTCTACGCCAACAGAAAAAGTGGATACGCCTACGGGGTTGTGCGCCGACGGCCATACACCAACAACATCTGTCGGGCCAGCCTACGCCAACGGGACCTGACAATCGGCGTATTTGTCTTCTCCTGTAGTGAAGCGCCAGGATACCCACGGACGGCGCTGCGGGTGGAAGCCTTGCTAGTGCTTCGGGATAAAAAAAGAAAGCCATGCTGGAGGCGGCGAGAAGGAGAAAACGATATGTTGGCGTATGTCATGCTTGGAGGCGAAGAGCTTCTCCCACTACGGCAAGTCAAAGACGTAAAGGGGTCGTCGAGCAGCTCCGACGACAACAGACTCCGATGGTCGATGATCACGCGGATGCGCTCGTTGCGGCATATGGCGGCGGTGGTACGGGAACCCTATCAGGCCTTGTTCGGTTAGGCCCACCCCTGCGGGGATCCGTCCCCAACCCCCGTGGATCAGTCCTACCGTGGTTTAATCCCGGCCTACTCATAATTCGGCGTTCGGTTACACCTGACGTGGAAGTCAACCTGGCCCAACCCCTGCCGATCCCGTCCATTCCAAGGGGGAAAGAAAAATCATCTACTGACCCGTGGAAGGAATCCCGAGCTCGGTAACGACGCGACCAGGGGAAAACTCGGTGGCGACGCGGCCCGGAGGTGAACTCGGTGGCGACGTGGCCCGGAGGCGCCTTCGTGTCTCCAGCGCTTCTCCTTGCGCCGGAAGCCTCTCGCCGGTAAGCTCCTCTTCCTTCCCCTCTACTCCTCTCGCAAATTCTAGGGCTCCTGGATTCAGATCGACCTGTTGTTGTTGACCGTGACCTGTGACAGCGGCGGTGCCATCTAGACCTGTTTTTTCCCTCTAGTGAGAGTTTGCTTGTCCTCTTCCTTGTCTTTCTCATATGACACGATTGTCTAGTTTTATGGTTGATGCGGAAGGAGACCAGCCGTGGGTGAGATTTGTGACCTTTCTTGTGCAAGGAGAAGGTTTGTCTGACTTTTAGGCCTATGATTGGTGGAGGACTGCAGTGAAATATATTCTCAGATGAATCATGATCTGTCATGTTCTCGTGTAAGCTATTAGTTTATTCTGATTTTATTTGTTCAGTTTCTGCAATAGGGATTGATCTTCCTCTGTCTGGCCTGATTGCGTCTAGGTTAATTTATTTTCTTTTCCCTATACCACAACACATCCATCCATGAGTTCTGTTCCTAGTATTTTTCCTTCTTTTTGGACAGATACGAAATATGTAGTGCAAAGATGGTTCAATGCTTTCTCAAACAAAAAGCAGAAGAAATCCCCTCGATGCGTGGACATGTATGTGGCATATTGCTTCTGCGTTGGCGTTTTCATTTCCAATGTACATTTGTAGCTCTTTGTCATTATGTGGAGGCATTGCATATATCAGCAGTACACTATATATGCTCTTTGTCACCTCAGTAAGCTTGCAAGCAAACTGTTACTTGTCATGTAATGAACTCTTATATTATAATGTGTTTGATGTAACATTAAAAATCCTACATTTATTTTCTCAAGTAATAGATTATGTAGTTTCTGGTTGTAGAAATCACCACATACAGTTGTTAGGCGGCAGTAACTTTCTTTTCATTTTTTGTCACTTGTTAATAAGATGGACTGTTAGAACTAAATTATTCTTGGCGAGTTGTTTTGTTAGTACTGAATAAATCGGTAGTATATGGTTAGGCTTCATCCATCATTTTCTAGCTCTGAAAATAATATATAGGTCTGAAGATAATTTTTTTTCAAGAACAAAGACTAGATTATATGATAAGGACCAGCTAGATGAAATCTTGTCCGCTGTGCATGCATGAAGAGCATCCTAACTTTGAATACATGCAAACACATCACAACTAACGAACTAACCTCCCTTCACGAGTGGAATTAACAAAGATTCATCTTACAAAAAACTACTCCCTCCGATCCATATGAGAGTTGGTTCTCCATTTGTTTATCCAGCTCTTAGGCTTACTTTGTAGTTATCTTTTTGATTTGTTAGTCATTTTCTCTTTTAATTTTGATTACTTCAGTTTATCATATTAGAGGGTAAAAGCACATGTTACATCTTATCTACTGAAACTTATTTACTTCTTACACACCTGATTTGTTTTTGTTTTTGGTAGATTATGCAGTAGTCAAAGTAACCATTCAAGTTCAGAACTCAAGTGATTGGTGTGATCTTGTTGTATGTGTTCGAAATAGATTCTAATTCCTCTAGGCGTTACTTTTAGCTCGAAGCGCCGTACATTTACCTTCCCTTTGTACCTGCAAGTTCCTTATGAACATGCACCTTTTATATGTTCCTCTGCCTTGTAATCGACACCGCCGAGAGGTGGGAACTCTCGTATAAATACCTCTTGATGATAGATGAAGAATACAATTCCATTACATTCATTTTCAATTCATACGATATCAAGTGTTTGATTATGTGCTAGAGAAAGACCAAGGAGACACAAATTGTATAGCTTGTTTATCTTGGTGGTGTATGTTCTGCTCTTTTCCATATTTCCTTTTACATTTTTAGTGTTGTCTATTGTGTAATTTCCTGACATTATATCTGTCAAACTGCGATGATATGGCAACACTTAAATCTGAGTGTATACAACTTGGAGACTAGTTATACGTATAAGTGTTCACTTTGTAAATATTTTAGCTAATCTGACTTGGAGCTAAAGGAATTCTCTACCAAGCCATGCTAACTAGTGGTGTAACCGAACAAGACAAGGGGAAGGGGATTAGAGACAAAAGGGGTTAGAGGAGTGGAAGGGATTATGGTGAAGGCCCGGGGATCACCCAAAACCTGGGCGTGTTAGTTCCCTACAGGGTTACTTCCCCAAGAACCGAACAAGGCCTCAGGGTTCAAGTGACACCTTTTCGGCACCCGGACATCCTTCCGCGTAGACTCGTATGCACGGAGTAATAGGACGACCGATGCGTATTATGGCTGTTGTCGCTGCGAGACAAACAATCCCACCAATTCGGTATTCTAACGAGTGTGGAAAGGATTTCGTGGTGGAAATACATTCAACGGTACTTTTTCTCTAGCGGCGCCTAACCATCTAGCTCGGAGGATATAATTACCTATGCTCGATTTATCTCTACTACTAATAAAAGAGCAAACAATATCTTCTCTAAACGTACCCCACAAAATGCACACAAGCCAATTACCACCATATGATTAGGTCAACTAAACTAAATCTAAGGGCTAGAACAAATTTGGTGTGCACTTAGTAATTTAACTTGACTGACCGCACTCCACCGGCAGAGGAAAAGATGTAACTCCCATCCTCTGAAAAAACGCCGGTGTCCCCAAATTACGGCAACCCATCCCTATCTTTCATCTAATGCTCCAAGTCTATTGGTTCTTCCCCCGGAATTAACGCCTTCGATCGCCTCCGGCACGCACCGACGCGCACATCCACTGCCCACGTCCTCGGCCACGCCTACAACCGGTCTCCATCTCACGTCACGTCGCCCTTGACCATCACCGCCGCTGCTCTGCGCCGATGCACTGCGCTGCCGTTCTTCCCGCGATGCCCTGCCTTCGTCGGAGCCGTGCACCCGCCGTCCTGCTTCCGGACCAGCGCACCGCCGTTCTTCCACGCTGCTATCCCCTCCCTGCTCAACACTGAAACTACCTCGACAGTTATTCTTCCTACCGACGCCGGGGACGCAGATGTTTTCATCGTCCTCCCCACAGCCGTGTAAGCACACGCCTCCGAGGTGCATCTAGCTGGAGGCGGATGCTGTGCTTCCACCCCTCGATGCCTCCTGTCCAATAGCATGACTGGTGCAGCTACCAAGCCTGTTGCTCCTGATATATGTGCGTGCGTGGCGATAGCATAAATTCAGTTCAGTTCTTGTGTGGTAAAGTAGATACTGAAATTGCTTGTCATTTTTTATGTCTAGGTATTGTGACGCAGAAGGAGCAGGCTTTTGTGGAGCATCCATCGGTTCAGACTGAGTCCTGAGAAGGAAGTTTACAGCTCTTCTACTGAGGATGTACAATGGGTTGCTGTAGTTGTTGAGGAACATTCAGTTCATGGGATGATAGTTTGATAGATGAAGTCCCATACAGTGTGTCAACATTATGGCCACTACTTCCAGAGATAGACTCGCATTTTTCCTTTTTCTCGGACAGTATGATTAATATTAAATAGGTAGACATGTTCGTACACTCAAATTATTACTCCTGAAATCTATTGCTTCCTCATATATATTTTTAAGCATCAACATTTTGGCATAAAAATGATATAAAGAAGTATTTTCTTTATATCCCCTCTAAGATTACTATGTTATTAGAAAGTATTCCACACCGGTCTTTTGCAGTAAGACTAACATCTCAGACACTGTTCTTAGCTGGCACTGAGGTCGAGTAACAGGTTATTGGTCATGGGCACTTTGTTTCTATTTTATTTCAGGTCTAGGTTCTAGAAAAATCTGGAACATTTTGCATGGATGGATATAAGTAACCGTGGCGTGTAAACTTATACCACACAGCATCCAAGAAAGAAGGTTTCCTGGTTGATCATAAAAGAATTTAGGATTAATGAAGATGCAAAATGAATATGGCCTTTTCGGCAAAAGATACGATTGCTAATTCTATCATACAAGTCTTTCTGTTCTTAAGTGTACTTATACTCAACTTTAAGATAATCTAAGTGAAAGCAAGAGAGATTAGATTGTATAGTGATGTACGTGTCAATATCATCACGTGACGATAGATCTACACTATAAATTGGCATGTAGTCCTTACAGATAGAATTTCCAATCTGATAAGTTGTTGCCAGTGATTTTAAGGGTCTATTTTCAAGATGTTGGATCTATTTTGGTTGGTCCTGTAATATTTGCTACTTGGCTAACTGTATTTATCCTCAGGGTGTCGGCTCTATTTTTGTGCTGGAAATAAAATGAAGCTTGGTACGGATGGTTAATATTCTGATACATTGAGCGAAGGCATTAGAGATGGACCTCACATAACTTCAGCTCTTATATTTGTACGTATGTGAGCTATTTTTGCATTCATAGCCTGATTATTCCGTTGCTAGACTAGATGACCAGCAATGATTTAACAGTACAGCTTGTATGAAATACTTGAATAATAATTATGAAAACTGCATATTATTATTTGGTAGAGTACAAAAAACGCTTTGAGTTGATTGTCCTAGGTGATGTCTAATCTAATCAGGGTATGTCAATTCAGGTCACTCCACAAAAAAGAGGGAAAAGGGATGTTGCAAATCATTGATCTTTCCATAGTATGATTTCATAGGCATATACTCTAGAAACCGGTATTGCTAATACAAATTGAGAGAAGATTGTTGAATACTTTCCAGAGGACGGCATCTATTGACCCAATTCTAGGTATAGTAGCATTTTTTTTGAGACAACGTGCATCACATGGGGGATCAAGGATGAGGTGGCCGAAATAGCGTGGGGCAAGTATTTGCAGGCCTTATTGTTGGAAGTATGCCATTATTAGCGAAACATAAAAATGTAATTATGAAAACCATGGCTGTGGATTTGGTCGAATGTTCCCCGTGCAAATATCCACTCTCGAATATATAGCCAACACAACTTTTATCTTATCTAAACGAAGAAATAAGACACGTGTCATGCATGTGCCTAACTATACAAGATGAAGCGATGAAGTGCGAAAAAACATGTCTTTTTGTGGTAGTAAATATAGCGTTGATCACAGTAGTATTTATATAAACCAAGGTTCGCAGACGATGCCCTCCACCTAAAATTTCAGTTTATATTTCTATAAAATTTCAGTTTAGCTATCTTATTCACAAATGTGATTTGGTCGTGTTGATTTGCACATAGAACAGCGATCATTCGTGCGTTGCACGTGCAAACTTACTAGTACTCTTGAAGTTCTTACAAATATGCATGTAGAGTCGAAAGGACTACTAATATCATTTGTTTGATGTAAGAAGGCTTAGATATCTATACACATCCTCCAACCTCGACACTTCCAACACAAAATCCACACTATATAGTACTCCCTCCGTTTCAAAATATAAGATGTTTTATCTTGTGAAGCAAATGTATCTAGACTTGTTTTAGTGTCTAGATTCACTCCAAACATGAGTGAACCTACGTATTAAAATAAGTCTAGATACATTCTCTTTACAAACCTAAAACATCTTATATTTTAAAACGGAGGGAGTATATGCAATTGTCGATTGATTCAAGGGGAGCTTTTGTTACAAAATACTAGAAATTTAATTTGGTGTAACACAAATTGACTTTGCAACTTTATGCATTATAATTGTATATAAACATTAACATTAACTAATATTTAGCAAGATTGTTATTTGGTTACCTATGCAAACGGTTAGTTATACTCGTTAAGATTGAAGCATGCTAAACTTAATTTACATAGATAGGTATAAGTTTTTATTATAAATTGTTGTTCTATATTTGTTAATTGTTGTAAATTTGCTTCGAAGTTTGATTTTCATGCGGTCAAGGGTAGGTATTCTTGCATTAGAAGGATCTATCTTCTCCTGCTCCAACAGTAATAAATTTGGTATGAGCCGATGATTGACGATTCAAAACAATAAAAAACCAGCCTCCTTTTTGTGACCAAGTTCAAAAAAATGCCTTTATAAATAGATTTAAAGGGAAACTTTTACTTATTTTGGATGAGGTATCGCTTATTTCAGTGGTGCACAAAATGTATGGTGAAATTTTTAATGTATGAGTAGACTGTGACACTCACTCACCTATCATTGAGTTAAAAATTGTTGTTAACTAGAGATCAAGGCCAGTAGTTAGGTTAAGTAGGATTGTCGATGTAAAGATTCAACATTCAAAGGTTAGAAAGTCGTGACTCAACTCAAATCTCCGTTATCCTTCATTCTAACTCCAATGTTCGAACAAATCACTCTTAACAATTTTGTTCAGCTAACAATGTGAATTATTCATTAAATAAGAAAAACACACGAGAATACTAAATAACATGAATAACAATGACATCCATCTAAAACTAACGATGCATTAAAATTCATAGTTAATGCAACATGTCCTTTGTTTTCTATCATCGGCATATGTGCAACCAAACAGAAAGTGAGTTTGAATGGTTGCCTGATTTTGGACTAAGTTAGATCGCTTGCCTGGTGGTAATTTTGAGCCTCCAAGTTTATTAGCCCAAAATCCATCCTCTAAACAATTTTGGAGGAATTACATCACCCCTAAAATTATACAGCCACATGGACCAACTTGCCAAAGGGTGCCACTTATGTCCTTTCTTCCTTCCTTTATTTCTGGAAAGTGTCTTTGGCTCCCGAGCTCCAGTGCTCCCTTCGTTTTAAATAAAACCATATATATGACTTTCAAAAAAAAACTCTAGGCATAGTCATTGTTGTATCCTAGAATCATGAAAAATCACAACCTAATTTTTTTTATATTATGACTTACACAAAAATGACAAAATATGATAAACATTGGAGATGTAAAACTATGTATATTAAGATCTAATTTTTTTCATTTTTATGTAGCTCATGATACAAATTATTTAAAATTGGTATTTTGCACGAGTTGTGGAATAAATCATTGGCTACATCCTGAAACTTCTTTTAGGAAACCATGATCACTGGTGCCCATGTGCACCAAATCCTTATTTCTTTATTTCTTCCTTTTTTAAATTCATTGATTCCTTCCTTCCTTCCTTCCTTTCTTTCTTGCTTTCTTTCTTTCTTACTTATCTTTCTATCCGTCCGCTCCGCGGTGCTCATTTATCTTTCACAAGCAAGAGCTAAGATGGTGCAATACATGAGTTGGGTTGCGGCTTTGGCGAGAGGTTTCAATCTTATTATCTAGTCGTAAACATTGTTATCTTCATTTAACATAAACAAACTAAGTCTTAAACATATCTTGTTTAAGTCGTATTTGTGCACCCATCCCTCAAATTTATACATTCTTCAAGATAGGCGATTCTGGCGATCCACTAGAGTTGCTCTAAGCATGTAACTGTAATTAACAACCCTTTTCGACCAAATCTATCAACTTACCCACTCGACCATATAGGAGGCACTACCCATTTTTGCACACATCAAGGTCCCTTATTTGTCTGTTTGTTTTTCATTTTATATTTATATTTATTTATTTATATTTTATATGTTATTTATTTATTTTATTCTCATTTACCCATTTATTGATATAAATATTTTTAGACACAAATGAATACTTCTTCCACTTCATTTTTTGTGTTTCGTATTTTTCTATTTTATTAATTATGTTTATTATTTCCAATTGTTCCTTTTACATTATGAAACATATAAGAAAATATAATATACGTAACCATTTATTATATAACACGTAACATTTGTTGGTAGCATGAACGTATTTTAAAATCTATGAACATTTGTTTACCCATGTAAGATTTTTTCAATAATGCAACGAAATTTCTTTCCTAATGTAAAAATATATTTTTTGAAACACATGTACTTTTCTAATTTAGACCATAATAGATAATTGTTTTCATAATTTAATACGCAAATCATTTACCTAAATTCTTTATTAATATTTTAAAAAAGTACCTATCAATGTGTTATGCCAGTTAGGGGTAGGTAGAGTGCAAGGTGCTTAGAAAGGTGATTATAAAAATAAACTTGTTTATTCTTAAGCATCAATATTTATTTGTATACCAGATTTTATAGAAATGTGCACCAATGCTTAAGCAGAAATAGGTTCATTTTTTGTAAGCACCTGTCTATTTTAGAATGACCTGTTTGTAATAGTAATTAACAAGTATTTTTTTTTCACAGAAGTAATTAACAAGTATTGTGACCACTACTGCCGCACTTGCTCAGCGGAGCATGTCGGGGGCACTTCCCTTTCGGCACACAGGCGGAGCTACAAACAAGGCAATGTCCCTTTTATGTTTGTTCGCTATTCTTTCTTAGTTTAGTTTGCAATACAACCCATAATTCATCTCTATGAACTTACCTCGATTACCAATAAGGATTTTATAAGCCCCTCGAGTCGCACATCCAAAAATATGGGAAGCCACGAGGGAAAAACATACTTGGGCCAGGGATGGTCCCCTAGAATTGCAAACCATTGAACCACAAATATCTTCACCAGAATGTTGAGGAAGGATTTCTAACTCCATAAAGAGTCAAACCAATGACCCACAAAAAACAAAAAGATTCAAACCAATGAAATTTACATGGAAAATTATATAAACTCATCGGATCCGAATAATTATATATGCAAGGACACAAATTTCTCTAACTCATGACAACGAAATAAATAATTAGAGTACTTGCATGAACTTGAACTCAATTACCAATAAAGGATTCTGAAGCCCCTCGAGTTGCTCATTCAAAGAGATGGAAATACGTGAGCGAAGAGAATACTTGGGTTAGGGATGACCCCCTAGAATTGCAGACCATTGTACCAAAAAAAATCTTCACCATAATGTCGAGAAAAGGTTCCAACTCCACAAACAAAATCACCATGCACAATAATATGAACCCATCATATCTAAATAATCATATATGCAATACGCAAATTTCTCTTACTCAGGATAACACGAAATAAAAAATTAGAGTAACTTGCATAAGATTGAACTCGATTACCAATAAAGGATTCTAAAAGCCCCTAGAGTCGCATATACAAAAAGATGAGAATCCATGAGCGAAGAACATACTTGAGCGATCCCTTAGAAGTGCAAACCATTGAACCACAAAAACTTCACCATAATGCTAAGGAAAGATTCCAATTCCACAAAGAGTCAAACCAACCAAATCGACATGCACAAATATATAAACTTATCGGATCTGAATAATTAGATAGGCAATGGCACAAATTCTCTAACTTGTGAGAGAAGCAAAGAAATAATTGGATTAACTTGTATGAACTTGAACTCGATTGCTAATGAAGGATTCTGAAAGCCCCTCGAGTCGCACATTTAGAAATATGTGTATCCATGAGCAAAGAACATACTTGGGTATGGGATGATCACATATAATTGCAGACCGTTGAACCATAAAAATCTTCATCATATGCTGAGAAATAATTCCCACTCCATAAAGAGTCAAAAAACAAAATGAACATGCCCAATAATATAAACTCATCAAATCTGAATAATCAGATATGCAAGGACACACACTTCTGTAATTCACGACAACACACCAAAGAAATAAATAATTGGAGTAACTTTCATGAACTTGAACTCGATTAGCGATAAAGGATCCTGAAAGCTCATTGAGTCGCACATCCAAAAAGACGGGAAGCCATGAGCGAAGAACATACTTGGGTCAGCGATGATCCCCTATAACTGCTGACCGTTGAACCACAAAAATGTTCAACATAATGTCTAGAAATGATTCCAAGTCCATAAAAGGTCAAAGCAACAAAATCAACATGCCCAATAATATAAACTCATTGGATCTGAATAATCAGATTTCTGAGGACACAAATTTCTCTAACTCATCACAGCCCAAAAAGAAATAGTTGGAGTAACTTATTTTGTAAAACCACCACGACCACTACTAAATGCTGACAAAGAGCACATCGAAGATATTTCGCATAAAAAGAGCATATCGAAGATATTTCGCATAAAAAGAGCATATCGAAGATTGTTGTTCTTTGAAACCCAAGATAAGGAGACGAAGATGGTTGTTCTGCTCTAATTTGTGAACTCCTCTCTAATCACTTGAGTTGTACATGTTGTAAGGCCCATGTAGAAATGGCCACTATTTTCATGCCCATATAGGAACTCCTGACACAGGAGGCCAAAAAACCCAGCTACTCCTAAGTGTCAAGTGTTGGAATTTTTGCCTAGGCCCAACCCATTTATTATATGCCAATAAATTCCTGAAATCCTAGAGAATCATTTGGCCCATTCATGCAAGGCAAGAGCTGGGACAAATGTTTAGTCCTACATTGCTAGTTGAGTGAAAGTTGGACCATCTTGTAAGGTGAGCTCTCCTACCACTTGGTAAAAAGATGAGAAGGAGAAGGAGAGAGTTCCACACGCGCGCTCCTCCTCCTCGCCTCACGTCACTACGCGCGCGCGCCGCGGGTTGCGGGAATCTCGCCGAGCCGAGCTTTATTTTGCCACGCATGAATGTTATATGAACATATATATAGAAGCTGAAACGTTTGCTTTTAATACGAGTTAAATGAATACGAATTGAGTGGAGGCTGTCCGATGGGCTGCCGCCTGTTCGCTTCATCTTCCGTCCATTCGTTTCATCTTCTGCTCCCCTCTGTGCCTATAAGAGAGAGAGAGGTCGCGCCTCCTCTCAGACAGTCTGTCGCACATCCTTTGCGCCTCCAGTTCCAGAGCACTGCGCTACCTAGATCTTCCCCATCCCGTCTTGCGGCATGCACCGCTAGCCGGGACAGTAGGCCTCCGAGACCCCGCTGCTTCGAGTCCTGTACGGGAGAAGAGCGATAAGGTTTTGGGGAGCGCTATTAGCGCGACTACTGGCTTCATCACGGACTCCCTCACAGATAGCGACTGCGGCGACGTCTTCCCCGACGAGGACTTCTTCCCCGACATCAGCACCTTCTTCCTCGACGGCATGGCTAACGACGGTGCCAACACGAACACCGACGGTTCCTCTTCTGCTACCGCTGCCGTGTATGTTTTCTTTATAAATCTTGTTCTGATCATATCCAAAGTTTTATGCCTTGCAGTTTGTTTGGTTATATGCCTTAATATGTATTCGCTATTCACATGATTAGTATATTGCCTATTATTCTAATCATGTTTTATCTAGCGTTTATTATAGATAATTCGCTTGGTAAATTGCTCTATTATTCAACATCAAGTAGTTTCATCTAAAAAATATGTCAAGTAGTTTGAACACTCGACTGTCCCAAATACTTGTACCTAACTGTCAAGAACCTGAACGGCTGAACCTACAAGCTTTTGTCTGCCGGATGCTAGATGCCAGCTTTTGTCTGCCGGATGCCCGAGAACTTACAAGCTTTGCAACTACGGGTCTTCCCTCGCCGTCCATACGAATCGCATGTGAAGAAAATTTGCGTGTTTTCTCTCCAAACGTGCCAACCGTCTGTGATCATCAGCTTGAAACGGCCGGCCGCGACGATACTAGCCACCGCGACATCTGATAGATCATCGATGATGGCTCTGACATCGAGCAGTGTCATCCAGGACAAGATGGTGGGTACATCGCACACTGATGCAGTTCCTCTTGCTGATCCTTACGTGTGTTTTCCATGGCGAAACTGACCGAGCAAGTTCACACGTATGCATGAGCATGACCTGGGCGCCAGGAAGACTAGCATCGTCATCCGGTTCGTCAAGAGTCGGCCATCGGGGCGGCCTTCTTCTCGCAGGCGCTGCCGGTGAGCGGCGAGGGGGGTCACTAGTACACGGTACACTTTTAGGGGCACTTTGGCTAGGGGCACTTTTGAAAGTGCCCCTAAATGTGTCAATTTGGGGCATTTTTGCAAAATGCCTCTAAAGGTAGTATCTTTAGGGGCATTTTGATCAAAGTGCCCCTAAAGATACTACCTTTAGAGGCATTTTGCCAAGTGCCCCTAAAGATACTATCTTTAGAGGCATTTTGATCAAAGTGCCCCTAAAGATACTAGCTTTAGAGGCATTTGGCCAAGTGCCCCAAAAGATATTGAGGCATTTTGTCAAATGCCCCTAAAGATACTATCTTTAGAGGCATTTTCATCAAGTGCCCCTAAAGATACTACCTTTAGAGGCATTTTGCCAAGTGCCCCTAAAGATACTATCTTTAGAGGAATTTTCATCAAGTGCCCCTAAAGATACTACCTTTAGAGGCATTTTGCCAAATGCCCCTAAAGATACTACCTTTAGAGGCATTTTCATCAAAGTGCCCCTAAACTATCACAGCAAACATTGCAGGCAGGTCACATCCACATCAGCAATAAAATGAACTTAATAACATCCACATCAGCATCCACATCCACATCAGCAATAACATCCATAATACTTAGCAGTTCACATCTACATCCATAATACTTAACAGTTCACATCTACATCCATAATACTTAGCAGTTCATAATAACACTTTAGCAGTTCATAATACTTACCAGTGGATCCACATCCATGACAACCTCCAGTGGATCCACATCCAAAAGAACTTAGTGGTCCATCAGTCTAAACATCATCCAGATGCATAATTACCAACTATACTTACCATAAGATGTTGTCATCCAGCATACTAGCATAAGAAGTAACATCCTGATGGTGGAATCTTTGCGATGAGAACACTCAGCTTTCCTTTTTTATTCATCCCGAAGGCGAAAAGGCAAATGTCTCTCGCATGAATCTTGTACTGCATCACTGCATCGAACCATCCACTTGTGATGATAGCTCTGTTGGACACACCCATCTTCATCCTAACAGAGCTCTTGATGTCGCTGTTCATGTGTTCAACTTCCAGAGCAATAGGTTTAGCAAGATACTTCTTCAAGTACCTACGAGTGAACTCAGCTCCAAATTCCTACAGAAAAATACAAAAATTTCATCAAATAATATACTTGCAATTAAGATTCTGCATATGTTTAAGTAAATATCATCTCACCATTTTGCATCTGTTATCATTGGTAGATGAACTTGCCATCTTGTAGACATAGTACTTGATTTTTGGCCTTTCGTACATGCACCAGTCAACAAGATAGGCCACCTGTTCTTCTGTCAGATCCATTTCATTTCCAAACATGCACTGTCAAATTCATATCCACCCACGATGCTAGGACCTGATACAACACATTGGCAAACACACATGATTAAAAAAAATACTAATACTTTGGGATTTCTTCAATGAATGCAGTAGGTAGGTAATTAAAATGCATCAGGTAGGTAGTTTAAATAGTCCTGAACATTTTACAAACAGACATTGCATCTGAAAACATTAAGATTACTTGATGATAAACTAATACAGAAATACAGAAAAATAAAAGCAAAAATACCATCCAGTCACTTTATGGTAAATAAAATGCTTGACTATGTGTTTGACGCTAGAAGTTAACTTACATCAAACAATTTTATGATTAAGAAGACATGTTCCATGCAAATTACATATTACAGGTAAAAAATTTAAAATAGCTTTTAACATGTCTGAAGTAGCACAACACACACAAAAAACTGACATTTTATTAAGAACTGGTACATTTTAGAATTCATACCTATCTTCTGAAGAATCTCCTCAGGCTGCATCTCACTCTCAGAGCTGCTATAGCTCTCAGATTTGTCAGAGCTGAAGGAGCTGCTGGAGTCGTCACTAAGGATAATTATACCATCGTTACTGGAGGTCCCCATCTGTTGCATACATGAAGAAATATTCTGTCAAAATCTTATAAAGATCTGTCATAAATAACACACACAGAAGAAAGTACCAAACAGTATGTGCACTACCAAATTTTAGTAAGCATGGTTGAGCTTAAGATAGCAGATAGCACAACTATTGAACTTTGCTCAATTTGAGCTCCAACTGAGCTTTGTTGAATTAAAGTCAACCAAAACACTCACATGGAACCCAAACAGAGCAAAGTTACTAAACATTGCATTATTGTTTATCACTATAACATTAGAGCATTGCATTTCAGAGCAAAGTTACTTAGCATGTAGTTCATTAGGAAGCATACTTTAGCAATATCTTAATGAAGATAATATAACATTAGGAACCACTAGATGTAGATTAACAACCATCAGATCTTAATGAACACATATGTAGATTAACAAAGATTTAAATGAAGCAATAACAGAAGAAAACCTATATCTAGTTGCAGTGACTGTAACTAGATATACAGAAGGATACCTAAAGTTGACAGCAAACATTGCGAAAGTAGATCTAAAGAATGAAAGCTAGATCTACAACAGTGACAGTAACTATTGAACCTAAAGTAGATCTACAGAAAACCTATATCTATTTGCAGTGACTGTAACTAGATATACAGAAGGAAACCTAGTTCAAGATCTACAGAAAACCTTGCGAAAAATCGATTGATTGGCTTCATCTGCATCTACAAACTTGATTGCTGTTCACTCCTCTTCTTAGCAATTTGATTGGCTTCATCTGCAGATCACAAATATTGCCCTTGAGAAAACAAGTGCTGAGATTGAAGGGAATATGCCCTGAGAGGCAATAATAAAATGTTTATTATGTGTATTCCAAGTATATGATAGATGTTTATTTTGCATGCTATAATTGTATTAATACGGAAACATTAATACATGTGTGTTTAATAAACAAACAGAAAGTTCCTAGTTATGCCTCTCTCATAAACTAGTTCGTTGATTAACAAGATGATCACGGTTTCCTGATCATAGACATTGGATGTTGTTAATAACGAGATCACAACATTAGTGTAATGGTGTGATGAACATTTATCCGAAGTATAGCATTACGATCAAAGTCATTGAGTTTATATTGCTATAAACAAACTACGAAGTAATCCTAATCCTTAGACCATGAGATCATGCCAATCACTAACACCGGAAGAGTTTCTTGTTCACATAGAACGTCACTCCGTAACTAGGTGATTATAAAGATGGCTTCAAAGCTACTAAAGTGTTATGTTGAGAATCATGGATCAAGAGTGGAATTTGTTCATCCCGATGACGGATATATATGCTCTGGGTCCTCTCGGTGATATCACATTGATTAGCTTGCAAGCAAGTGATTTGATCACTAGAATGTTATATCACGGGAACGAGAAAAGAGTGCATGTCAGTAACGAGATCAAAATAGGTATGGAGATACCGATGATCGAATCTCGGACATGTAATATATCGTGAAACAAAGGGATTAAGATACAAGCGTAAAAGGTTCCGACGATCACAGGAAAAGTCATCGTTGAATGTGTGGGAGTCAGTATGGATCTTCAGGTCCCGCTACTGATTATTGATCGGAGAAGGGTCTCGATCATGTCCGCATTATTCGTGAACCGTAGGGTGACACACTTAAGGGACACTGGCATCCAGTTGGAGCAAATGTTTCATGCCGAAAGAATAAACAAGCGCAGGAATTTATTTCACTAGATACCGAAACAGGTTTTCGGGTGAAATTGCATAAAGTGGTTATGCATGTGAAATGGAATTCTAGCAAGGGGTTATTTGTGAATGTTTGTCATTAAAGTAATTGACAAAATTCTGAATAAAATAAAAGATCTTTATTTAATGAGAGTTTGCATTAAATTTGGTGAAAATTTAATGGGAATTTGAGTGGAGAAAATTGAAGGGCCATTTTGTGAGTGGAGTGTCCACCCACATGAATGAAGGAGGGGAGGGGGCATCCCCCATGGCCGGCGGCCACCCCCTTGGGTGCCTCCTCCTCCTATAAAAGGAGCCCCTCCTCTCACAGGTTTTCGGGTGAAATTGCAAGGGGTTATTTGTGAATGTTTTTCATTAAAGTAATTGACAAAATTCTGAATAAAATAAAAGAGTTTTATTTAATGAGAGTTTGCATTAAATTTGGTGGAAGTTTAATGGGAATTTGAGTGGACTTTTGAGTGGAGAAAATTGAAGGGCCATTTTGTGAGTGGAGTGTCCACCCACATGAATGAAGGAGGGGAGGGGGCAGCCCCCATGGCCGGCGGCCACCCCCTTGGGTGCCCCCTCCTCCTATAAAAGGAGCCCCTCCTCTCACTTGTCTCTCACACCTCCTCACTTGTCTCGGACTAGCGAGATACATGTTCCCGGTGGCTATTCGGCAAGAAATGGTTGTGCTTCCGCTGCATCGCTGGAGCAAGGAGGCGGAGGTTGCCCGGTGTCTTGTACGTGTGTGCGAGCACGGATGCGCTGCTGCTTTGTGGCGCTAGGACTTCCTCTCGATCTTGAGATCGGCAAGAGATAGTCTACATCAACCACGAGTTGAACTCGTTAAGCTTTGTCGGTCTTCAAGGGTATGTTCTCTACGGATATACATCCGCCCGTTTTTTGTATCTAGTAGATAGATCTTGGTACATAGTTCCCATCGTAGGAAATTTTTTGTTTTCTATGCTGCAAACCCTACAGAGATTGCCTGCACCCTTGAAAAGAAATTGAAGTCACAGCAGCAATGTATGAAGAGGAGACAAACTGAGGAGTCACAGCAGCAATCTCTTCCAGATAGTGTGAGTTTAGTTTAGAAAGTGTGAGTTCTAGAATGTGTGAGCTATTTAAGATTGTGCCAGAAAGTGTGAGCTATTTAAGATTATGCCAGAAAGTGTGAGTCCCTTGAAATCAGAAGTTCTACTGATTGTTACTACTGTTGTTACTACTGATTGATACTACTGATTGTTACTACTGTGATGGTTATTAGGCAGATCTACTATTGTTACTACTAATTGTTACTACTGTTGTTACTACTGTGATGGATAACATGATTGTTCAAAATTCTTCTTCTGGTTGTTCACATGTAGCATTGTTCACATGTAGTGACTCTAAAATTATTTAGGGCACTTTTTTATTGCCACTAAATGGGTTTAGGAGCATTTCTCATAGTGTCACTAATGGGGATTAGGGGCATTTCTCTTAGTGCCACTAATGGGGATTAGGGGCATTTCTCTTAGTGTCACTAATGGGGATTAGGGGCATTTCTCATAGTGCCACTAAAGCTTTTAGGGACATTTCTCATAGTGCCACTAAAGCCTTTAGGGGCATTTCTCATAGTGCCACTAAAGCCTTTAGGGGTATTTCACCTAAAGTGCCACTAAAGCCTTTAGGGACATGAGTATTAGTGTCATATTTCAAAGTGCCCCTAAAACCCTTTAGGGCCATTTTAATGATGTAGTGGACGCCCAGGTTCGACCTAATCGCCCCGCCGGGATGGTCCTGCACCAACGGCGTGGCGGCGGTGGGGGAGGATGGTTCTTTTGCTCCGGGTGATCCATCAGCGACACCGGAGCTTGTTAACTTGCATGACATTTGGTTTGTGGTGGTGTAAGTGTATTGTGGTTCACAATTATCTGATTTGGACATGGTACACCATATCTGAATGTTCAAATGCTGATCCATAGCTACTTATTTGACCAAGAACACAAAATGATATATATAGACAGCTGCATAACCGAACATAGAGTTAACATACAAATTTCCCTTTGACTGAAATACAATGATTTTACTATAACTAATCACATCATGAATACACGTCACAGTTTATTCGATAAACAGTACAATCATCGCTATCAGATAGACGGACAAAAAGATCCCCAAGACTACGACTTCAGGTACAACTCAGCGAGCAGGCTCCACGCCGACGCCGAACAGCGGCAGCGCCGCCCCTCCAAGGGACTGCCCCTCGGCCTCCGTGACGAAGCTCCTGCCATGCCGCAGCTTCTTCCTTCCGGCCTCTCGCCCTGGTCATGGGCCCGCCAGCCTCGCCGTAGTTGTCCTTGTTGTTGTCCATCCTTGGCCATTCGATCACGACGTCGAGCGGGAGCCCGCACGTGTCCCCGTCATCCCTGCTGCCATAGCCCTCGACCTCGGAACCCATCACATCCTCGTTGTCCTCCATGTCCTCTCCATCACCCTCTCGTCTTAGTGATTTATGTGCTAAATAAGCAAGACCGGATAGGAGAAGATGCTTGTGGATCAACCATAATATAGGTTTTCCATCTAACACTCTTCTTAGTGATTAATGAGGCTTTCTGAATTCACAAAAAGGCTATATATTTTTACCAATAAGAAAGCAAAATGACATACAGCTGCATAACCGATCAAACATATAGTCTCAACATACAAATTCCCACTGGATTGAATAATGTAATTTTGTTACAATTGATCATATCATGAAAACACTGCGCATGAAGTTCATTCGTCGACGAAGAAGAGTACGATCGCTAGCAGATAGAGGAACACAAAGATTCCCAAAAACACCATTTCAGGTGCACATCGGCGACTAGGCTCCGCGCCGACGTCGAACCTCGGCGGCGCCCGCCCTCCAAGGGACCGCCCCTCGGCCTCTGTGATGAAGCTTCTGTCGTGGCGCAGCTTGTTCCTACCGTCTCTGCTAGCCTTAGCAGCGGGACTGCCAACCTCTCTATCGTTGTCCTCCTCCTCGTCGCTCATGTTTGGCCCGTCGTCAATCACGGTGCCGAGTGGGAGCCCCCACGTGTCCCTGTCATCCCTGCCATCATAGCCCTCGAAGTCGGAACCCGTCGCATCCTCGTCGTCCTTCGTGTCCTTACCGTCACCCTCCTCCTCCTCCTCTTCGTCGTCCTCCTCCTCTATCTCGTTCATCGTGCTCGTGGACGGCAGAGCGTAACCTTGGAACTGGACGAGGACCGCATCGGCGTTAGCCTCAGCGACGGCGTCGCCTTCTCCTCTTGTCCTCATCATGAGATAAAAGCAGAACTCCTCATCCAGCTCCACCGGGGTCAGCAGCTTGGCGCGGGGCTTCTCGGATGACAGCACCCCGAGGATGACGTTCCGCCTACCGATCTCGACGCAGGCGGCCACGACGCCGGTGCTCTCCGGATCGACGAGGAAGACGTCGGTGACGCAGAGGGTCTCGCTGGCCTCCTTGGGCCCTGGCGGGGTTAACCTGATCTCCTGGCCGCTCTTCAACTGCAAGGACCAGCCGTGCTGCTGTTGAAACAGCTGCTCATCCATGTCCATGGCCATGCTCGTTCGATCTCTGCTGTTGCGTAGCTAGCCTCTTCGCTATCGTGAACTGAGACCTCTCGCTTGCGCTGTGCATCAGCCGCACCGATCCTGGTTGCTTATATTGACAATGGTGGAGACTCTAGTCGATTCTGATCTGTACAAGGGTAGGTGGCCCTTGCCGACTCGGACTTCTACTCCGAGAGGAATCGAGTGGACCAATTTACTGGCCGTTGCGGACTTTATCCGTACGTAATCCGGACATAAAGTCCAACACTCGATGGCACGTACAACCAAGTCACGTCTTTATCCGGACTTGTCAAGGTCTGCTTGCGCCGACTTTCTCGCCAAACACACGATTGAACCTAATAGTTACCAACAGAGGGAGCAGTTTTTTTTAAAACTTTGTACCTCGTCAAGGTGTACCTCTGCTCGGCCGAACGGCTAACAAAGCTAGCTCATGCCCCAAACAAATCATCCAGTATAATAATACCAACAAACAGTGAATAGTTTTTTTTTTAAATAGTCTTTTGCCCCTGCTTTATAAATAAAGCCATACACGGCCGAACTAGTACAAGGTAATGAGGAACCCTTCTTATAAAGCAGATCAAAGATAGAAACAACAAAGAACATGAAAACATGACTCGCCACCGGAGACAGCGCCGAGACCCGGGGGGAAAGGAACTCCACGCCAACGCCCCCAAGAGGGTAACGGCGCAACGCGCCACCGTCGACAAGATCGAAATGGTCTAGGGTTTTCACCTGGAGCCCTCACGTGGAGGTACCCACAACGGCGCCCTAGGAGGGTTATGACACCCGTAGGCATCGCCACCATCGGCGTCAAACGCGGGGCTTTCGCCCGAAAAAACCTACACACATGCCCACTAACGGTTCGCCCACCGCCTCCGAGTCCGGTCTTCAGAGCATGATTTGGGGGAAGTCGAAGCCAAAGCGCCGCCACCACCAAGGTCTCCCGCTGTCCGCTCCTCGCCACCCCTGCGACCAAGGGGCAAGACCATCACCACGTCGCTTGCCAAAGCCACCCATGCGGTCCACCTTCCAAGGCCTCCGCCCCGGCGTCCATGAACTTGATCCCATGCCACGACCAACCTCACACCGAAGGGACGCCAGATAGGTCGAGGTGGGTGGGCACACGATCTTGTATCCATCGGTCCACGTAGCAACCTAGGTGAGGGGAACTGCGCACATCCACCCGAGGTGGTCGCTTCATGGGTCCAAACCCATATCGAGATCACGTCTATCTCTTTATATGTGTACTTGGTCGAACCGGGTATAATCCACGTTCCGATCGGCTGATCCCACCTCCTATTATCACGATCTACGTCTTTATATGTCATATTTTTAATTTTTTTGTTGTTGTTATATAACTTCTTATTTTCGTCTTCCGCGGGCACATGAGCATACGTATATGGTGAGTATAAGTCTATAAGGACCATATGAAGACCGGATGGGTTTGTACGGTCCTCTAAACAATCGGAATCGAGTTTTTGTTTGTCAAAATTTAAAAGAGTGGGAGGGGGAGGGGGTGGGGGACCGAAGCAAAAGTGATAACTAATCACATCATGAATACACGTCACAGTTTATCCGATAAACAGTACAATCATCGCTATCAGATAGACGGACAAAAAGATCCCCAAGACTACGACTTCAGGTGCAACTCGGCGACCAGGCTCCATGCCGACGCCGAACAGCGGCAGCGCCGCTCCTCCAAGGGACTGCCCCTCGGCCTCCGTGACGAAGCTCCTGCCATGCCGCAGCTTCTTCTTTCCGGCGCCTCTCGCCCTGGTCATGGGCCCGCCAGCCTCGCCGTAGTTGTCCTTGTTGTTGTCCATCCTTGGCCAGTCGATCACGGTGTCGAGCGGAAGCCCGCACATGTCCCTGTCATCCCTGCTGCCATAGCCCTCGACCTTAGAACCCATCACATCCTCGTCGTCCTCCGTGTCCTCGCCGTCACCCCCTCCTCTTAGTGATTTATGTGCTAAATAAGCAAGATCGGATAGGAGAAGATGCTTGTGGATCAACCATAAAACAGGTTTTCCTTCTAACACTCTTCTTAGTGATTAATGAAGCTCTCTGAATTCACAAAAAGCTATATATTTTCACCAATAAGAAAACAAAATAACATACGGCTGCATAACCCGATCATACATATAGTCTCAACATACAAATTCCCACCGGATTGAATAATGTGATTTTTTACAATTGATCATATCATGAAAACACGGCACATGCAGTTCATTCGTCGACGAAGAAGAGTATGATAGCTACCAGATAGAGGAACACAAAGATTCCCAAAAACACCATTTCAGGTGCACATCGGCGACTAGGCTCCGTGTCGACGTCGAACCTCGGCGGCTCCCGCCCTCCAAGGGACCGCCCCTCGGCCTCTGTGATGAAGCTTCTGCGGTGGCGTAGCTTGTTCCTACCGCCTCTGTTAGCCTTAGTCGCGGGCCTGCCAGCCTCGCCGTCGTTGTCGTCCTCCTCGTCGCTCATGTTTGGCCCGTCGTCGATCACGGTGCCGAGTGGGAGCCCCCACGTGTCCATGTCATCCCTGCCGTCGTAGCCCTCGAAGTCGGAACTCATCGCATCCTCCGTGTCCTCGTCGTCACCCTCCTCCTCCTCATCATCATCTTGGGGGTTCTCCTCCTCTTCGTCGTCCTCCTCCTCTATCTCGTTCATCGTGGTGCTCGCGGATGGCAGAGTGTAACCTTGGAACTGGACGAGGACCACATCGGCGTCAGCCTCAGCGACGGCGCCGCCTTCTCCTCTTGTCCTCATCAATAGATAAAAGCAGAACTCCTCATCCAGCTCCACCGGGGTCAGCAGCTCCGCGCGGGGCTTCTCGGATGACAGCACCCCGAGGATGACGTTCCGCGTGCCGATCTCGACGCAGGCGGCCACGACGCCGGTGCTCTCCGGATCGACGAGGAAGACGTCGGTGACGCAGAGGGTCTCGCTGGCCTCCTTGGGCCCTGGCGGGGTTAACCTAATCTCCTGGCCGCTCTGCAGCTGCAAGGACCAGCCGTGCTGCTGTTGAAACAGCTGCTCATCCATGTCCATGGCCATGCTCGTTCGATCTCTGCTGTTGCGTAGCTAGCCTCTTCGCTATCGTGAACTGAGACCTCTCGCTTGCGCTGTGCATCAGCCGCACCGATCCTGGTTGCTTATATTGACAATGGTGGAGACTCTAGTCGATTCTGATCTGTACAAGGGTAGGTGGCCCTTGCCGACTCGGACTTCTACTCCGAGAGGAATCGAGTGGACCGATTTACTGGTTGCGGACTTTATCCGTAGTCCGGACGTAATTAAAGTCCAAAACTCGATGGCACGTAGTACATCCAAGTCACGTCTTTATCCGGACTTGTCAAGGTCTGCTTGTGCCGACTTTCTCGCCAAACACACGATTGAACCTAATAGTTACCAACAGAGGGAGCAGTTTTTTTTTTAAAAAAAATTGTACCTCGTCAAGGTACCTCTGCTCGGCCGAACGGCTAACAAAACTAGCTCATGAACTAGTACAAGGTAATGAGGAACCCTTCCTATAAAGCAGATCAAAGATAGAAACAACAAAGAACAGGAAAACATGACTCTCCACCGGAGACAGCGCCGAGACCCGGGGGGAAAGGAACTCCACGCCAACGCTCCCAAGAGGGTAATGGCGCAACGCGCCACCGTCGACGAGATCGAAATGGTCTATTGTTTTCACCCGGAGCCCTCACTTGGAGGTACCCACAACGGCGCCCCTGGGAGGGTTACAACACCCGTAGGCATCGGCGTCAAACACGGGGCTTTCGTCCGGAAAAACCTACACACATGCCCACTAACGGTTTGCCCACCGCCTCCGAGTCCGGTCTTCAGAGCATGATCTGGGGGAAGTCGATGCCGAAGCGCCACCACCACCAAGGTCTCCTGCTGTCCGCTCCTTGCCACCCCTGCGATCAAGGGGCAAGACCATCAACACCGCCACGTCGCTTGCCAAAGCCACCCGTGCGGTCCACCTTCCAAGGCCTCCGCCCCGGGGTCCATGAACTAGAGCCCGTGCCACGATCAACCTCACATCGATGGGATGCTAGATAGGTCGAGGTGGGTGGGCACACGATCTTGTATCCATTGGTCCATGGAGCAACCAAGGTGAGGGGAACTGCCCACATCCACCCGAGGTGGTCGCTGTCCGGATCCAACAGTGAATAGTTACAGAATTCAAAAGGTAGTCCTTTTTACAGAACTTCATGCATGTGTTTTTTCGAACCAAACTTGCCTTTCCTATTTCCCCCCTCTGAGCCTCAATCAAGAAGAAATTAGATGTTGATTACAGTGTTTCTTTATAACGAAAAGGTAGTAGTACTGTAACAAAGATGGTACTACTACCTCCCTTGCTACATATAAGATTTTTTGGCAAGCCAAAGTGTCTCATATATTTAGGAACAGAACAAGTAACTCTGTTCCAAATTGCTAGGATGCTTTGCTAAGTCTTTGCCTATTTCTTTCTTGTTATGGCAATATATTCAGAATAACACGGCAAACAATAAATGCATATTGCACAGCCCTAGTAGAAAGAAAACAATCACTCTCGGTTAAAAGCTTCTATTTGTTACAGCTAGTATTGACCGGATTTGGGTTTTGACTTGAAACAACATATATAGTACTCTCTCCGATCCATCACAAGTGTCATTGATTTTAGTACAATTTTGCAATCAACCACACTTACTCTGGATCAAAGGGAGTACATAAACACTACAGCAGCAGCAGCAGCAGCAACACCACCGCCGCCGCCCTAGAGACAGGAATCTAATCAGCCGGAGCACCAAGCAAAACCTCCCTCCGACTTAACCACAATGAACACTTGTTTTTGATAGATTTAATTTGCATTTAATCAAAGAAGGCATATGTGAGCCAACTCCAACTGGCCTACAGTCAGCATACATGCAAAAACAAAAAACAACTATATTTTCTTTCCAGAGCGGCCAAGTCTGAACATGGCAACATACAAATCATCTTCTAAAATAGCATATATTCACTATAGAAAACTGCGCTACACCGAGGGTCAGCTGCCCTAGACACAATCCCGAAATGCCGTCGGTATAGGCTGTGCCAAGGGCAGCCCTCGGCGTAGCTCGTCGGCAAAGGGGTTACGCTGATGGCTTTGTCCTCGGCGTAGCCCCCCCCGGCATAGACTGCCGTCTGTTAGTATTTAAAAAAAATAAAAAATTATTTTTTAATTTTTTCAATTTTTTTAATCTCTCTCATTTTTGAGTTGTTCGATTCTCTCTCACTTGAAACATTTTAACACTAAGTACACTTAATCTTAGGTCAAATTGTAGTTTTGGTCAAACTTTCTGATCAGTCACCTATCCTCACACTACTCCACTCCCAGCACGCTTAACTTCTCGCTTCCTTTTAGATGAGCTCCCGAGAAACAAATTATACCTTTTTTTGTCAATACTACCATATCAATCCTCTTTACTCTTATACCACTATATCATACGTCTTTATTTTTTGAAATTTCAAATAATTATTTAAGTAAAAACAATTAATACATAATAATAATATTGAATTCCAATGAAAATGAAATAAGTACTCCCTCCGATCCATATTACTTGTCATAGAAATGGATGTATCTAGACATGTTTTAGTGCTAGATACATCCAGTCCAGTGACAAGTAATATGGATCGGAGGGAGTAATATAAATAATATTATATTAATTTTTGCCATTATTGTCATATAATATGGCATAATTAATATCTTTAATGTGTAAATCGAAATTCAACAAATAATATATCCATTATTATAAAAAATGTGAGGAATCCAAATATGAAATAACTAAACTTTTTAATAAAAAAATTAATTTTTAAAATAACTTTTTTCATTTTTGAATTTTGAAAATTTAAAATAATCCAAATTGATTAGAAAAATGAGAGGAATCCAAATATGACATCCATATCACATTCCAAAATGAAGCTAGAGTGATGTTTTTGAATTCTTTCATTTTCAAAACTCTAAAAACTCTACTAACTATTTTGAACTCTCTACATTCAAAACTCTAAAATGGCGGGTATTAAGATTCTTAGCTCGTGGCTGAGCCTCGCTAAAATTGCATTGGATCTCTGATGAAATAGCATATTATGAACCTAAAAAATATTTTTATGAAAAATCATGAGCATCAGATCATATACCTGTAGTTTATATCTGACCCACGTCCTACTGATTCGATAGGAATTTGTCTTTTTTACCAGGAGTGGACATAAAGGTTTGAGATCTCTCCGTTGGTATATTATCCATGTAAGGTGGTCTAATATTTTTTAAAAATTGGGTGGTAGCATTTTGAATTAGCCATTTGGTGGTTGCTTCACAAAGCCACTCGTTTTTAGCTCAGAAATTGGAAAATGGCTTTTTGGTGCGACGAAAAATAAAACTTCCTTCTACAACATTGTTCGTCATCCCATGATGCACATGCATGCAAAATATAGGTACAATATTAGAAACTATGTCTTAATTCTAGACATAACATTGGTCATTTGACCCGAAAGCCAGGAAACCTCGAATGAGATAGGTCATTTTGTGAAGGTTTTTTGAGACATAATTAATATACCAAAGTTGATATTTTCCCTTTCAACTATGTCATATAATATGACACCACGCGAAGATTTTGGATTGTTTGGATCGATTTTGAATGTTTTATGACCGTTTCAAACTATCGTCAAACTTTGTCAAACGATAGGCATGAAGATTCTTATCTCAAGGCTGAGCCTCGCTAAACTTGCATTGGATCTCTGATGAAATATCATATAGTGAACCTAAAAATGATTTTTATAAAAAATCATGAGTGTCAGATCATGTACCTGTAATTCATATCTGACCTACTTCATACCGATTTAGCAGAAATTTGTCTTTGTCACCAGGGGTGAACAGAAAGGTTTGAGATCTCCTGGTTGGGACATTGTCCATGTAGGATGGCCTAGCATTTTAAAAACTGGGGTAGTAGCATTTTGAATTATCCATTTGGTGGTTTCTTCACAACCCCTTCCCTGTTTTTTTGCGTTCGTAAAATGTTAAATGGATTTTTGGTGCGACAAAAAGGAAAACTTCCTCCTGCAATATTGTTCGCCATCCCATGATGCACATGCATGTATAATATGGACACATTATCACAAATTATACTTTGATTCTAGCCATAACATTGGTCATTTGACATGAAAGTCAGGAAACCTCGAATGAGATAGGTCATTTTATGAAGGGTTTTTCGAGACATAATCAATATTACAAGTTTGATATTTTTTCTTCCAACTATGTCACATAATATGACACCATGCGAAGGTTTCGCATTATTTGAGTTTCTTATGCCCGTTTTTGAATTTCTTATGCCTGTTTTAAACTATATGTAATGTTTTTATATTTTACTTCATTTTTATTCATAAATGTGTAATATTTGAGTGTAAATAGATAGATCTTTTTTAAAAAACTTTGATATATTATTTATATTTTTGTGAGTTAGAATGATTTAGTTATGATTTTTTTAAGATTAATATGGTAAAATGAAAAATAGCTATGCTGAGGGCATTGTCATAAAAATAGCTATGAAACCTATGCCGAGGGCAATTCCGTCGGCGTAGACTTAACGCCATACCGTGAACGGTAGTTACGCCAAGGGCCGCCCTCGGCCTAGCTAGGGTACGCCGACGGCTTTCCTGTGCCGAGGGCCGGCCTGCTGGCCTGGGTTGGGAAGGGGCCTATCCCGAGGGCCTCGATACTTGGTCGTCGGCGTAGTGACCCGGCCCTTGGCGCTGTGGAGTTTTCCTGTAGTGATTGTCTATACCGTACAACTGCCAAGCATAAAAGGTACATCAGGTGAGCATTTTTGAGCTTAAGTTCAAGGAAAACAAGCAACTGGTGTGGTTCTAAAATTTAGTCATATCAAAACAAAAATACTTGATAGAGCCAGCAACTTTTCCAAAGGACATCTTTCCATGCATCAACAAGGCACCATAAGTCATCTTCAAAAAGAAGCATTATGTTTGTTGAATCACAAAAAATCCAGATCAGTTATTATAAGCGCGCACGACCAACCACATCATTTTAATACCAAAACCCTCTGAAACAAGAAAAACTCAAACAACATATGAAACCCATGCTAGATTAAAAAAATGGCTTAACAACAGACATTGATTAAAGTCAAGAAAAAAATGCCCACAAGTATGTAGTCCCGGGCCACAGTCCCGGACCGCAACGGGCTCTAGTCTCGGTTTTGGGTCTGGGACTGCGAAAAAGGGACTAGAGGCCCTCCCTCTAGTCCCGGCTCGCTACGGCACGCGACTGATAACAGCCACGTGGTTGTTTCAGCGCCGCGGGAGGCGGAAACCCTCTAGTCCCGGGCCGTAACACCACCCGGGACTATAAGGTTTCCTGCCGCGGCAGAGAATTGTGTGTTTCTCTGCCGTGGCAGAGATTGTGTATTTCCTTTTTTTTGCCATTTCGTTCCTTTTTCGTTTTGTGTTTCACAATAATTTCAAACATATATTTAAGTACACATATTCTGTGCTAGTACATACACAGTACATGTTGATGCATCTATATAATTAATCGATCCTTTGCAAGCATACATTGATGATATATATATAGCAAAAGGAAGAAATATTTTGAAATTACATGGTCATTGATGAATATATATATATCATATCAGATACATGGAGATCACTAAGGCAAATCGAGTTCCACGTCATCCACATAATGCTCTCCATGTACATCAAGGACTTCCTTCATTATAAATCCCGCCAGCTCCTCTTGAATTGCTCTTATGCGCTGGTCTGGCTCTAGTTTCTCCCGCAAATCATAAATACAATGTGAGTCAACTTTCCGCTCACTGGTCAACTCGGGAATGTACTCGTAGACGTAGTATCCACATAAATGAGTTCTCGGTGGCTGCTGTAAACCCTTCACCATTTTATAAGTTAGCTCCTATTTGAATGGACCTGGTATTTTCTGTCTGAACCGTGTCCAACACCTGCTCGGCAAAGAAAATGAACAAAGGAGTTATTAGTTACTTGATATTAGGAAATGAATGAAAGAGGCCGATATAATGCGACAATGATTGAAATTTCTTATGAAACATTGCTTTCATGTCGTTCCACTGCTCTTGGTCCCAACTTAATGAGTCGTCGACTTTAACTAGGGAGTTGTCAACTTGAATGTTTAGCAAGATCCAGTGGAATCTGTGGACGTTTACATAAGCATACATGCATAGCTCATCGAGTATTAAAAAATAAAATGTGTACAAGATATAAACACTCACTTGAAGTTGTAAGGAAATAGTATTTCCTTAACAAAAATATTCTCAGTTAAGAACCTGCATAGGTCTTCCTCCACGTCCTTGGGGTGATTCTTTAACATATATTCATTAACGATATATGGGTCAATGAAACCAATGTCGTATCTTCTAGCTCTTTTGCATTCAAGCATCTTTATTCTGCAGAATATAATATCATACAAAAGGATATATAGTTAGGATAATATATTAATTGCAATAAACGAGCTGAGCTACAAACTTAATTATAGAAATAAATCACTTACAGACAGTAGCAACCAATGATAAATTTGTCGAGGGCGCGCTGGTTGTATAACTGAAACAGTTTGGTCATTTGAACCTGTATCGAGTATGGTTTGAAGTGATGCTCCTTTTACGTCCACCGGAAACCAATCTTTCTGATGCTTTTTTCTGCTTGCGACATGTACCATTCGTGCACATTTTGCATATGTGAGGATAGACGCGCGAGCTCCTCATTACTCACTAGAGGCTCCCCTTGGACATACTTCCGTACTATCTGACCCACTGTCGTATCTTCATAGCCTAATTATTGACCAAGAGACATTTTTTCTTCGGTAGCAAGTTTTTTGGCCTACGATACAGTGATTTCCATTAGTGCAGCATTATTACGGGCTCTGGGGTCCATTATTTGCATGTCCATATCCATTTCATCTCTGAAGGCCTTGTCGAGGTCTGAAATGACTTTGAGCGGGGCGACCGATTGATTCTTCTGTGCTCCGAGCTGGGCAACTTGCTTCCCGCTTTTTGCACTTGTGATTTTTTTCTTCTGTGCTTGCTTAATAATCTTCCGGTCATAGTCTGATTCCAGATTCATCGATATCTGGGATGGTTGCTCAAGAAAGGACTTATCCCACTTTTTGTTCTTTCATCATATACCGTCTTTGGCTCAGGCTTTTTGGGTGCAAAATGCGCCTTAACTTGGGCAGCCACATCCGTGTTAGTTTCCTCATCGGTCTTGTCATAAGGTCTCTTTGGAAGATCCGGCAGGATGTCAACTATCTTCGCCGTTTGACCTTTCCTCGATGTGGGACGCGGGGTGCGTCGAACTTCCGATTCTTCGAAGAGGTAGTAGTATTGCACGGAGGCGGTGGTGGAGATCGAGTATTGCGCGGAGTCGGAGATCGAGTTGATGTACTCCTGCTGCGGCGTTCGTCGGCGGGGTGGGGTGGACTTGGAGGTTGGCGATAATCGGGTTGGGATGGACTTGGAGGTTGACGATATTCGATGCGGGGTGGACTTGGATTCCTCGGAGTCGGTGGCCTTGGCGCCGAGCCTGGAAACTTGATGTACTTCTTCTTCCATAGAATGATGTTGCGCTTGACATCTCCTAGTTTCGTAAGGCCTTCAGGCGTAGCGATTTCAATCTCTAGGTCCGCAAAATCCTCCACTATGTCATCCACCGTGACACGAGCATAGCATGGTGGAATCGAAAGTGAATGGTGGAGTGCTCCAGGTAGACAAGGTAAAGCAGTGCCGATCGCCACCTTGAAGGACAGGTTGTTCATTGGCTGATGTAGCTCACATTGTGACATCTCTCTGACATCATCCATGGGGTAGTGAGGAGCCGGTGCATCATCTAGCAGTGTTTGATCATCAGCCCGGACCTCCGTGGAAGCCATGCTGCTTCTCCGCTGGCTAAGATCCAATGCAGGATCATCAGCCTGTGGGTGAGTTGACGACGATGGCCTTTGTATAATTTCTTGCATGAGGTTCTTCATATCAGCTAGGTCCCACTCTACCCTGGATATCCGGTCTGCCTCCCGGTCCTTCTTTCTCTGACAGCTTCTGTAACTGGCATCGTACTGAGGAAACCCTTTCTTCCACGAGACACCGGTGCCTTTGCCTCGTGTCCGTCCTCCCTTTTCAGGATTCCCTAGGGCGCGTGTCAGCTCGTCGTTCTCTCTCTCTTGGGACGGAACAATCCCAATTGAGCATCGTTCACTGCTTGAATAAGGTCTTGGGAGGGTTTTATAATTTTTTCATGAAATAATGTCTTCCCTGTTTTTGGGTCCAACGATCCCCCGTGCCCGTACCACCAGTGCTTTGACCTCTTGGGCCATCCATCTGTACCAGGAGTGACGCCCCTAGCCCTCATTTTCTTCTCCATAGTTTCCCACTTAGGGACGACACTCTTGTAGCCACATGTCCCCATTTTATGATGGTATTTCTTTTAGGCAGCATGTAACACGTTTTTTGCCGACTTTGCCTTTGCTTTATCAGATTGCTTGTACTATAAAAAATCGGGCCACTATTCTCTCAACTTCTCGTTTACTCCTTTGAAGTCTGGAGTTCTATTTTTTGCGACATATTTCGTGTATAAACTTTTCTTGTGGTTCTGGTACAGTTCAGCCATCTTGCTTAGAGCCCACTCCTTGACTTTCGCTCTATTTTCAAGCCCACCCGGCATTGGGGTAATACCCATCTACCTCAAATTCTTCATACTCTGGAGGTAGTATGAAATGCGCTATGAGCTTCTGCCAAAGGTCATCTTTGGCATCATCGGTGACATAGTTGTTGTATTCTTCACCGGGTTTCTTTGACTGATTCCATTCTTGGATGGTGATCGAAAGGTTGTCCCTAACAAGCACCCCGCATTGATTTATAAACATCCTCCGGTGCTTCTCTGGAGCAATCGGTTCACCATCATCATCTATTTCTTCACTGGTAAACCTCTGATTACCATCCAACTTTTTGTTCGGCCCTCGTTTCGTTCGAGCTGTCGATTGCTTCGATCCGGTGGGCTAAAACAAGAAGAGAGAGTGATTAATATATATCTAGATCAGTTAATGAATATAGGTAACACGAGGCTTTATATATATATGTACCTCGCCGGATCCTGTCGAGGGGCCATCATTATTGTTGTTATTTGTTTTCCCTTCGTCCATCCGGTCTTCCCCTTGATACATTAGGTTCTCCTCTAGTCCATCACCGGATGAATTCAGATATGAGGATATCACTTCCTCGAGCAAATATCTTCGCCGGAAGTAATATAAAGAGGAATTTCACCTCTTATCATGCCCTGAAGATAACCTTCACCAATGCGACCAGGATCTTCGGATGGGTCCATGACTTAATTATCTATAACAAAAAGAGAGTTAAACAGGTTAGAAAAAACAATAACCCTAATAACTAAAACAAAAAAAAACAATAACCCTAATATTATTTGCGGTAAAACAATAATCTTAATAACTAAAACAAAAAAACAATAACCCTAATATTACTTATGGTAAAACAATAATCATAATAACTAAAACAAAAAAACCCTAATATTATTTGTGGTAAAACAATAATCGTAATAACTAAAACAAAAAAAACCTAATATAAAAAACTATAATAATCCTAATTATAATAATCCTAATTATAATAATCCTAACTATAAAAAAAACTATAGAAAAAACTATAACAAAAAACCCTAATAATCCTAATTATAATAATCCTAATTATCCTAATTATAATAATCCTAATTATAATAATACTAATTATAATAATCCTAATTATAATAATCCTAACTATAAAAAACTATAGAAAAAACTATAACAAAAAACTATAAAAAAACCACCCGCGCGGCCTCTCGATCGGCATGGCGGCGATGAGGCGGCACACGCGTGGCGAGGCGGCGGCGAGGCGAAAAAATGCGTCGGCGGGGAGGCGGCACGTCACGGCACGGCGGAGCGGTGGCGGCGGAGCAGAGCGGCCGGCCAGCGGACAGCACCTCCCCTGCGTCTGTGCTTCGTCTTCGATGCGTCGAGGAATGCCAAGTGCTGGGCAACACCTCCCCTAGCGTGCGGAATATATAACCCCACCTTTTAGTCCCGGGCTAAGCCATCGCCCACGACTAGAGGGTCTCTAGTCCCGGGCCGTGGCTTAACCCGTGACTAAAGACCCCCCCCGTTAGTCGCGGGTTAAGCCACGACCCGGGACTAGTGTGTATTTTTCGGCCGCTTTGTCTTTGCGCTCGCAGGCACCCTCTAGTCCCAGGTCGAGCCACGACCCGTGACAAGTTTGTTATTTGTAAATTTTCTTTTTTAATTCAAATCAAATATAAAACTTTGGAAAATCATATCTTTTATTGTAAAAATCCAAATAAAACAAATAATATGTCTATTATTATCATAAAAATATAAAGAATCTTAATACAAGATCCATATATCTGTTTGCATCATTTATAAATTATTTCATTTGTAAATTTTCTTTTTTTAATTCAAATCAAATATAAAACTTTGGAAAATCATATTTTTATTGTAAAAATCCAAATAAAACAAATAATATGTCTATTTTTATCAGAAAAATATAAAGAATCTTAATATAATATCCATATATCTGTTTGCATCATTTATAAATTATTTCATTTGTAAATTTTCTTTTTTAATTTAAATCAAATATAAAACTTTGGAAAATCATATCTTTTATTGTAAAAAACTAAATAAAACAAATAATATGTCTATTATTATTAGAAAATATAAACAATCTTAATATAATATCCATATATCTGTTTGCATCATTTATAAATTATTTCATTTGTAAATTATTATTTTTAATTCAAAGCAAATATAAAACTTTGGAAAATCATATCTTTTATTGTAAAAATCCAAATAAAACAAATAATATGTCTATTATTATCAGAAAAATATAAAGAATCTTAATATAATATCCATTTCGTCCCGGTTGTAGTCACTAACCAGGACTAAAGATATTTCCTGCCATTTCCCACCGCTTCCCGCCAAGTTTTTCCGTCCTTTTCTTTTTACGAGAGCTTTTAGTACCGGTTGTAGTCACTAACGAGGAGTAAAGATATTTCTCGCCATTTCCCAAAGCTTCCCGCCAAGTTTTCCTGCCCTTTCCCTCTATATCTAGGGCGATCGCGCCATGGTTATCCACACATCCACACCTTCCTCTCTTAGAACAATGGACAACGCCTACTAGGCCATTCTGACCCTTGAGGAGACCGAGACGCTGTGCGCCTCCAGCTACCCTTGTCTGCCGGGCTACCGGCCGCCCGCCGGCTGGATGCTGAGCGCTGGAGGGGTTCCTGTCCCTCCTGTCCCTCAAGTTTCCGCATGCCAGGCGGCCATCACGAACCACTTATACCCCGAGCTCACGCAGGAGCAGTGGATGGATCCCAAGTGGGATCCCGACAACTACGACACCTGGAATGCCTTCTTCGCTAATAGGCGGGAAAGGGAGCTCGCCAGGTATGATGGTGATGGCCCGCTCCTGGTGAACCACAACGAAGCCGACCGCCTTCTGTGGTGGGCGAACTGTACTATCATCGTAGTGATGCGCTACATTGCCGGGGGAGACCATCCTCGCCTACGGTGCCCACAAGTCCACCCGCCATAGAGCCACAAGAAGGCCCCTCCCCCGCTCGGCGGTAGCGGCATCGTCTTCCAGGAGACCCCTCCCCCGCCCGCCATGAATCCGAGGCCGGAGTGGCCCCTAGTATATGCCATGGCTGGGCTGAGGATCCCTAGAGTGGCAGGTGACGATGACAATGACGAAGAAGACCCTGAAGTTGCGTACTATAGGACTAGGCATGATTATGACAAAAGGGGGTGGCTTTAGTCCTGGGTGTTAGCTAGTCCCGGTTTTTAATATTAATAAATGTCTTGAGTGTTACCTAAGTATGAAGTTGTTGTATTTAGAGGAAAAGGACTATAAATAGAGCAGCCTATAAATAGAGGAAAGGGCGGGCATGCTGGATCGAGCAGCCTATAAATAGAGGGAAATGCCTATAAAGAGAGTGTTCATCTTTAGTCCCGGTTGGAGAAACCAACCGCGACTGAAGGAATTGCGACAGACCAGGCGTATTGATCTAGTTAAAGAAGTTACAAGCTGCAAGATGGTTTTCGAGAGTAGGGACACCACTATGGCCAGTTTCAGGGAGATGCCGTCGGAGCCCAGTCCTCCGGCATCTCCAAGAAAATGGTCATAGAGGAACTCCCTAATATGTGACCTCACGTGTTTGGAGATCAGATCTTAATGGTAAGTATGAATCGGGACTAAAGACCCCTCTTTAGTCCCGGTCCAGCCACAAAACGGGACTAACACACTGAAGATTGTTTGCAGACAACAACACAATAAAAATGGACACATGGAGCATCTTCACTCATAAAATGTTACATATATTACAGATCATTTATTCGCGTGTGTTCCTTTCTGATCCCGCCGTATCCATGGAGCATCTTCATTCATTAACATGATGCTTGGGTCATCCTTCACCGCGAAGGGCAGAATTTCATAAAACTTATCACAATCTTCTGACATGTCTGTCTTGTCCTCCACTCCCACGATGTTTATTTTTGTTGAAAAAACTATGTGGCGCTTTGGCTCATCATCTGATGTATTCTTTTTCTTATTTTTTCTTTTTCTAGGTTTGGTAGACATGTCCTTCACATAGAAAACCTGAGCCACATCATTGTCTAGGACGAATGGTTCGTCTAAGTACCCAAGATTGTTGAGATCCAACGATGTCATTCTGTATTTCTTGTCTACCTCAACCCCTCCTCCTCCTGTCAGCTTGGCCCATTTTCACCGAAACAAGGGGACCTTAAAAGTAGGTCCATATTCAAGTTCCCATATCTCCTCTATGTAACCATAATATGTGGTCTTTGACCCATTGTTGTCTGTTGCATCAAAGCGGACACCACTGTTTTGGTTGGTGCTCTTTTTATCTTGGGCTATCGTGTAAAACGTATACCCATTTATCTCGTACCCTTGGAAATTCGATATAGTCAAAGCTGGTAACCTAGACAACAAGTATAGTTGATCTCCAAGAGTGTTGTTTTTGATGAGATGTTGCAACCAACCGCCGAAACTCTTCATGTGTTCATCTCTAATCCAAGAGTCATGCTTTCCAGGGTTGTTGGAGCGTAAGATTTTCTTGTGTTCCTCGATATATGGGGCTGCCAAGATAGAATTCTGTAGAACGGTGTAATGTTCTTCGGTGTAAGAATGTCCGTCCCTACATATTATTGATTTCCTTCCTAGAGTACCCGTTCCACTCAGTCTCCCCTCATACCGCGATTAAGGAAGACCAATCGTCCTAAGGTCAGGAACGAAGTCAACACAAAATTCAATGACCTCCTCTGTTCCATAGCCCTTGGAGATGCTTCCTTCTGGACTAGCACGGTTACGAACATATTTCTTTAAGATTGCCATGAACCTCTCAAAGGGAAACATATTGTGTAGAAATACAGGACCGAGAATGAAAATCTCTTCGACTAGGTGAACCAGCAGGTGCGTCATAATATTGACGAAGGATGGTGGGAACACCAACTCAAAACTGACAAGACATTGGACCACATCATTCTGTAACCGTGGTAGATCTTCAGGATTGATTATCGTCTGAGAGATTGCATTGAGAAATGCACATAGCTTCACAATGGGTACTCGAACATTATCTGGTAGAAGCCCCCTCAATGCAATCGGAAGCATTTGCGTCATAATCACGTGGCAGTCATGAGACTTTAGGTTTTGGAACTTTTTTTCTGCCATATTTATTATTCCCTTTATATTCAACGAGAAGCCAGACGGGACCTTAATACTACTTAGGCATTCAAAAAATATTTCCTTCTCTTGTTTGATAAGAGCATAGCTGGCATGACCTTGAAACCATTCTGGATGCAGGCCATCTGGGTCTTTCATACGTTGATGGTCCTTTCGTGCTTCCGGCGTATCTTTTGTCTTCCCATACACGCCCAAGAAGCCTAGCAGGTTCACGCAAAGATTCTTCGTCACATGCATCACATCGATTGCAGAGCGGACCTCTAAGAATTTCCAATATGGTAGCTCCCAAAATATAGATTTCTTCTTCCACATGGGTGGGTGTCCTTCAGCGTCCTTCGGAACAGATTTTCCGCCAGGACCCTTTCCAAAGGTTACCATTTGATCCAAATCTTTGACCATATCAAATATATCAACACCAGTACGCTCTTTAGGCTTCGTCTGGTGACATGCCAGACCGTTGAAATGCTTTCCTTTCTTTCTTAAGGGATCCTTGGCCAAAAGAAATCGACGATGCTCATTGTACACATTCTTCTTACAATGTTCCAAATATATACTTTCACTCTCATCTAAACAGTGTGTGCATGCATTGTATCCCTTGTTGGACCCTAAAAGGTTACTAAGAGCAGGCCAATCATTGATTGTTACGAAAAGCAATGCTCGGAGGTTAAATTCTTCCTACTTGTGCTCATCCCACAGGCGTATGCTGGGTTCGTGCCATAACTGTAAAAGTTCTTCCACTAATGGCCTTAGGTACACATCAATGAACTTCCGCAGGCGTATGCCGGGTTGCTTCGGACCTTGGATCAACACTGGCATCATAATGAACTTCCGCTTCATGAACAACCAAGGAGGAAGGTTATAGATGCATAGAGTTACGGGCCAGGTGCTGTGACTGGAGCTCTGCTACCCAAAGGGATTCATGCCATCTATACTTAGACCAAACCTTAAACTCCTTGCGTCATCTGCAAAGTCCGGGTACTTTCTATCGATTTTTCTCCATTGCGACCCATCAACGGGGTGTCTCAACATCCTGTCTGACTTACGTTTCTCTTTATGCCATCGCAACAACTTGGCGTGCTCTTTGTTTCTGAATAAGCGTTTCAACCGTGGTATTATAGGATCATACCACATCACCTTGGCAGGAACCCTCTTCCGGGGGGCTCGCCCTCAACGTCACCAGGGTCATCTCGTCTAATCTTATACCAAAGTGAAGTGCATACCGGTCATGCATCCAAATTCTCGTACTCCTCACCGTGGTAGAGGATGCAGTCATTAGGGCATGCATGTATCTTTTGAACCTCTAAACCTAGAGGGCAGACAACCTTCTTTGTTTCGTACGTACTGGCGGGCAATACGTTATCTTTTGGAAGCATATTCTTCATCATTTTCAGCAACTTTTCAAATGAGGAGTCAGGTATAGCATGCTCAGCCTTCCATCGCAGCAATTCCAGTGTGCTGCCCAGCTTTTTAGACCATTTTCGCAATTTGGGTACAACAACTTTTTGTGATCCTCTAACATGTGATTAAACTTCTCCCTATCCTTTTCAGTTTCACAATCTCTTCGTGCATCGGCAATGGTCCGACCAAGATCATCAGCGGGTTCATCATGTGTCTCTTCTTCATCCTCCCCTTCAGCATCCCCCATGGAAGTATCTTCGTACTTAGGGAAACCATGATATTTGTCATCCTCCTCCTCTTCTTCATTGTCTTCCATTATAACCCCTCTCTCTTCGTGCTTGGTCCAACAATTATAACTGGGCATGAAGCCGGACTTCAATAGGTGGCTGTGAAGGGTTTTTGAGTCAGAGTAATCCTTCTGATTCCTACATCCACTACATGGACAGAATACAAAACCATTGCGCTTGTTTGCATCAACAACACATATGAATTCATGCACGCCATTAATGAACTCGCCATAGCGTCGGTCAGTATCGTACATCCATTCCTGGACCATCTGCATTATAGTAAAAGTATATCAAAAACCATTACACAACATGATAAAATTATTACAAGTTATATTCAGAGATTTTGGAGCATTAATTTTGAATTTTGAAAAATTTACATGGACCAATTTGTGAATTGGAGAAAACAATCAACATGATAAATGTGGAGTTTTTTTATTATTGTTCTATCAGTGAAAACCTCATTCCATTCTAAGCTCTGAAACTCTAAAATTACACATTTAAATTTTCAGTAACTATGTGCCTAATCAAAATTTGTTACACATATATATCAAAATCCTTCTACTTCTAGAGCATGCATGCATTGATCCATATCTCTATACTTCTAGAGCATTATAGAGATAAAGTAGCAATAAGAGATGAAAGAATGAAGTTCTAACCATTTAAAGCTTTGGATTTTGGGGTTGCAAACTAAATCTTGAGAAAAAAATGGCATGAACTCTCTTGCTTATTTGAGAAAAATGGTCACCATATGCTTTAGGGCAGCAGGACAGGAAGAAGAATATATAGTGGTGGACAACTAGTGTCGGGTCGTGATACGACTCGGGACTAATAGTCCACGAAAAGACCAGCTGTGGCCTGTTCGAGGTCATTAGGCCCGGTCCGTATCACGGACCGGGACTAAATATCTGGTCCGGCCCGTGACTAGTGACTACGGACATTTCTAGCCGTTAGAAGCCTCACGGCTCGGGACTAGTGCTCCCACTAGTCGTGGGTTGTGACAGGCCGGGACTGTTGGCATTGTTCACGTCGAATCGAAGAGGGTTTTTCCAGTAGTGGTAGATGACGCCATTGGCATTTCCTGGTTTAAGGGAGGAACTAGAAACTCATCTAAATTCGCTCACTAGTTTTAGAAGACTCCTAGGCACACATGTGTAGATGACTAGCCTCCTCTTCTGGTTCCACCAGAGTATATGTCAACATGTTCACTTTCAAAAGCAACCATGTAAGATAAGTGTGTGTAGCTATGAAAAACTGTTCGACCACACATACCGATTAGGACTTGTATATACCAAATCAAGGACAACTAGCAGCAAGGAAGCACAAGCACATTTCAGTCTTATATCTCAGATTCTAAACTAACGAAATAATGTAGATTTTTTAACTCATAAGTTTAGCGATCTCATCTATGACACCAACAGACTAGGTACACAAGCTACACTACGGGAACAAGCTACGATGCTGACAGTTATAACCGTTAGTGTAGCCCGGAAAACCGTGAGCACATGACAATGCCTACGGTGACCGTCGACACAGAGCCGCCAGCATCTCTCGCGTCGGCACAGCAACATGCCCGTCGGCGTAGCTTCGAACGTCTGCGTAGACGCTTGTGCCGATGGTATATGCCGCCCGTCGGCGTCACATGGCCGTCGGCGCACAAAGTTAACGGACCTTAGATGACGGTGTAGATGGCCACGTGGAGCACAACCAGGGCGTTGGGAGTGCCCTGGTGTAGTTATAGTGCCGACGGTATTACCGTCGCCGTTAAAACTTTAGTGCCCACGTGTAGTTATAGTGCCGACGATATTACCGTCGGCGTTTTGCCAGTTGTCCCCAGGTGTAGTTATACTAATGACGGTATTACTGTCGGCGTTGTTGCTGTTGTGTCCAGGTGCAGTTAACGGCATTGATGGCAAGGCCGTGGTGGCTGTTACAGGGCCGATGGTATAACCGTCGGCATTGATGTCCAGGCCGTGCTGACAGTTATAGGTCCGACGGTATAACCGTCGGCGTTGATGTCCAGGCCGTGCTAGCCGTTATAGGGCTGACGGTATAACCGTCGGCATTGATGTCCTGGTATTTTTTTGCGGTTTATTTATACAAAAAATACCCGCAGGCAAGCACATGAATAATATTGACTGTAAACCATGCAAAAGAATTCAAGACTATCAAATCTTCATAGATATATATAGTCATAGACACACTCATCGTTGCAAGTTCATTGCACATAGTCATCACTACAAGTTCATTACACATAGTCATCACTACAATGTCATACATTGCACATTGTCTTGGAGAGCATGATCACTACATGTTTAGTACACATAGTCATGGGATACATAGCAACCTGTCTTCAACGGACTTCGAGCACCAGATCATAGACTTCGAGATCAATACATATCGAAAGAACACGCCCATTTATAATGGCAAATTGTCTAAGTCAAAGTTCATGCATGATAAGTTCAGAAAAAATTAAAAGTTTTTGTATAGCAAGTTGTTCTTACTCCAACTCTTCAATGGAGAATTATTCTAATGCAAGTTTAGCATGGAAAATTATCTAAGTAAAAATTCATGCATGGTAAATTGTGTAAGTTTTTCTTGCAACTAACCGGCATCGGCGAGCGTCGGCGCGAGTAACAGTCCTCATCAGGAGACGGTCCAGCAGAATGACCAGGACTAGGACACTAGTGCAGACTCCCCCTCTAACACCGGTTGGGAGGGCCCTCTACAACGGTTGTAGAACCGCTGTTGAGAGTTCGGTGTTAGAGGGGGGCCCCCTTTAACACCGGTTCTTATACAAACCGGTGTTAAAGGGTGGCGCACGCGGGGCTGCCGCAGGGCTCAGCCCCCCTTTAACACCGGTTCGTAACACGAACCGGTGTTAAAGGTTCTCTGCCGCGGCAAGAAAACGGCCTAAATCTCTGCCGCGGAAGGAAAACGGCCTAAATCTCTGTCGCGGCAGAGTTCTGCCTCTGCCCCGTTCTGGGCGTATTTCTGCGGCAGGGGGGAGGGGGAATCGATCGGGAGCGGTATACACATACATCGTCATTGGTACATACGAGTACATGAATAATTAAGCAACTATTATTATACACAAACATCGTCATCGGCACATACATCATCATCGGCACATACATCGTCATCGTTCATTTTGGTGGATATCTAAAGAGTTCTCCGCCAGGCGTGACGACCTCATCAAGTATGAACCCCGCCAATTCCTCTTGAATGGCTCGTATGCGGTCAAATGATAGGAGTTGGTCCCGCATCCGTTCGATCTGAATATATATGAAGAATGGGGTCAATATATATAAGAATAAAACTCAACACAATTGATGGTAATAAAATAATGTTGTGGACTTTGTTTACTTACTCTAAGTTGTTCTAGTGCGGCTTGGCCCGTCGCACATATCGTGTTGCGAATGAACTCACAAACATAGTATCCACATAAGTTATTGCCGGGTCCCTGATGCGCGCACTTTACGAGAATAGAGAGTTCAATCAAAATAATAATCAATAAAGCATGATATAATGGAATTGGAAGCGGAATCAAAGAGATACGCAGACCTAGCTAGCTAGTATTACTTACATTTTGGTCTACAAATTTTAGTTCTTCTGACCATTCACCCACGGTCCTGCCCGTGAACCTTTTCCAAACCCTGTCTGGCAAAGAAAATGGATAAAGGAGTAATTAATTACTTGTTGTCACGAAAGTTGCCGATCTAATGCGATAATATGATTGAAATTACCTCTGGAGCATCTCTCTAAAGTCTTCCCATAGCTCTTTTTCTTTTCGTAACGAGTCCATGACAAGGACTTTTCCTGAGTCGGGTTGAATGACTAGCAGAATAAAGTGGAACCTACGCATGCATAACTCATCATCAGTTACACTTAACATCGAGTAAGCCGAAACAGAATGTGTACAAGAGAGAGGGTAACAGTACTCACGAGAAGTTCAAGGGGGGCTCCTTTTTTGCCACTGTTGCAAGGCCCTTTAACACCGGTTCGTGCCTCGAACCGGTGTTAAAGGGGGGCTCCTTTTTTGCCGCACGGGCCACGCTGGTACGGCCCCCCTTTAACACAGGTTCGTAGAAGAACCGGTGTTAAAGCCCTTTTCCAGGATCAATGAAAAGCCTCGTTTCCACTAGTGGGACCACCAAAGTGAAGTGGAGTTGTCCTAGGCGACTCGCCGGGCGAGGCAGTAGCACGGCCAAAGGGTGTCTCTGAATGAGCCGATCCCTACATATGATTGAGCGCAATAGTAGCTAGTAACTTAGTAGTTTTTTTGTGACATGTAACTAATAACCTTGTAGTTATGTGAAGTACTAACCGGAGTCCCCGTGGCTAGACGTGCAAGGAATTCGTCCTCTGATGGCAACATCATCGGTGGTTTTGGTGGAGGTTCGACAAAAGGGGCATTGGAGTACCATTCGTCTGAGCCATATACCACGTCTACAAGTGAGATTATATGTCACGCGTGAACAAGGAAAATACAACATAAGAACCACTTGCAAGTAGCTAAATGGGCAAAAAATAACCTTATGTGCCGCTTGAATGTGATCCTCGTGGGCATTAATTGCAGCATACCATTCCTTCATCTTTTTGTGAAACTCCTAGCAAACCTCCCTGTAGGCATCCTCATAGCGGGGCTAAAATTTGACATAATGAATCTCATGACCATACACATGCATGATCAAAAGTCTAAATTCGGATAAAAATGAGAAAAAACTTACTTCGCGACGCGGTGCACGAGGTGGGATAGAAGCAGTGGCGCCCGTGGTAGCTTTGACCTGTGTGAGAGTGGTTTTAGAGGGCACCACAGCATTAAGAATCTTGAAGCGGCCATGTGGCTTGCCCTCCCCCCCCCCCCACCGAGGAGCAATGTTGTCTCATCGATCGGCTACTGAAGGGGCTGAGAATCAGGCCCATACAACTCTTTGAACCTGCTCGAGTATACCGCATTAAGAATCTTGATGCCAATGAATAAGCATAGTAGAAATCCATAAGCATGGTAGACATTAGTACTCGTATGGTGGAAATAAATAACCTGCTCGAGTACTCTCTCACGGTCTCAGTGGTGGAGCCGTAGTAAGGATCCTCGTTGAGTTTGGGATCCTTCTTCTTACGATCCTGCTGCCACACTTCAACGTCAGGAATGTGAACATCGTCATTAGCGGCCACCTATAGTGCATAAAACAAACGTTATGCATTACAAAAGGAACATGCGGTGTAATAGAAGGAGGTTAGCTGAAAATTTAGTACATCTGAACTTAATTAGTTTCTATTTAAGTTCTCCGCCTAATCATGTTCAATCGTCCCTATCAGCTTTAAGTTCTTCACCTAATCATGTTTCCTCCTCAACCCTTCACATCCTTCCCAATCTGCCACATCTGGCGACCATGTCAGGTTTTCTTCTTGGTTAAAATTCTACAAGATAATGCAAAATATCACTCCCAGATAGATTAGTTAAAAAAGATTGCTTACAGATTGGGTGAGTATGACTATAAGCTAGACAGGATGGAGAGGAAATATAAGCCTACGCATTGTTTGTTCTATTTGATAGCTTCGTTTTATCAAGTTTATCTTGCATCCACAAAAAGCATAGCGTTCCTGTCCATTACATCACCATGCACATAGAGTTCTATACTTTTCCCATATTGATGCCTTGCTTTTGAACAGTGTGTGAAAATTGGTTCATCACATAAAATTTTATAATGGCTACACCTCCAGCAGCCCTGCAGTATTAATGTAAGTCTTTGGACTAGATAATTTTTGAAGTTTGATTCTTCGATAAAAAAATTATATTTCTGTAAACTCTGTAGTGCTTTTCCCTGTAAATTACTGTGCGATCTGAATATATCTGGGCTGCTGGCCTAAACACTAATATGCTGCCATCTATAATTCTTTTTGTACAATTTTCAGGGGTTTAGATCTGATTACTAATATCTGAATATCATCTATTTTAACTGAAAATGCATGTGAAATCGTTCATATTGAGAACCAACATCGCTATGGTTCATATTTTCAGGGCTTTGGACCATCGGTTCACATAATATGCTCCTTTTGAACCGGGCGAGGTGTAATGTTTCAGTTAGGATTAGATCATGTGGCTTTCGGTGTCCATGAGGCTTCTGAACAAACTAAATTCAATGTGTTGTCTCTAGGGTAAGGTACTCTTGTGGTTTCTTCATGTCTTACCATTTAATTGATTCTTCGGAACATGCTCTGGTTCACCTTTTCTTTGTTTGTTTGGTTGGAGCGCAAGATATCATCACCTTGGTCTAGCTAAAAGTTACAGAACTGGATTGTTTGGTCTTGCTAAAAACACATATTTCCTCTCTTATTACACTAGATAAGACAGATAATGTACTTGGTTTTAGACATTTAACCTATTTTCCTTTGCTATTTTTCTATCTGGGCATTCCAATTCTAAAAATTCTCAACTTCATATTTTGATGATGCTTCTGGTCGTGGAGTGATAATCATGTCTTACCCTTCTCTAAATGTGGAATACTCTCTTGTTGTGCATTTCAAATCTGAAACTTTAAACTGTAGTTCTTTCTCTAGCTAAAAGTTACATAACTGCATTGTTTGGTCTTGCTAAAAACACATCTTTCTATTATTACACTAGATAAGAGAGATAATGTACTTGGTTTTAGATAGTTAAATATGATTATGAAGTACCATGGTTGTTATTTGTGACTAGCAAAGCCTTTCAAGGATTTGCTGAGAGAAAGAATGTTGTAATTGGTTCCTTTGTGCTGCTAGCATCTTGATTATGTCATCGTGATTTTTTCTCAGGCCTCAACAGATCGGTCATCTCTCGAAAAATAATGAACAAATGGCACAAGGAAAAGAGAGAAACAAGCTCAACAAAAATTCAAGTAAATATGCTGAATCAAAGAGTGAGATTGGTACAAGTGAAAAAACCTTTCGGTCTCTCTTCGTCACTAGAGAATGAGTGGACCCGTGGCCATGGAGTCTAGAGAGGTCATGGCAGCTCCATTGGCCTAGTGGTCACTTTCACCGAGCAGCCATGGGATGGATAGTGTCGTGGCCACCGCCTCGAAGGATGGAGCGCTAGAGCACCCATCTGAAGGGTTTCGCAGCATAGTAAATCAAAAAAATTCTACGGATGCGAACGGGGAAGCCAAGATCTAATCTAGGAGATGCAAACAACGAGGGGGGGTAGATGAGATCTTCATACCCTTGAAGAAATCACACAGCGGAACATTCAACGAAACGTGGTTGATGTAGTCATACTAGCCTTCTCCTCCTCGCGATCCGATCCGATCCAACGCCGCAAGCGGCGACGCCTCCGAGAGATGCACATGTACGGCACCTCGACGTCTCCTCCTTCCTAGGTCTAGCACGTGGGGTGGAGAGATAGATTGGATCTACAACACGATGGCGTGGTGCAAAGGTGGAGAGAAAAATTATGCGGCAGGGCTTCGCCTACGCGCAGTCGGGAGAGATAAAGAGAGGAGGGCAACAACTAGACGGCTAGGGTTTGAGGAGGTGTGGGGGGAGGGTGCGCCCCTGCCCTCTTTATATAGAGGGCTGGCCATCTGCCCTTGCCCCTCCTCAGAACCCTAGGGCCGGCGGCCACATGGGGTGGAGTGGGGGGCAAGTTCCCCCCCTTCTAGAAGCTCTCCCTAGGGTTTCCCCTAGGGCTTGGCCGGCTGGGCCTATGGGGCCTTGTGCCCCTGGCCCAATGCGGCCAGGGCACTCCCTCATAGGACCACGCCCCCTACCAACAAGTGGGGCCACGTAGGTACCACTACGGAAGGTTCTAGAAGCTTTCGGTACAATACCGAACATTCCGAAACAATTCCGAAATCCAAAAACTGCTTTCCCTTATATGAATCTTATTCTCCGGACCATTCCGGAACCTCTCGTGATGTCCTGGATCTCATCCGAGACTCCGAACAAAAAATCATAAACCAATTATCCATTCTATCTTAGCGTCAATACACGTTAAGTGTGTGACCCTACGGGTTCGAGAATATGCAGACATGATCTTCTATCAATAATCAACAGCGGGGACTGGAAACCCATATTGACTCCCACATATTCATCGATGATCATATCGGATGAACCACGATGCCAGGATTCAATTAATCCCATATATATATTCCCTTCGTCACGCGATATTTTACTTGCCCGAGATTCGATCGTTGGCATCGGCATACCTAGTTCAATCTCGTTCACAGCAAGTACTTTACTCGTTGCGTAATCCGATATCACTTTGTGATTAACTCCTTAACCACTTGCTTGCAAGCGGTGTTGATATCGATTACCGAGTGGGCCCGAAGTATATCTCTCCGACTTGGGAGGGACAAATCCGATCTCGATACATACAACCCAACAAGTACTTTCCAATCACCTGAGAGACACCTTTATGATCACCCTCTCATAGGATGACGTTTGATGACCTCAAAGCTTTCTTCCGATACCAGGGAGTTGCATTATCTCATGGTCTAAGGAATACAATATTTGACATAAGAAAAAACTTCGCAAAGATGAACACGATGACACGATCTAATTGCTATGCTTGATTTGGGTCTGTCCATCATATCATTCTCCCAATGACATGATCTCATTATTAATCGACAACTCATGTCTATGGTTAGGAAACCTTAACCATCATTAATCAATGAGCTAGTCCATATAGGCGTACTAGGGACACGGTGTTGTTCATAAACCACACAAGTATCAAAGTTTCCGCTTAATACAATTCTAGCATGGAATATAAACTTTACCATGAACAAGAATTATAATAACAACATCTTTATTATTGCCTCTAGGGCATAATTCCAACAGTCTCCCACTTGCACTAGAGTCAATAATATAGTTTACATCTGGCAACAATCTAACACCCATGGCACTAAGGTGCTGATCATGTTTTGCTCGTGGAAGAGGTTTAGTCAACGGATCTGCGACATTCAGATCCATATGTATTTTGCTTATCTACAGATCTCCATCTGTTATATAATCTCGAATTATATGAAACTTGCGGTTGATGTGCTTGGTCTTTGGATGATATCTTGGTTCCTTAGCCAGTGCTATGGCGCCAGTGTTGTCACACAATATCTCCAGTGGGTCCAAGGCACTTGGAACCACACCAAGCTCAGTGATGAAGTTCCTGATCCAAACTCCTTCACTTGACGCTTCTGTAGCAGCCATGTATTCCGCTTCTACTGTAGATCACGCGATCACGCTTTGCTTGCAGCTTCTCCAGCTCACAGCTCCTCCATTCAAAATATAAACGTATCCTGTCTGAGATTTAGAATCATCCTTGTCGGTGTCGAAACTAGCGTCGACGTAACCTTTTACGACGAGCTTCTCATCACCTCCATAGACCAAGAACATTTCTTTAGTCCTATTTAGATACTTTAGGATGTTCTTTACGGCTGTCCAGTGTTCCACTCCTGGATCACTTTGGTATCTGCTCGTCAAACTAAGAGCATTGGACACATCCGGTCTAGTACATAGCATGGCATACATGATAGAACCTATGGCCGAGGCATAAGGCACTTTGCTCATAGATTCTCTATCGTTTACCGTAGCTGGACACTGAGCCTTGCTCAATATCTTATCTGACAACATAGGAACTGAACCTTTCTTTGCCTTATCCATTCTGAACCTTTTCAGAACTTTGTCTAGGTATGTACTTTGGCTTAAAGCTATTAGGCGTCTTTGTCTATCTCTATAGATTTTTATGCCCAATATATAAGCAACTTCCCCTAGGTCTTTCATTGAAAAACATTTGTTCAAATAACTCTTCACATCGTTAAGCATATCAATGTCATTTCCAATAATCAATATGTCATCCACATATAGTACCAAAAATTTCACTGAGCTTCCACTCACTTTCTTGTAGATACAAGCTTCGTAGCAATTTGGAACAAATCCAAAGCTCTTGATCACTTGATCAAAACGAAGGTTCCAACTCCGAGATGCTTGCTTCAGTCCATAAATGGAACGCTGAAGTTTGCACACCTTATCAGCATCCTTAGGATCGACAAAACCTTCGAGTTGCATCATATACAACTCTTCATCAATGTTGCCATTGAGGAACGCAATCTTGACATCCATCTGCCATATTTCATAATCATGAAACGCAACAATTGCTAATAAAATCCGAATGGACTTAAACATCGCTACGGGAGAGAAAGTCTCATCGTAGTCAACACCTTGAACTTGTCGAAAACCTTTCGCGAGAAGCCGTGCATTATAGACAGTAACATTACCATCCGCGTCCGTTTTCTTCTTGAAAATCCATTTGCACTCAACGGCCTTTCGGTCGCTAGGAGGGTCCACCAAAGTCCATACTTGGTTTTCGCTCATGGATCTTAATTCGGATTTCATGGCCTCTAGCCATTTCTCAGAGTCTGGGCTCATCATTGCTTCCTCATAGTTCGCATGTTCACTGTTGTCTACTAACAAGACAGTCAAGACAGGGTTACCGTACCACTCAGGAGGGGCACGTGACCCTGTCGACCTGTGATGTTCAGTAGTAGCATCGTCTGAAGCTTCATGATCCTTGTCATTAGCTTCCTCTATTGTTGGTGCAGACGGCACTGGAACAATTTCAGGTGCTGCGCTACTCTCCAACTCAAGAGAAGGTTCAATAACCTCGTCTATCTCTACTTTCCTCCCACTCACTTCTTTCGAGAGAAACTCCTTCTCAAGAAAGGATCCGTTCTTTGCGACAAACACTTTGCCTTCGGATCTGTGGTAGAAGGTATACCCAATCGTTTCCTTAGGGTATCCTATGAAGACACATTTCTCCGCTTTGGGTTCGAGCTTGTCCGGCATGAACTTCTTGACGTAAGCTTCGCATCCCCAAACTTTAAGAAACGACAAATTAGGTTTAGCACCAAACCACAGTTCATACGGTGTCGTCTCAACGGATTTAGATGGTGCCCTATTTAAAGTGAATGCAACGGTTTCTAATGCATAACCCAAAAATGATAACGGCAAATCTGTAAGAGACATCATTGATCGCACCATATCTAATAGAGTTCGATTCCGGCGTTCAGACACACCATTGCGCTCTGGTGTTCCGGGTGGCGTGAGTTGCGAAACTATTCCGCTTGCTTTAAGATGCGTGAGAAAATCATAACTCAAATATTCACCTCCACGATCGGATCATAGAAATTTAATTTTCCTGTTATGATGGTTTTCCACTTCATTCTAAAATTCTTTGAACTTTTCAAATGTTTCAGATTTATGTTTCATTAAATAGATATACCCATATCTACTTAAGTCATCAGTAAAAGTGAGAAAATAGCGATAACCACCGCGCGTCGAAACACTCATTGGTCCGCATACATCGGTATGTATGATTTCCAACAAGTCCGTTGCTCGCTCCATTATACCGGAGAACGGGGTTTTGATCATCTTGCCCATGAGGCATGGCTCGCACATGTCAAATGATTCAAAATCAGGAGACTCCAAAAGTCCACCAGAATGGAGTTTCTTCATGCGTTTCACACCGATATGACCTAGACGGTAGTGCCACAAATAAGTCGTATTATCACTATCTACCTTGCATCTCTTAGCCTCAATGTTATGGATGTGTGTTTCATTGCTTTCGAGATTTAGAAGAAATAAACCATTCATAGCAAGTGCATGACCATAAAAGATGTTACTCATATAAATAGAACAACCATTATTCTCCGATTTAAATGAATAACCGCCTTGCAATAAACATGATCCAGATATGATGTTCATGCTCAACGCAGGCACATAATAACATTAATTAAGGTTTAAAACTAATCCCGAAGGTAAAACTAAGGAGAGCGTGCCGACGGCCATCACATCAACTCTTGATCCGTTGCCAACGTGCATCGTCACCTCATCCCTTGCTAGCCGCCGTCTATTCCATAGCTCCTGTTTCGACTTACAAATATTAGCAACTGAACCAGTATCAAATACCCAGGAACTACAACGAGAGCTAGTAAGGTAAAAATCAATAACATGTATATCAAATATACCTTTGATGGTGCCAGCCTTCTTGTCCGCTAAGTACTTCGGACAGTTGCGCTTCCTGTGACCCTTGTCCTTGCAATAGAAGGACTCAGTGTCTGGCTTAGGTCCATACTTGAGCTTCTTCTCAGCAGGGGCAACGCGCTTGTCGCTGCCTTTCTTGAAGGACTTCTTTGCACCCTTACCTTTCTTAAAGCTGGGGGGCTTGTTGACCATGAACACATTATTATCTTTCTTGATGTCCACCTCCGCATCTTTTAGCTTAGCGAAGAGCTCAGTAATCGTATCAGTGGGACCAATCTGATTATGATTAACTACGAAACCTTTGTAGCTAGGAGGGAGTGATTGCAGAACTCTGTCAATCTTGAGCTCCTCTCGAATCTTGCAATCCAGTTGCTCAAGGCGTTGAGTGTAGCCCGACATCTTAATGGCGTGCTCACTAACGGAACTCCCTTCCTCCATCTTGCAGTTAAAGAATTTCTCAGAGATCTCATATCTCTCAGAACGGGCCTGAGTCTGAAACATGGTTTTCAGTTCCTCAAGAATCTCAAAGGGCCCGGCGAACTCCTCAAAATGAGTTTGAAGGTCCGATTCCATAGAAAACAACATGGTGCTCTTAATCACACCATAATCATCTTCGCGCGACTGATAAACAGCTTTCTCATCAGCCGTCGCATCTACAGCAGGGGCGTCACCTAGCGCTTTCTCAAGGACATAGTCCTTTTGTCCGCCAGCGAGAATAATTCTCAGATTGTGGAACCAGTTGGTGAAGTTAGACCCATTGTTCTTAAGCTTTTCTTTCTCAGAAAAAACATTGAAGTTGAAGTTGGACTTAGCCATTTGATCTACAAAATTTGCAAGTACAATTTAAACTATGTTCATGATAACTAGTTCAACTTAATAAAATTACTAGATGAACTCCCACTAAATTCAACATCCCTCAAGTTGTTTAGTGAACATGATCCAAATTCACCACACCTAATCCGATCTTCACGAGAAGAGATGTGGTTTCAATGGTGGACAACAAAGTGTCGATCATATGATTCATATGACTCATGCTTAGCCTTTTGGTTCGTGTGTTCCGAGGCCATGTCTGTACATGCTAGGCTCGTCAAGTCAAACCCAAGTATTTCCGCGTGTGCAAAACTGGCTTGCACCCGTTGTATGTGAACGTAGAGTTTATAGCACCCGATCATCACGTGGTGCTTGCACACGACGAACTTTCGCAATGGTGCATACATGGGGAGAATACAGTTTTATCTTGATCTTTAAGTGAGGAATCATCTTATAATGCTACCGTCGCGATCTAAGCATAATAAGATACATAAAAGGATAAACATCACATGCATATAATTTTATGTGACATGGTATAGCCAATCTCCGCGCAATGATCTCCATCTTGTGCGTGCCAGCATGATCTCCATCACTCCACCATGATTGCCTCCACCACGAATAGCAACTACAACTACTGCTAACTACTTAGCGATAAAGTAAAGCTATTACATGGCGTATAAGAAGTTAACACACAGGTCATACACAATTATAAAGACAACCATATGGCTCCTGCCGGTTGTGTACTGATCGACATGCAAGTCATGAAATATTAAGAAACATGATCATTGCATACAACATACACATCACATCTTGGGCCATATCATATCACAGAAACACTCCCTGCAAAAACAAGTTAGACGCATCTACTTTGTTGTTGCATGTTTTACGTGGCTTATGGGAGTAACAAGCTAAGAACGATACTTACCTACGGAAAGCCACAACGGTGATATTATGGTTGCCAACATCAGTGTAAATCCCATGACAACTATACTGAGAGAAACTGACATCCACCAGCCGCATGTGTGGAACAAGCCACACGTCAAGTGCGGAGCCGGTCTCGCGAACGAGGTCGCGTAAAGTTGGCCTAGACCGCTTCGATCTCACTATCCCGCGTCATAAGAAGTACACAACAAGAGTCTTGCAACAGAAAACATCAACACCCGCAACAAGCATGTTGCGTTCTACTCGTGAAACACATCTACGCATAGATCTAGCTCTGATACCACTGAAGGGTTTCGCAGCATAGTAAATCAAAAAAATTATACGGATGCGAACGGGGAAGCCAAGATCTAATCTAGGAGATGCAAACAACGAGGGGGGGGGGGGTAGATGATATCTTCATACCCTTGAAGAAATCGCACAGCGGAACATTCAACGGAACGTGGTTGATGTAGTCGTACTAGCCTTCTCCTCCTCGCGATCCGATCCGATCCAACGCCGCAAGTGACGACGCCTCCGAGATATGCACACGTATGGCACCTCGACGTCTCCTTCTTCCTCGGTCCAGCAAGTGGGGTGGAGAGATAGATTGGATCTACAACACGACGGCGTGGTGCAAAGGTGGAGAGTTTCTACGGCACGGCTTCGCCTACGCGCAGTCGGGAGAGAGAAAGAGAGGAGGGCAGCAACTAGGTGGCTAGGGTTTGAGGAGGTGTGGGGGGAGGGTGCACCCCTGCCCTCTTTATATAGAGGGCTGGACGGCTGCCCTTGCCCCTCCTCCAAACCCTAGGGCCGGCGGCCACATGGGGTGGAGTGGGAGGAAAGGTTCCCCCCTTCTAGAAGCTCTCCCTAGGGTTTCCCCTAGGGCTTGGCCGGCTGGGCCTATGGGGCCTTGTGCCCCTGGCCCAATGCGGCCAGGGAACTCCCTCGTAGGCCAACGCTCCTCCCGACAAGTGTGGCCACGTTGGTCCCACTCCGGAAGGTTCTAGAAGCTTCCTGTACAATACCGAACATTCCGAAACAATTCCGAAATCCAAAAACTGCTTTCCCTTATATGAATCTTATTCTCCGGACCATTCCGGAACCTCTCGTGATGTCCTAGATCTCATCCGAGACTCCGAACAAAAATTCATAAACCAATTATCCATTCTATCCTAGCGTCGAGACACGTTAAGTGTGTGACCCTACGGGTTCGAGAATATGCAGACATGATCTTCTATCAATAAGCAACAGTGGGGACTTGAAACCCATATTGACTCTCACATATTCATGTATGATCATATCGGATGAACCACGATGCCATGATTCAATTAATCCCATATATATATATATTCCCTTCGTCACGCGATATTTTACTTGCCCGAGATTCGATCGTTGGCATCGGCATACCTAGTTCAATCTCGTTCAAAGCAAGTACTTTACTCGTTCCGTAATCCGATATCACTTTGTGATTAACTCCTTAACCACTTGCTTGCAAGCGGTGTTGATATCGATTACCGAGTGGGCCCGAAGTATATCTCTCCGACTTGGGAGGGACAAATCCCATCTTGATACATACAATCCAACAAGTACTTTCTGATCACCTGAGAGACACCTTTATGATCACCCTCTCATAGGATGACATTTGATGACCTCAAAGCTTTCTTCCGATACCAGGGAGTTGCATTATCTTATGGTCTAAGGAATACAATATTTGACATAAGAAAAAGCTTCGCAAATATGAACACGATGACACGATCTAATTGCTCTGCTTGATTTGGGTTTGTCCATCATATCATTCTCTCAATGACATGATCTTATTATTAATCGACAACTCATGTCTATGGTTAGAAAACCTTAACCATCATTAATCAATGAGCTAGTCCATAGAGGCGTACTAGGGACACAGTTTTGTTCATAAACCACACAAGTATCAAAGTTTCTGCTTAATACAATTCTAGCATGGAATATAAACTTTGTCATGAACAAGAATTATAATAATAACATCTTTATTATTGCCTTTAGGGAATAATTCCAACACCATCTTGGGTTCCAGAGCTTCACTGCCGTGGGCGGTGTGCGCTCCCTTTGTTCCAGCAGCACTGGCGATGGCTATAGGGCGGCCAAGGGCTCAAGGACTGGATTATGTCTGCACATGTCGGTGTGTGGAGAATCATCTATGTAAGCCAGGAGGAGCATTATATACTCTAGCGGTCATAACAGAATATGATAAATAGTGGTAGTAGCTTCACGAGAAAGAGTGCATAAGAGAATCAGATGGTATCTGCCAGAGCACCAAGGACGCTTGTGACTCTGGTCGTGTGCGTTAGTTGTCTGCTCCGTGCATGTGCTCATGTGGGAAATGGAAAAGATAGGACAGTGTTATTTGTAACGACACTGACTATTTAATGTATGTTGTTATTGTTTCTTTACTTAATACTGGAGAGAATATAGTAATCAAAATTGTAAATCAAACAAAGTGTTAAACTAGATCCTACAAATTAATGAGAACTATTACTAATAATTCTATTTCATAATTATTTGCAACATTTATAACATATGATTATATTTTAGCAACGAGGTCATATGCCACAGCAACTCTCTTACCTCACTTACCTTAAAACTAAAAAACGTTCACACTATGGTCATCACTTCCAAAATTTCTAAGAAGCCTCTACTGCGAGCTTTGTGGTAGATATAATATTGCTTTCTCTTCATGTAACCCATGCCATATTTTCCGAGTGATATTTTACCTTATATGTGATATACTTGATGGTGTTGATATTTTTTGGAGGTCGAAGCATTTTCATACCGTTGTACCCTATAACAGCAGATTATAAGATCGCCTGGCGAGTGGTCGCCTCTGCCTCGTGTGGGACTATCATTGAGCTTCTTCGTCCATGACAATGAAGCAATGTCCTGCATCCTCCCTCTTTGTGCTAGTGACGGAGATCTCTATTACGTGGAGCTAAATGGCCATATTGGTCTCCTCATGTGTCATCGCCATAACTTGTCTCTCACGACCAGTTTCAAACGAGTCAATGATGGTGGCATGCTCTGCGTTCGTCGGTGTTTGTCGTCGGCCCTCCTCTTCCTTATCCTCCGAGTGGTCCATGTCTAGGTCATCTTTCTGGATATCCTGCTCTTCCTCTCCATACAAAGGAGGGATTGGAACTGGCGGTAGGGCGGGTGCATTTTACCTGAGCATAGCCCATGTGGTCGGAAACTTGTGAACCATTGTAGTAGGAAAAGATACCAATTGCGAGGTATGATAAAGGCTCCATGAACCATTATACTAAGAACCTTCAAACTTTCCCAGTAGAGATTAAACAACCTAACATTCAAATTAAACAGTGGAGGAAAGTAGAAGCTTATAAATGAAATTTGTTTGCAAGATCTTGCTAAAATGGAATGAAGATTTATGTATATTCATTGAAGGTGATAAATCCATTCCCCCTTATTATCCTTTTATATTCTGAATTTATATATAGTGTTATTTTTAAAAAACCCGCAACGTTAGCATTAACCATTTCATAGGTTTGTTCATCAACAAATTGAGCTCTAAGAAGTGATCTACTTGGTTAGGGAAGTTGATGTACAACCCAGCTATTCAGGTTCAAGTCCTCACCGATGCATATTTAAGTTTTTATTATTTAACAAAAACTCACTATAGGGGCTTCCCCTACCACATTCCTTTCAAAAAAACAAACTGACCTCTCCTAAATATAGAACTCCTTGATATTAACATATATATTTTAATTTGTTCATATCATCATTAAATTATAATCTCTTTTAACACTGCCTATCAAATTTGAGACTTGACACTATGGCCATCCAAACATATTACTCCTTGAGATCAACATATATTTTTGAATTTGTTCATATCATCATTAAATTATAATCTCTTTTAAAAATTCCTATCAAATTTGAGACTTGACACTATGGCCATCCAAACAAATTATTATTTTTCGCTCACCTATAAACCTAAATTGACTCAAATTCAACGGGTCGTGCGCCAAGGCGCACCCCTAAATCTAGTATATATATATATATATATATATATATATATATATATATATATATATATTCTATATATATATATATATATATATATATATATAGGGTGGCGCTATTTGACACCCAGGGTGTAGAATAGTTATTCTACACCCATCCTCTATCTTTAGAATCGTATATTATTTTTACGTCATGTAAATTTTGTATTACTTCGTAAGTCGAGAAGAACATAATAAAATTTAGAAATGACATAATTTTTTTGTTTACATGTTGTAAAAAAATTCAACGTAAAAGACATATTTTTGGTGTTTTTTACACTATAATGACTCATAAAAATTATTTTTGTGTCAATTTTTTTTGGTTGTGGTGAATATATGAACATAATTATTAGTATATAAAACATAAATTTTCAATCTAACAACGTAAAAATATGTTGGGTGCAAAATAACTATTCTGAATAGAGTCGCGCTATTTGACACCCAGGGTGTAGAATAGTTATTCTACACCCACCCTCTATATTTAAAACTGTATATTATTTTTACGTCGCGTAAATTTTGTCTTACCTCGAGAGTTGAGAAGAACGTAAAAAAATATAGACATGTCATAATTTTTTTATTTACATGCCGTATAAAAATACGACGTAAAATGCGTATTTTTAGTGTTTTTTACACTATAATTACTGATAAATTATTTTTTTATGTCATTTTTTTTGTGTTGTGGATGAATATGAACATAATTATTTGTATACAAAACATAAATTTATAAATGTTACAACATAAAATTATGTGGAGTGCAAAATAACTATTCTGCACTCTGGGTGCTGAATAGGGTTTCTATATATATATATATATATATATATATATATATATATAGATATATATATATATATATATATATATATATATATATATATAGACGGTTGTATAACCGAACATAGCGTCAACATACAAATTTCCCTTTGACTGAAACATAGTGATTTTACTATAACTAATCACATCATTAATACACGTCACAGTTTATCTGATAAACAGTACAATCATCGCTATCAGATAGACAAACAAAAAGATTCCCAAGACTACGACTTCAGGTGCAACTCGGCGACCAAGCTCCACGCCGACACCGTACCGCGCCGGCGCCGCCCCTCCAAGGGACTGCCCCTCGGCCTCCGTGACGAAGCTCCAGCCGTGCCGCAGCTTCTTCCTTCCAGCGCCTCTTGCCCTGGCCACGGGCCCGTCAGCCTCGCCGTCGTTGTCGTTGTTGTCGTCCATCCTTGGCCAGTCGATCACGGTGACGAGCGGGAGCCCGCACATGTCCCTATCATCCCTGCTGCCATAGCCCTCGACCTTAGAACCCATCACATCCTCGTCGTCCTCTGTGTCCTTGCCGTCACCCCCTCCTCTTAGTGATTTATGTGCTCAATAACCAACATCGGATAGGAGAAGATGCTTGTGGATCAACCATAATACAGGTTTTCCTTGTGACACTCTTCTTAGTGATTAATAAAGCTCTCCGAATTCACAAAAAAAGCTATATATTTTCACCAATAAGAAAATAAGATGACATACAGCTGCATAATCGATCATACATATAGTATAAACATGCAAATTCCCACTTGACTGAATAATGTGATTTTGTTACAATTGATCACATCATGAAAACACGGCGCATGCAGTTCATTCATCGACGAAGAAGAGTACGATCGCTACCAGATAGAGGAACACAAAGATTCCCAAAAACACCAATTCAGGTGCAAATCAGCGACTGGGCTCCGCGTCGACGCCGAACCTCGGTGGCGCCCGCCCTCCAAGGGACCGCCCCTCGGCCTCTGTGACGAAGCTTCTGCGGTGGCGCAGCTTGTTCCTACCGCCTCTGCTAGCCTTAGCCGCTGGCCTGCCAGCCTCGCCGTCGTTGTCCTCCTCCTCATCGCTCATGTTTGGCCCGTCGTCGATCAAGGTGCCGAGTGGGAGCCCCCACGTGTCCCTGTCATCCCTGCTGTCGTAGCCCTCGAAGTCGGAACCCGTCGCATCCTCGTCATCCTCCGTGTCCTCACCATCACCCATCTCATCATCATCGTCATCATCATCTTGGGGGTTCTCCTCGTCGATCATGTCCTCCTCTTTGTCGTCCTCCTCCTCTATCTCCTCCATCGTGGTGCTCGTGGACGGCAGAGCGTAACATTGGAACTGGACGAGGACCGCATCGGCATCAGCCTCAGCGACGGCGTCGCCTTCTCCTCCTGTTCTCATGAGATAAAAGCAGAACTCCTCGTCCAGCTCCACCGGGGTCAGGAGCTTCGCGCGGGGTTTCTCGGATGACAGCACCCCGAGGATGACGTTCCGCGTGCCGATCTCGACGCAGGCGGCCACGATGCCAGCGCTCTCCGGATCGACGAGGAAGACGTCGGTCACGCAGAGTGTCTCGCTGGCCTCCTTGGGCCCCGGCGGGGTTAACCTGATCTCCTGGCCGCTCTGCAGCTGCAAGGACCAGCCGTGCTGCTGTTGAAACAACTGCTCGTCCATGTCCACAGCCATGCTCGATCGATCGAACTGTGCTGTTCTAACTGGGTATTGGATCGATGGGTTCTCCTGTTGTGTAGCTAGCAGTCTCTTCGTGATCGATGGGTTCTAACTGTGCTGTTCTAACTGGGTATTCGTGAAGGAGACCTCGCTTGCGTTGGGATGCATCTGCCGCACCGATCTTGGGTGTGCTTATATTGACTATGTTGTGGGAACTCATCTCGATCGACTCCGAATTGTACTCAGGTAGTTAGCTTATATGGACAAGACAACGATTCGGCCGGACTCGGCAACCCTCGTGCTGGCTGCATCCCGTTTATCCGAGTTGTTGGTCTAAACCGGGTACAACACAAGTTGCTGCCTGTCCGACTCAGACTACGACGGCTCGACCAAGCTCTTTATTATACTAGCAAAATGTCCGCGCGTTGCGACGAAAAAAGTTAATCGTTGTTGTACACATAGTGATTTTTTTAAAATTAGTGGCACGATGCATCATAGACTGCTTTTTTACTCGCTCGCTGACATCCGCCTCCTCGATCAATTGATTATTCTAATTTGCAAAAAAAAATTGGCGTGCTTTCCTTTCATTTCCTTGTGATCTGCTTTAACACAGAAGCCATCGACACTTAATTTCTTTAAATTGCAATGATGCTAATTTGAAAACCTGAAACCAACTTCTTTTGTTAAAAAGGAATAGATACTGTACTTGGGCCTATGTTAAAATATCATGAACTGTGTCAGTTCTAACTCAACTTTTATTATTGGATTTGTTTATGTCTCGATCGATTGAGATTTTCTTAAGTCTCAATCAACCGAGAAAAATACAACCGTAGTTAAAAGAAATATGCAACTCAGTTTCAGTTATACTTTTCTAATAGAAAAATATAATTGCATTTCTATAGAAAAGTGCAACTGAAACCAATTACACATTTTTTTAAATATACGGTTGCACTTTTCTTAGGTGACCGAGACTTAAATTCCAGTCAACTAAGAAATAGCAAAACGGTTTATTATTTCACAACTTTTAGCGCTCAGCCTCCCCCTCGACACGTCCCCCGCCTGGCCCCAACCCTGCGGCCTACACGCCGTCCGCACGCGCCACCATCCCCCGCCTCGCTCATGCCCCACCCCGCCTGTATCCCTCACGGCCGCTTCCTCCCCTCACGTAGAACCACCACCACCATCCATTCCTCCCCAACCACCTCCTCGATCGCCGCCAGGGTCGCTCCGTCCCTACAGACCCCGCCGCCGACCTCGGGCCCTCCCGCGCCAGGGCGACACGGACGCCGGCCCGTGCACCACCTGAGCGCCCGCCGCCGTCCCAGACGCCTCCTCCTCCCTCTGCATCCCGTCACCGGCACAACCTCCTGCGCCATGGCCGCCTCCTCGGCCAGCAAGTCGTGCAAGCCCCTTGTCCTGCAAGGGAGTCCACGCCTCGCCTTGATCACCTCCGCCGCTGCCTCCTCTGCTTCCCCTCACCGGCGCTGCCACGGGCACCCTTCCGGCGTCCTCTTCCCGCCGTCCTCGCTCCGAGACCAGCCGCACCTTCGCCTCACAAGCCGCCAGCGTCCCCCCATTTTGAGCATCGTTGCGGCCTCTCCCCCGTCAGTCCAGGATTTAATTTCTTTACCTCATTTGATTTCAGAGATTGATCAACGGTAGTGCTGCTTATTTGGTTCCCGATTAGCTTGCTGATTTGAAGCACCGTGAGAACGTATATGAACTGTTAAGATTTAGTACACATGTGCGAGGTGGGACTATTCGATGCTATCGTCGATGACTGTAGTCTGTAGAGTAGCAGTTCAGAGAAATCGGCCATCTTCGGCGTAACGGCCCAATCGTCGTTTGATAAAAGCCCAGTTTTACCGGTGAAGTAAAGCCCAGTTTCACCGGTGAAGTAATAATAAAGAAAGAAACGTAACGGATGTGGGGGAGTAAAAAGGTCCAAAAAAAATGTTTATGTGGAAGGGTAAAATCGTCCAAAAAAGTATTGGACCGGGAGAAACACTTCGTGTTTTATTATGAGGTATAGATAAGTAATGAGACGTACGTGCCAGAGAAAAGAAAAAAACTTTGGCTGGAAGATCGAGCGGCAAATTAGGCATCGTCTAACTCGAAGCAAACCTAGTCCGTATCAAGATATATGGTCAAGCTAGGGCAAGTTGAGCTCATCGAGCGCATGCTCCGCCCAAAGATCGCCGGCCACCCCCTAGATGAGGACGTCGCTCACCTTGTCAAGGATTTGGATTTGGATTACTTATTCAAATTTAAGCACTTTTCATTTTGAAAGTTTAGCGAGATTCAAAAATATGTAAAATATAATAGTTAATGTATTTTTTAAATTGATAATGACAAAATGGTTAATATTTTACTAGTTAAAATAAATATTTTATAAAATATGAAATGGATTTGGATTACTTATTTAAATTTAAACACTTTTCATTTTGCAAAAATATGCAAAATATAATAGTTAATGCATTTTTAAATTGATAATGGCAAAATGGTTAATACTTTACTAGTTAAAATAAATATTTTATAAAATAGAACATGGATTTGGATTAGTTATTCAAATTGAAGCACTTTTCATTTTGAAAGTTTAGTGAGATTCTAAAATATGCAAAATATAATAGTTAATGCATTTTTAAATTGATAATGGAAAAATGGTTAATAATTTGACTATTTAAAATAATTATTTTATAAAATAGAAAATGGATTTGGATTACTTATTCAAATTCAATCACTTTTCATGTTGAAAGTTTTCTCAAATTCATAAGTATGCAAAAAATGTATAATTTAAATGTTTTAATATTCAAAAAATTGAAAAAAAGCACAATGCGCGCTAGTTTTGGCCCAGCGCGCGCAAATTTGGGCCTTTAGTCCCGGCCCAAATAACCAGCCAGGACTAAAGGGTTGCCTAGCGCGCACATCCGAAAAGCCTCCCCCCTCTAGTCCCGGTGCGTGACACCAGGCGATATCTGGTGCTTCTTAAAGGGGGGCCTCTAGTCCCGGCTGGTGCCACGCACCGGGACTAGACGGGGGGTATAAAAAGATGCCTCCTTCCCCGGTGCGTTCCATGCACCGGGACTTGGAGGCCAAACGATGAACCAGACGCCGTCAGGCTGCCCGATTCGCCGGCGAGAAGCATCGTATACCGCTTCCGCGCCGGCCTACCGCCACAGCCGTGCCCTCCGTGCTCGCCGCTCCCGCCTCCACGCCCGCCTCTCCCGCGGCGACCCGCAGCTCCCCTAGACCGGCGCACCTCCGGCCATCGCCTGCCGTCAGCGCGACCGTCTACCGCCTACCGTCGGCGCCACCCTACTCCTCATTAGGTAATTTTTTTAGTGTAGGATTATTATTAGTTTAGGATATATAGTGTATTTTTTATATAGTGTAAGATTATTATTAGTTTAGTGTAGGATATATAGTGTATTTTTTTATTATTAGAATTTGTATATGATTAGTATAGGATTATGTTTAGTTTATTATATGATTATGATTAGTTTAGGATTATTTTAGTATATATAATCTAGGATTATTTTAGTATATGATTATGATTAGTTTAGGATTATTTTAGTATATATATAATCTAGGATTATTTTAGTATATGATTATGATTAGTATAGGATTATTTTAGTATATATATAATCTAGGATTATTTTTGTATATATAGGAATTTATTGTAATATATTATTGTAAGTTTTTTAGGGTATGATATATATTATAATATTGTAAGTTTTTTATTGTAATATAATAGTGTAATATAGTATTTTTATTGTAATATTGTAAGACCCTCTTTGTAACCGGAGTTAGGGTTAGGGTGTTGGTGCTCGGTGGTGACCGGAGTTAGGGTTAGGGTGGTGGTTCTCGCGGGAAGCTCGAGTTGCCCGCCTCTCCCGCGGCCACCAATACCGGCACCGACCACCGCCACCGCACCTCCGAGTTTTGGGTTTAGGGTTTATTTCTATTATTTTGTATCGAAATATCTGTGTATAGTAATATTTCGTATGAGATTTTTTTTTATGTTCAAATAAATATTGTGTGTGCATCTCACATTTTGCAGAAACTATGGATCCACCTAGTCCAATCCACACAGACCTAGATTCAGAACACATTCTCGAGGATATGATTCACGATGCTGATCCATCCGATGAGGTATCTCCCTCGAGGCATCTGAACTCATCCATTGAGGGAGAGGAGATCAACCAATGAGAGGAAGAAGCCGACAACTCCAATGATGGAGAAGCCCATGGACACGTAACGAAGACCGACGAGGTATATATATGATGTCCGATGATCACTAGATGTCTAGGAGTAGTTGTATGTACCAAGTTGTATATATATTATATTGACGAATGTTTCTTCTCTTAGGCCTTTACATCGAGCAAAAAAACCAAGCATGGCCCAGCAAAAAAGTTGGATGCCCGTACAAATTATGAAATTACGACGGTCTCAGCACATGGCGAACAATTGGAACCGAAAAAAGCAAAAAATGTATTTATACAGCAATGCAAAGTTGTTGTTAGAGATCGCGTCCCGATCACCGTTCAAGAGTGGCATAAGCCCAAAGAGGCGGAAGCGAGGAGTGATCTCTATATCGACGAAAGGTACAAAGAGGAACATTTTAATGACCTCATGGCACATTTCAAGATGCCAGAATGTGAGACTGATACCGAGACGTCTGAAATGAGAAAGAAAGTCAAGCAGTTTGCTCTTAAGAAGATGACCAAACTATTCAAGAAATGGAAGAAATCACTATGGCTAAAGTATCAAAAGGACAAGAAAACTCCAATATTCGAATGGTATCTAGTGAAGCAGCAGGATTACTGGGATGCATTTGTGGGGTGTAGGAAGTCAGGAGTTGCAGAAGAGAAGTAAAAAAAAACAAGTTAAATGCTGCGAAGAAGAAATATCACCATAACATGGGGCCACGGGGCTACGCGACTTCCATACCAAAGTGGGATGCAAAAGAGAAAGAACTGTCTGCTAAAGGGATAATTCCAAAAGCAATTCGCGAAGAATGGGATTTGAGGGCAAGAAATTGGTTCCTTGGGCATGGGAGTGAGTATGACGAACTTACAGGGGACCTTGTTTGCAGTGACGTGCTTAGGGTACCTAGGAATACATGGCTGAAAGTGGTGAAAGAGATTAAAGATGGGATAAAAAAGTTTCATCCCGATAGAGAGAACGACTTGCTAACCTTGGTCCTCGGCAAAGACGAACACGGAGGACGAGTCCGGGGCCTTGACTCTAGTTTCACGTGGGAGACTGGGTTTCCTAAAGACCAAGGTACTTATAGAAGCCGAGAAAGAGCAAAGAAGCGACGGGAGGAGGAGGAGGGAGACAAGTTCAACCAGCTGCTAGCAAGAGTTGAGAAGCAGCAGCAGCAGATCGACGAACTTAGAGGAGTAGCGCGTCTGCAAGATCGTCCACTAGATATTACCGCCAACCCATCTCAGCGGAGAAGTAGCGTGGCTGAATCGGAGGTCCCATATGACGATGCAAGGATGATAGACAGCGGTCCCGCCTGCCCCGTGAATGGAATAAAATAGCAGATATCTTGTGAGCTCCATCTGAAGGTGAAGAACATATCCGTCAAGGTGGCGGTCAGATTTGCTTTAACTTGTCCACCTGACACAAGATGGCATGGCCATGAGATTACAGCTGGCGATGCTAAAGTTGGGGTGGATGAAATCATAACGGGGTGGGACTCAATGGAGTTTGACATCCCTGGACCTGAAGGTGAGACGACACTCGGAGAAGTACTAGGTGGTATCATTCTATGGGAGAAGAACAACATCAAGTTCCTACGCTCGGCCCCAAGGCCAACACCACCTCCGAGCCGTCGCAGGTCACCTTCACCTCCAAGAAGCCCACCCCATGATGACTACGACCACCACATCGCGAGTCCATCTCGATCTCCGCCAGAGGTTCAGCAGTCTTCGCCGCCCTCTAAGGACAATAAGCGGAAGCACGCTCCATCACTGAGTACTAAACGACGCGGCATCCCAAAACGAAAAATGTCGCCCCTCCCGACAGTGCCTCATAAGAATCTTCCCATCAGACCTTACGATCGTACTGACACAGAAACTACAGCGATAGCAAAGGCCGAAGTTGCGGCGCATTTTGAGAAGAAGAAACCCGAGCCCGCTCTGGTATACACCGAGAAGAAAAAGGCGTAAGCAATTGAGTTTCTAAACACAAAATCGCAATATGATTTGCACCATAAGCCAGATGACTATCTACGCAAACTTCAGAAAGAAGTGACGAAGAGCAAATCAAGCAAATCAAACAAATCTAGTGCAAGCGGGAAAAATCAGCAAGTACAGGTTCAAGCGGGAGCAAAACAACAAGAAGTAAAAGATCAGACGTTCCCCTTCTCGGACAACAGGCCAAATAAACGATCGCACCCCTCAAGGTGTTTTCCGAAAATGTTCCCCAGCCACTAGATATGGAAGCAGCTGCAGAGTTGGCGGCCAGTATGAAAGTTAGTATTGCCGAACTGTTAGGCTCCCAAGACGACCTTCTACCCAAGGCTGTTGTGGCATGTAGATATGTTGAAGGTGAGGATTTGGTCAGCAAAGAGAGGCTAAAGAACTGCCAACACAAATGCAGAATCTCCATCAATGGTACTCGATGGTCATAAAGTAGGGGAGAACAATGCTCATAGCCAAAGTTCCACGTGAGTACTACTTCAGACCCGAAGAGGTCCATATTGAGTTTCCAGAACTTTTCCAGTTATACCATCTCGACGCCATGGAGAAATCCATCCTCGGCTGTTGTTGTATGTAAGTTGTTAAATTCATTGTCTATATGTTCAGTTTTTCAATTTTTCTGTTGTTCAGTTCAGTACATGTAATTATCCTTATTATATTCGTTTGTACTCTATTATTATGCAGAATGAAGATCCTGAAATATAAAAGAAGAATAATCTATAATGTTAGGTTCATTGACCCAGATAAAATGCATATAAACACGCTAATGTCAAACCTCCAGGAGACGGAGGAAAATATTCTAAGATTTCTAATGGAGCAAAATTTCTCTGACCACATACTATTTCCTTACAATTTCAAGTAAGGGTCTTACTCTGTTATACACATTCACTTTTGATTAGTCGATGCTAAGTGTAATTGATGAGTTACTGATATATATATAAATATTTGCAGCTTCCATTGGATTCTACTAGACATTCAACTTGATAAGGGAAGAGTTGATGTCATGGACCCATAAAAGAGAAACCTGTAATATTTCCGCAGCATGCAAGACATGCTCCAGAAGTAAGTTTCGCGCTATATCGGTCTCTTTCGTTGATTTCCTAAGATATCAGGTAATGAATAACTCATTCATTCATTTTCTTCGCCGGACAGGGTTTGGATCCGGTTCAAGCGCGAGGTTACGGGTGTATTTAGTCATAAGCTGACGTTTAAGGTGGTAAGTAGAACGTGATATGTCCATGCATCTCTTTACTTCTAGTTTCAATACCTTAATGATGCTAGATTATTATTTTGATTGAATTCTATTCTTGTAAAGTGCGCGAGGCAGCCACAATGATCGAATCTATGCGGATTCTACGTTTGCGAGTTCATTCGCACGTTTACCATCGAGCACAAAGATTATAGAGTCGACGTAAGCAATGCATTCACACCATCATTTTATTACCGTCACTTTTTGTTATCATGATTGATATTCATATTGATCTCCTTTTTCTTATATAGTTTGAGAGAATGCGGGATCAACTCCTAGCAGAGCAGCACGTACTAGAAATTACAGAGGACCTAGCGGGATTTAGTTTTAAAGAGATCGTAGACGATGCCGGAGAATTTAGTATGAATAGGCGCTACTGATCTCCATGTAATCGAATATACAGGCTCTAGTCCGGGTAATTGTGATCTCCATGTAACTATTAAATTGTATATATTTGTATGCTCGATATCGTAATACAGGTTATCTTATATATGGACGAACGTGTACGATATGTGGTGGCGTAGAAATATTTAAAAACTATGTTAAAATGAAAAAGGAATAAATAGAACAATACAAAATGAATGCTCTGCCGCGGCAGAGAAAGGACATAAAATGCTGCCGCGAAAGAGAACCACTAGTCCCGGTCCCACTAGCACCCGTAGCGCGCCGCAGCGGCCACGTGGACATCCATTAGTTCGGACTGATAACTAGGCCGAGACTAGAGGCCCTTACGGCCCGGAACTGGAGGCCCCGTCTCCACTAGTGTATTTTGTTAGTTAAGGGTAGGACTACTGATCCTCTTGATACCACCATTGGGCAGCCATTAGTCCCGGCCACGTGGACAGCCATTAGTCCCGGCCAAGCCCCGGCTGATAACTTGGCCGGGACTAGTGGTTGGGCTTCTAGTCATGATTGATTAGTCCCGGTTCTAGAACCACTAGAGACCCTTACAAACCGGGATTGGAGGCCGTGTCTCCACTAGTGTATTTTGTTAGGTAAGAGATCCTCTTGATACCACCATTGAAGACATCCTGATTGTTGAATCAAAGTCGTATCTTCATAATTCATATTAGCTACTCCCTCTGTTTTAAAATATAAGATGTTTTAACTTTGTGAAGCAAATGTATCTAGACTATTTTTAGTATATAGGTCCACTCATGTTTAGAATGAATCTACACACTAAAACACAATTCTAGATATATTTTCTTCACAAATCTAAAACATCTTATATTTTGAAACGGAGGGAGTATTTCTGATTTCGCCTCTTTCGCTACTTGTACCTTGCTCCGTTTTTTGGAGCCTCGATGTACTATCTATCCGTTAGTGTCAATGTATCTACATGTTCAAAAAGAAAACGTGGCCCTCTTCAAGTTGGCAGAAAGATTCTGTGAAGTTCTGCATCGCAATTTTGCCCACGTGCCACCTTCCTCAGGTGACAACTTCCAGAACCGTTCGATCTGAGAACCTAACTGCTGTTGTTGCGTCGCGCGCCAGGAACCCAAAAATCTCACGTTCAATCCAGAGACTGAACCTACCACTACCAGCATTGCAAAAAAAGCTTGCATCTACGAGTCTTATTCACTAGTGCACACACCCTCGTCTATCACCGGTTTGGAGGGTCCTCTAACAGCGGTTCTACGACCGCTGTTCAGGGTTCGGAGTTAGAGGGCCCCCCTTTAACACCGGTTCTTATAGGGTGGCGCACGTGGGGATGGCGCAGCGCTCAGGCCCCCCTCCCCTTTTAACACTGGTTCGTAACACGAACCGGTGTTAAAGGTTTTCTGCCGCGGCAGGAAAACGGTCTAAATCACTGCCGCGACAGAGTTCTGTCCCTGTCCCGTTCTGGGCGTATTTCTGCGACGCGGCGGGGACGGGGAGGGGGGAGGGGGGAGGGGGAATCGATCGGGAGCGGTATACACATATATCGTCATCGGTACATACGAGTACATGAATAATTAAGCAACTATTATTATACACAACATCGTCATTGTGTGGTATTCTCCGTAAACGTTGAAGCATCAAGTACAAGACAAACACATTCAAGCATATATACAACGTTTATTTTGGTGGATATCTAAAGAGTTCTCCGCCAGGCGTGACGATCTCATCAAGTATGAACCCCGCCAATTTCTTTTGAATGGCTCGTATGCGTTCAAATGGTAGGAATTGGTCCCGCATCCGTTCGATCTGAATATATATGAAGAATGGGAACAATATATATATAAGAATAAAACTCAACATAATTGATGGTAATAAAATAATGTTGTATACTTTGTTTACTTACTCTAAGCTATTCTACTACGGCTTGGCCAGTCGCACATATCGTGTTGCGCATGAACTCGCAAACATAGTACCCACATAAGTTATTGCCGTGTCCCTGATGCGCGCACTTTACGAGAATAGAGAGTTCAATCAAAATAATAATCAATAAAGCATGATATAATGGAATTGGAAGTAATTAATTACTTGTTGTCATGAAAGTTGCCGATCAAGTGCGATAATATGATTGAAATTACCTCTAGAGCATCGCTCTAAAGTCTGTCCATATCTCTTTTTCTTTTCGTAATGAGTCCATGACAAGGACTTTTCCTGAGTCGGGTTGAATGACTAGCAGAATAAAGTGGAACCTACGCACGCATAACTCATCATCAGTTACACTTAACATCGAGTAAGCCGAAACAGAATGTGTACAAGAGAGGGTAACAGTACTCACGAGAAGTTGTAAGACAATAGTATTTCCCTTTTGGTTTGTTGTCTCAGTAAAGACCTTAGCAAGTAATCTTCTGTTTGCCCGGGTTTGGTTCTTACCACTTCTTCATGAACTCTATTTGGGTCAACGAACCCAATGTCAAAAGGGCCTCCTTTCATGCATTCCATAACGTTTTTCCTGCATAATAGTATATACATATATGGTGAGCATATATATATATACATGCAATTAATGAAGTGAATGAGATGAGATAGAAATTACAGAAATAGTACTTACACACAATAAAGGCTGATGGCAGCTTTGTCGAGTTCCTTCTGATTGAATAGAAAATGCAAGTCTTGAATGTTGAAGTCGATCTCGTCGTCTCCGCACAAGAAAATCTGATCTCTTATATGCGCCGTGATCCATTCTTCCTTTCTCGTCTTGCAGAAATCAAGGTACCACTTGTGCAATCTTCGCATCTTTGTTGGTAGATTCTTGAGCTCCTCTTTCTTGACGAGATTCTTCCCATACTTCCATGGCTATATGGGGTTGGCATCGCATTTGGGCAAGTTGTCTCCCATGATGTTCAAGTATGCAATGTAAGTCATCCCCATCTCATTGGCCTTTCTTTGTAGCTCTGCCTCGTAATCATTTACGTGAGGAGCGTCCCGTGTGTCGAACACTTGGAGCGGGGCGCATGATTGGTTTTCCTGCTCTCCGAGCATGGGAACTGTTTTCTGGGGTGCCGCACGACTGCTACTTTCAGTCTCCCTACGGCGCCTTGCACCCCCTTCAAAATCTGGCACTCGTAGTCCGGCACAAGTGGGGTTTCAGGTTTCAAAAGATTTTTGTAAAACTTCTCCACCACCGCCGGATCTATTCTCCTTTGGCTCGGCCCGTCTAGGTGCAAAGAATTTCTTGACCTCTTCTTCCGAGATCCTATTGGTCTCCTCGTCACTGCGATTCCATGGTAAACCAGCAATAGCTTGGCGGAAGGCTGCGGGACGTAGTTTTTTGAACTCTTTGGCGTACGGTTTCCTACGGATTTCTTTGTGGCAGTGCTAGTGATGATCTTCGTGGCAGTGCTCTTCCGCTTACGCTGAGGAGATGGCTGAAGCGCCGGTGATGGCTGACGGGCAGGAGATGGCTGCCGCGCAGGAGATGGCTGAAGCGCCAGAGATGGATGCCGCGCAGGAGATGGCTAAAGCGGCTCAGACTGCTGACGCTGCGGAGACGGCGGGGGTGCCAGTGGCCTCCATTTTGGAAGCACGATGTGTTCCTTCTTCCAAAGAATGGTTGTTTTCACTGCAAATTTGAGTTGAGTTTCCCCTTCACCTGTAGCATGGTCAAGCTGTGCTTCCTCGTATTCCTTCACAACCTCATCCACCCCGACAATAGCATAGCCATCTGGAATCGGTCGGCAGTGGTAAGTTCCACCAGCTACAGGAGGTAAGGCATAGCCGACAACCACCTTAATGGATAAGCCCATTAATCTCACATGAAGCTCAACGTGTTCGCTCTCCGTGATCTCATCCACGGGGTATCGAGGACCCGCCATTTCAAGCGTGGGCTGCATGTTCTCCGTGGAAGCCATGATGCTTTTCCGCGCAGAGTCTGGGCCGCCGGCAGCTTCCAATACAGGCTCTTCGTGCCGCTGAGATGGGCCGGTAGCTTGATGGCTCTGTTGTGCATTCACTTCCGCCTGCAGCGCCACAAGTGCATGTTTTATCTGTGTCATCCGCTAAGTACGCTCTTTTTCTTTTCTGCCGCGCCATCTGTAAGAGTCGCTCCACTCGGCAAACCCATCCTTCCACGTCATACCCCCTGTGCCTCGTGCATGTCCAGGGTGTTCTTTTTTACCGATGGCGTGTGTGAGCTGGTCATTCTCTCTATCGGGATGGAAGGCCCTGGCGGCTGTTTCCTCGTATGCCGTGATGAGTTCAGTGACGGGTTTGGCAAGGAGTGTTGGGAAGATACACAATCCTGTTTCTGGGTCCAACCTTGCCCCGATTCCGTAGAACCAAGTCTTTGCACATAGGTCCCACCCATCTGTCTGGGGTGTGATCCCTGTAGAGCGCAGGGCCTTCTCAACTTCCTCCCACTTAGGCCTCTGAGATATGTAGCCACCTGACCCTGTCCTCTGGTGATATTCCTTCTTCTGGGCATTTAGTGTATTGGTTTCTGACCTCTTTTTAGCTATAGAACCTTCCTTATATGCCACAAATTCGGGCCAGTGAGGTCTTATCTTCGCATAATATGCGTCTTCGAAATTTGAAGTCTCGCGAGCTTTGACAAATTTGTTCAATTTTGTCTTCCAGTTGCGGAAAGCGTCAGCCATCTTATTTAGAGTCCACTCTTTGACCTTTTCCTTTATAACCGGTTTGTTTTCATCCTCCTCTGGCGGAAGGGTGAAATTTACCAACAACGAATTCCAAAGCGTTTCTTTGGATCTTTCGTCGACAAAGGTACAGTCGCCCTTCTTTGGCTTATTCCAATATTCAATTATGATTGGAATTTGGTCCCTAACAAGAACTCCAGCCTGACGTACAAATTTCTCTGCGGCCTTCTTGGGCTCCATCGGCCTGCCATCAACACGGACTGCTTCGATCGTGAACTTTGCATGATCTTTCAACCGATGGCTCGCGCCTCGCTTGCTCTTTTTCGTAGAAGATGGTTACTGGCTGGTCGATCTAGAGAGCTAAAAGAAGAAAGAAGCGTTAATTAATACATGTATAAGAAGATTGTTGGTGGAAGTCAGCAGAGGCTTAATCAATGCATATACCTCACCGGACTTTGTAATCACTAAATTGCATTCACCGAAGTCTTCATCTTCTCCATGACTACTTGAGCTGTCATCATGTCCCTCCAAGTTCAGATATTGTGAGGTATCCTCATCGATAATGTTCTCCATTATTTCTTCTTCTTCAAGGTTTCTACTAAGTGGATCCATAGTTTCTAAAACAATAATATTATCTAGAGTAAGAGAGTAAACATTCAAGTGGACTTGGATTCATACACAAATATACATATTATTCATACAAAAATACACAAATAAATACACAAATGAAATTAAAACCCTAAGGATGCTTGATCATTTTAAACGAGTTCCGAGGGGTCCAAACCCTAATTCGGAGAAATCCCGGAAGCATATGAGAGGGGCTAGCTACAGTGGCTGACCGGAGGATGCTTCAGAAAGCGGCGGCTGGCGGCGTTGGAGAGCGACCTATGGCGCGCGAGGTAGCGTGATGCGGCCTACCTAAAACGGGCGTTGTTCGAAAGAGGAGGCCGAGGCAAGCATTATAGTGGCGGCGCTGCCTCAGTATGGTCACCGGAGCGACGGCAGCGACGGCAAACAACTTGGCAGAACAGATACAATGTGGAGGGGATATCCCTTTTATAAAGCAGATCAAAATAAGCAAGAAAAACCGCGGAGAACCTAAACTTGCCACCGAAGTCAATGAGCCAAGATCAGGATGAGTCAGAGCTCCACAATGACGCCCCCAAGAGGGTAACGACCAACGAGACCTATGGTAAAGGGTTTTCACCCGGAGCCCTGTGACGAAGAAGGTAGCAGCATCGGCGGCCCCAGAGTGGTAACGGTACCCGCAGGCATCACCGCCTTTGCCTGAAAAAACCTCCGTACCGCTCCCCGTCTTCTGCCCCGCCCGTTGTCCCCAAGATAGGCCTCCGGCACACGATTTGGGAGCTACCGAAGCCAAAACGTCGCCAACAGCAAAGCCTCCCAACGCCCTCTCCTCGCCATCCACATGACCGAGGGGAGAAGCCACGACGCTCGCCAAAGAGCTGCCCGCGCAGTCCACCTTCTAAGGCCGCCACCGACATCTGCGAACTCTAGCCACCACTCCAACCAACGACACATCGCATCGCCGAAGAGAGGGACGTCGTGCCGTCGTTGCCAGCGGACACCTGCAACCCAAGAAGGACCATGCATACCCCGACATCGCTAGCATACCGCCATGGCTACCACCGGAGCTCTGGTCGAGCTCGTCTGGAGCTTGCACCACCACCTAGGCCGCCCCCGCAGCCGAGAGGGGAGGCCGTCCTCGTACCGCCTGGGCCTGGGCCATCCCCCACTGCTCTGGTGTCGCCCCCCGCCCAGACACCAAGGACCGTGTCACCGCCACTAAAAACTGACGGGAAACAGGCGCCACCGTGAGCTATAGAAACACCGCCGCCTCCATGTGCAAGGTGCTCATCGGGACAGCAACGCAGCGCGAAAGGGAGGAAACAGAGGGGACCAGGAGGTCCGCTAGCTCACCACGAGCACGACGGTGGGGTTCTTGTAGGCGCCGACATCGTCGTCGGCTTCGGTGTTGGCGCGCACGCGGTGGCGGTGGCGGTGTTGGCGCGCGCGGGGGCGATGGCGGCTCCGAGTTGGCGGTGGCGGCCGACGCGAGGGCGACGACGGCGAGGGCGAGACGGCGCCGACGGCTCTCCTCTCTGTTTTTCTCTGCGCGTCTTTCGATCTGGCTGGGGGGAAGAAGGAAGGGGAAGGCCCGCATTTAATACCCCCCTTTACCACCGGTTCGGGGCTGTAACCGGTGTTAAAGGTGGGGGGATTCGTTTCGCGCGCGCACCCCGCTTTTAACACCGGTTCCAGCCACGAACCGGTGTTAAAGGGGGGGCGCATTTATTTCATTTCGCGCGTGCACCCCCCTTTAACACCGGTTCGTGGCTGGAACCGGTGTTAAAGGGGGGGCATTTATTTCATGCATTAAAGGGGTGGGGGCATTTATAATTCAAAAAATAGGATATGAATTTGGAAAATTCATATCTTATTCATTTTAACTCAGAAAACTATGAATAATATATCATAATTTTTAGAAAAGTAATATCTATACATTCATGTAAAAACATTTTATATTTACTTTAGATGAAAATTTTCAAAATGATTAAAACACTTACATATAAATTTTGATTATTCAATTCAAACAAAAATAAATTATCAAATCCTAAAACTTTGAACATAAGAAATATTAAGCATCTAAAAAGGAATCTAACCCTATTTTATTAGAGAAAATCATATTTTATTTTGTATTAACATTTTTGAATTGATTGGATATTTAAATGCCGCATCTTTTGTATACACTTGAATCTGACAAAGCCTCGCTCAACTTGCATTGGATTTTTGATAAAATAGCATATTGTGAACCTAAAAATGATTTTTGTAAAAAATCATCAGCATCGTATCATGTACCTATAGTTCATATCTGACCTACTTCCTACCGATTCGACAGGAATTTGTCTTTTTCACCAGAGGTGGACGGAAAGGTTTCAGATCCCCCTGTTGGTACATTGTCCATATAAGGTGGTCTAGTATTTTTGTAAAATGTGGTGGTGGTTTTTTGAATTAGCCATTTGGTGGTTGCTTCACAAAACCGTCCGTTTTTTATGCTCCGAAAATGGAAAATGCCTTTTTGGTGCGATAAAAAGGAAAACTTCCTCTTGCAACATTGTTTTCCATGCCATGTTGCACATGTATGCACAATATGGCCATATTATCACAAACTATGCCTTGATTCTAGCCATAACATTGGTCATTTGACGCGAAAGCCAAGAAACCTCGAATGAGATAGGTCATTTTGTGAAGGTTTTTTGAGACATAATCAATATACCAAGTTTGAAATTTTTTATTCAAACTATGTCACATAATATAAGACCACGCGAAGGTTTCGCACTGTTTCGATCTTTTTTTATTTTTTATCCCCGTTTTAAACTATCGTCAAACTTTGTCGAACAACGGGCATGCAGATTCTTAGCTCGGGGCCAAGCCTCGCTCAACTTGCATTGGATTTTTGATAAAATAGCATATTGTGAACCTAAAGATGATTTTTGTAAAAAATCATGAGCATCGTATCATGTACCTGTAGTTCACATCTGACCCACTTCCTACCGATTCGGCAGGAATTTGTCTTTTTCACCAGAGGTGGACGGAAAGGTTTCAGATCCCCCCGTTGGTACATTGTCCATATAAGGTGGTCTAGTATTTTTTGTAAAATGTGGTGGTGCTTTTTTGAAATAGCCATTTGGTGGTTGCTTCATTTTATGCGCGGAAAATGGAAAATGCCTTTTTGGTGCTCTAAAAAGGAAAACTTCCTCTTGCAACATTGTTTTCCATGCCATGATGCACATGTATGCACAATATGGCCATATTATCACAAACTATGCCTTGATTCTAGCCATAACATTGGTCATTTGACGCGAAAGCCAAGAAACCTCGAATGAGATAGGTCATTTTGTGAAGGAGATAGAACTGGAATTAAAATACAGAATGCAACTAATAGTAAGTTACATAAAGCACGACTGAAAATTAAGATACATAAAAGAACTGAAAATTAAGATACATGGCCAGATTAAGTAACAATCGACCGAACTTGTTTCGAAATGTTGGAGTGATTCAGTCATTCTCCTGCCTACACCTGTAATACTCGCCACTGTAGTCGTCATACTCGTCGTCGCCGTCATCGCTGTCGTCGTCGGGGTCGCCGTAATTGAACCTTGAAGGCTGAGTACGCGTGGGCTGGACTTGAGGGTAGCGCAGACGGGGGTTAGAGTCGGCGGTAGTGTCATAGGCCATGACGCTCTAGAGAGTCCGACCGCGCCACCATAGCCGATGGCCGGCCTCGTTGAAGTTCGGAGGAGGTGGCCCGTCCTCCTCGTGCCTGGTGAGCGCCCTCTCATGCCGATCCACGAAGAAGGCTTCCCAAGTAGGGAAATAGTCGGGATGCCATCTGGGATTCCTCCGCTGCTCCGGCGTGAGCTCGAAGTAGTAGTGGTTCGTGATGGCCATCCGGCGCGCCACACCTAGAGGGACAGGAGGAACCGGCACGCCTCCGACGCTCAGCATCCAGCTGACGGGGACATAGTAGCCCGGCGGGCAGGGGTAGTTCGAGGCGCAAAGCGCCTCCGTCTCCCTGGGGGTTAGTGCTATGGTGGAAGCCATGGGAAAGAGTGATGAGGTTGCAGATATGAGTATAGAGATGTGCAATTACAATGGAGACCAACCCTACATATATATATATAGTGAAGAACTAGCGGGAAGAACTGGAGGGAAGAACTGGCGGGAAGAACTGGCGGGAAGAAAAATGGCGGGAAGAAAAATGGCGGGAAAAAATGGCTGGGCCAGGAAGCACTAATGATAGGGGTGAGTGTCGACATTATGTCGTGCGGCGTGTACCTTGTCCCGGATGGTGTCACCAACCGGGACTAAAGATGAACCTTTAGTCCCGGTTGGAGACACCAACCGGGACAAAACACGAGTCAGCACTAATAATAGGGGTGAGTGTCGAAATTATTTCGTAAGTGTCGACACTATGCCGAGCTGCTTGTACTATAAATAGGCATCCTTGTGAGTCCAGTCCTCCAGCCAGTTTGAGGCATCTCCAAGATGGTTTTCGAGAGCAGGGACACCACTACGGCCAGTTTTAGGGAGATGCCGACGGAGCCCAGTCCTCCGGCATCTCCGAGAAACTGGTCATAGAAGCACTCCCTAATATGTGAAATTAGTTAGCTCCCAGGTGTATTGATCTAGTAAGAGAAGTTACAAGCTGGAAGATGGTTTTCGAGAGCAGGGACACCACTACGACCAGTTTCAGGGAGATGCCGCCGGATCCCAGTCCTCCGGCATCTTCAAGAAACTGGTCATAGAGGCACTCCCTAATATGTGACCACGCACGTTTGGAGATCAGATCTTAATGGTAAGTACGAATCGGGACAACTTCTTCTCATAGTCCCAGTCCAGCCACAAAACAGCACTAACGCTCAAGACATTTATTAATATTAAAAACTGAGACTACAAAACCGGGACTAAAGTCCCCCCTATATATAGTCCCGGTCAATCCACAAACCGCAAAAGATATCCTTCGGTCAAGCCACAAACCGCGAAAGACATGAACTAGAGTTACATAATATGAGCATGAACTTCTTGGCATATGTCCTTCCTTATGATCGCTTCAGACGTAACCATGGAGCATTACTTAACGGAATGCTTGGGTCAGTTTTCACTGTGAAGGGCGGAATTTCATCAAACTTATTATAATCTTCTGACATGTCTGTCTTGTCCTCGATTCCCACGATGTTTCTTTTCCCTGAAAGAACTATGTGACGCTTTGGCTCATCATATGATGTATTCGTTTGCATATTTTTTCTTTTTTTTTGGTCTGGAGGACATGTCCTTCACATAGAAAACCTGAGCCACATCATTGGCTAGGACGAATGGTTCGTCTAAGTTCTTGTCTACCTTCATAAGATTATTGAGATCCACCGTTGTCATTCCATACTTCTTGTCTACCTCAACCCCTCCTCCTGTTAGCTTGACCCATTTGCATCGAAACAAGGGGACCTTAAAATTAGGTCCATAGTCAATTTCCCATATCTCCTCTATGAACCCATAATACATGCTCTTTTGCCCATTGTCTTCTGCTGCATCGAAGCGGACACCACTATTTTGTTTGGTGCTCTTTTTATCTTGGCCTATCGTGTAAAATGTATTCCCATTTATCTCGTACCCTTGGAAAGTACATACAGTCGAAGATGGTGTCCTGGCCAACAAGTACAACTAATCCCCAACAGTGGTGTTATTCGTGAGAAGTCTTTGCAGCCAGCCGCCAAAACTCGCCATGTGTTCACTTATAATCCATTCATCAGACTGCCCCGGGTGTTTGAGGCGTATTAAATTCTTGTGTTCATTGATATACGGGGCAACCAAGATAGGTCTTTGTAAAACCGTGTAGTGTGCTTGATTGAGAGAATGCCCGTCCCTACATATCATTGGTTTACATCTCAGGGTGCCTTTTCCATGCAGTCTCCCCTCATGTCGTGATTCTGGAACACCAATCGCCTTAAGGTCAGGAATAAAATCAACACAGAACTCAATGACCTCCTCTGTTACATAGCCCTTGGAGATGCTTCCTTCTGGCCTAGCACGGTTATGAACATATTTCTTTAAGACTCCCATGTACCTCTCAAAGGGGAACATATTGTGTAGAAATACAGGACCGAGAATGGCAATCTCTTCTACTAGGTGAACCAGGAGATGTGTCATAATATTGAACAAGGATGGTGGAAACACCAACTCAAAGCTGACAAGACATTGGGCCACATCTGTTTGTAACCCTGGTAGGCTTTCTGGATCGATTACCTTCTGAGATATTGCATTGAGGAATGCACATAGCTTCACAATGGGTACTCGAACATTTTTAGGTAGAAGCCCCCTCAATTCTATCGGAAGCAATTGTGTCATAATCACGTGGCAGTCATGAGACTTCAGGTTTTGGAATTTTTTCTCTGCCATATTTATTATTCCCTTTATATTCGACGAGAAGCCAGACGGGACCTTGATACTGCTCAGACATTCAAAAAAGATTTCCTTCTCTGCTTTGGTAAGAGTGTAGCTGGCAGGAGTTAAGTGGTATCATTTACCCTTCTCGTTCTCAGGATGCATAGGCTCTTCAGGGTCTTTCAGACGTTGCTGGTTCTGCCGTGCTTCCGGTGTATCTTTTGTCTTCCCATACACTCCTAGGAAGCCTAGCAGGTTCACGCAAACATTCTTCGTCACGTGCATCACGTCGATTGAAGAGCGGACCTCTAAGAATTTCCAATAGGGTAGGTCCCAAAATATAGATTGCTTCTTCCACATGGGCGCGTGTCCGGCATCGTCATTCGGAACAAATAGACTGCCAGGACCTTTTCCAAAGATTACTTCTAGGTCCTTGACCATACCAAATACCTCCTCACCAGTACGGAGGACAGGCTTCCTCCGGGGTCCTGCCAGACGTTTGAAATGCTTGCCTTTCTTTCTTACTGGATGCAGGTTCGGAAGAAATCGTTGATACCCTAGGTACACAACCTTCTTACATTTATCCAAATATACACTTTCAGTCTCATCTAAACAGTGTGTGCATGCATTGTATCCCTTATTTGTCTGCCCTGAAATGTTACTAAGAGCAGGCCAATCATTGATGGTTACGAAAAGCAATGCTCGTAGGTCAAATGGCTCTCCTTTGTGCTCATCCCACATACGTACACCTGGTTTGGCCCACAGCTGTAAAAGTTCTTCAACTAATGGCCTTAGGTACACATCAATGTCGTTTCCGGGTTGCCTCGGGCCTTGGATGAGCACTGGCATCCTAATGAACTTCCTCTTCATACACAACCAATGAGGAAGGTTATAGATACATAGAGTCATAGGCCAGGTGCTGTGACTGCAACTCTGCTCACCAAAAGGATTCATGCCGTGTGTACTTAGACCAAACCTTAAGTTCCTTGCGTCACGTGCGAAGTCCGGGTACTCTCGCTCGACTTTTCTCCACTGTGACCCATCAGCGGGGTGTCTCAACATCGCGTCTTTCTTACGGTCTTCCATGTGCCATCGCAACAACTTGGCATGCTGTTTATTTATGAAGAGACGTTTTAACCGTGGTATTATAGGAGCATACCACATAACCTTGGCAGGAACCCTCTTCCTAGGGGCCTCGCCCTCAACATCGCCAGGATCGTCTCATCTGATCTTATACCGTAGCGCAGTGCATACTGGGCATGCATCCAAATTCTCGTACTTCTCACCACGTTAGAGGATGCAGTCATCAATGCAGGCATGTATCTTCTGCACGTCTAATCCTAGAGGGCAGACAACCTTCTTTGCTTGGCATGTACTGTCGGGCAACTCATTATTTCTCGGAAGAAGATTCTTCATTTTTACCAACAACTTTGAAAATGCGCTGTCAGTCACACCGTTCTCTGCCTTCCATTGCAGCAAATCCAGTGTGGCACCTAGCTTTTTGTGGCCATCTTCGCAAGTTGGATACAACAATGTTTTGTGATCCTTTAACATCTGCTCCAACTTCTCCTTCTCCTTTTCAATTTCACATTCTTCCTTTGCATCAGTAATGGCCCGACCAAGATCTTCATTAGCGGGCCCATCTGCTACCTCTTGATCTTCATTATCTACCCCCGTTGCAGTATCATCATATTCAGGATACATATTATGATAGTTGTCATCATCCTCTTCTTCTTCGTTGTCTTCCATCACAACCCCTTTTTCTCCGTGCTTGGTCCAACAATTATAGCTGGGCATGAAACCGGATCGAAGCAGGTGGGCGTGAATGGTTCTGGTATTTGAGTAGTCTTTCTTGTTCTGACAGTGAACACACGGACATCACATAAAACCATTATGACCACGGTTTTCATTAGCCACAACGATGAAATTTTGGAGGCCCGTAATGTACTCGGAAGTGCGGCGGTCACTGTACATCCATTGCCGGTTCATCTGCATTAATATATAGTATATATCAAAAATTAATAGGGAGATGACCATTTATATATATAGTACATCAATGACACATGAAAGGATAGTTGTCGACCTCGATCGAGAAGGAAAGAGCAACGAGAAAACTTATTTTGAGCTCTCGGGCATTTCACCGAACACCTCTTGTGCATAGTAAGAAAAACACAAACTAGCACACCTCTCACCCTCTTGCTAGGCTCCAAAATGATATAGTGAAAAAATGGAAGAGTGGGGTGTGGGCTGCGGTGTCTTATATAGCCCCCCCTTTAACACCGGTTCAAGCCACGAACCGGTGTTAAAGGGGGGGGCTGCATGGGCCACTGGTGCAGGGTCCTTTAACACCGGTTCGTGCCACGAACCGGTGTTAAAGGGGGGCTTCTTTTTACTGCACGGGCCATGCTGGTACGGGCCCCCCTTTAACACCGGTTCGTAGAAGAACCGGTGTTAAAGCCCATTTCCAGGATCAACAAAAGTCCTCGTTTCCACTAGCGATTGGCCGTCACCACGAACAGCAAGTGATAACACGTTTGCTCCTCTCTCCCAACGTGGCGATCGACTTACGATCATCGATAATGGCTACGACTCCGAGCAGTGTAATCCAGGACAAGCTGGTGGGCACGTCGCACGCTCGTGCAGTTTCTCTAGATGATCATCACACATGTATTTTCCATGGAGAAACTGACCGAGCACGTCTGCACACGCCTGTATGTGGAAGGTGCTTCTGGGACACCTGGTCGCCGGGAAGACGAGCATCGTCGTCCGGTTCCCAAGGGGCTCTACTACGCGTGCCAGGAGTCGACCATCGGGGCGGCCTTCTTCTCGCAAGCACTGTCCGTGAGAGGCACCGTCGAGGGGGACGCCACCGTTAGGTTTGACACCTGGGACACCGCTGGCCCTGGCCCAAGTATTATAGCCTCTCTCGAAACAAGATTTTTCCCTGCTTTATAAATAAATCCAAATCCAGGTTCATACAACATCCACCGCAAGCACACCGGCCAAGGCCAACAAGAAAGGGAAAACAAAGAGAACGACAGCTGGGGCCACAGCACAACACAACCCGAAAACGAAAGACAAAAGGATAGAGCCAACACAACACCCAACAGCTCGCGTGGGCCGAAGGTCACACCAAAGCTGGCGTCGAGAGGGGAGCTGCCGCCTCTCTCAGGGCACGGAGAGTCAGACGCCCGGGAGGGGAAAATATGATCAATCACCATCTTGTTTCGCACATTCCAAAGGGACCAGGAAAGAGCCGCAAAAACATCCAGAATAGGCGGAGGCCCCTTTCGAAACGGTTTGCCGCCACCTGCAAGAACTCCCCAAGCTCCTGCGCCTGCCAGGAGGGACCTAAGGCTTCCCGAACACTGCTCCACAGGGACTGGGCCGCCGTACAGGCGAATGTAATATGGGCACAGGTCTCCGGAGTCCCGCATAGGGGACACATTCCATGTCCCAGCCCATTACGCTTCACAACCTCCACCCCCGAAGGAAGCCGATCCCTAAGAAGCTGCCAAAGAAAGATGTGAATACTAAGGGGAAGGGGAGCCTTCCACAAGGGCGAGGTCCATCTCAGCTCCGGCCCCTGGAAGAGAGCCTGGTAAGCGGAGCTGACAGAAAACTCCCCCTGGGGCAAGGCGCCAACTAACTATGTCTGGGCCGTCAGAAAGAGAGCCGGGGAGGGCCTCCTCCAGCCGCCGATGCTCCTCTGCCTCGACCTTGCTAAAAGTTCGCCGGAACAAGATGTTCCGGCTCCCTTATCGAAAGGCCTCAGCAACGAGGATTGTAGGGGACGCGGAGATGGCGAAGAGGGCGGGGAACTGCTCACAAAGAGGGGTCGAGTGAAGCCAAGGGTCGAGCCACAGGCGCACGGCCTGACCGTCCCCAATGGCAAAGGACACCCCTAGGCCGACAAAGATCTTAATATCCTGGATGGCCCGCCAGAACTGGGAGCCCTGCCATCGCTCGCACGCTAAAAGAGGCCGTCCACGGAGATACTTGGCTCAAATAAGTTGGAGCCAGAGGCCCCCATCCTCCCTAAGGATCCTCCAGACCCAACTCAGCATCAGCGCCACATTAAAGCGGCACGAATTGAGGATACCTAGACCCCCAAGGGATTTGGTGGTGCAGATGTCTACCCATTTAACCATATGGTACCTCTGAAGGTCGTCCCTTGCCGCTCAGAAGAACCTAGACAACTCCTTCGTGAAGTCTGCATGGGTTCCCTCCGGGAGCAGGTACAACCCCATCTGATACATGGGCAGACTTGAGAGGCAAGAATTGATAATGACTGTCTTGCTCCCCTTGGTCGTAAGCCTTGCCCGCCAGGGTTCGGCCTTCGACCGGACTCTCGTCACTTGGGGAGCCCGGTCTCTAATCAAGACTCGCGTCTCGCGGATGGGCATCCCAAGGTAAGTAGTAGGGAATCCGCCAATCTGCAGTTTAAATTATCAGCAATGCGCTGACGCTCCTCCTCCTCGAAGCCGAGGACAAAGATCTCACTCTTTTCGAAGTTGATCTTCATCCCAAACATAGACTCGAAGCACATGAGAAGGAATTTGAGGTTAATAATGTCGAGATCCGATCCCCCCTGTACCATGATCATGGTATCATCTGCGTACTAGAGGTGGGTGACACCACCTCCCGGGATCAGATGCCCCACTACACCCGTAAGATGCCCAGCATCCTTGGCTCTATCCAAGATTTCAGCCAGTGCATCCACCGCCGCATTAAACAAAAGAGGGGAAATGGGATCCCCTTGCCTAACACCGCACGTGGGGCTAAAGTAGGGGCCAATCTCCCCATTAATGTTGATCGCCGTCTTGCCACTCATCACAAATTGCATAAGCCAACGGATCATCCTATCGTCAAAACCCCTCCTTTCCAAGACTAGACGGAGGAAGGCCAAGTCCAAACGGTCATAGGCCTTCTGAAAGTCAACACTCCCTTCTGATGGCGTGTCTTAACCTCATGAATAATATCATGGAGGGCAAGGACACCATCATGAATTAAGCGTCCCTTAAGAAAGGAGAACTGGAGAGTGTGGGTGAGACGCTCCATCACAGGGGCGAGACACAAGGTGTAGACTTTCGCAAAGAGACGCTGGATGACATTGATGACCGTGATTGGTCTGAGCTGATGAATGTCCGTGGCCCCCACTACCTTGGGGATCAGGGAGATCACACCAAAGTTTAGGCGCGACATAACAAGGGTCCCAATGTAGAACTCCTGGAACATCGGCATGATCACAGGCTGCAATTGCTCCTAGAACGTCTGGAAGAAGGACACGAGCAGGCCATCGAGACCGGGGGCGGACCCCGTCCTCATAGACTTCAGGGCCGCGACCACCTCCTCCGAAGAGAAGGGGAGAGTCAGCTCCCTATTCTCCGCCGGTGAGACAGTCGCATCCCCTGCCCATAAGTCATCGACCAGCGAGAGCCTCGACCTAGGCGCGCCAGAGAACAAATCCTTGTAGAAAGCGTAAATATGGGAGGAGAGTTCTGATGGGGACTCCAAAAGAACAGTCCCCTCCCAGAGGCAAGGTATGGAGCATTTCCTCCTCCTGCCATTGGCAATTGCATGGAAGTAGGCTATATTCGATTCCCCCTGAACAGTCCAGTTCTGGCGACTCCGCTGTCGCCAGAACGCCTCTTCTCCCTTGTAGATCTCCATAATGGAGGTCTCAAGGGTGTACCTATGGGACCAGGTGTCCTCCGAGAGGCCGCACTGGTCGGCCTCCAGGTCCAGCGCCTGGATCTCCTGCAATATGGACTCCTTCTGATCCCTAAGGGCCGCGCCCATATTCTCTCCCCAACCTCTCATAAACCGTCGGACGAACTGCGCACAGTGGTGCCAAGTATCAATATCATAGTACGTCCTAGGAGGGGAAGTCACAGCCTCCACCCATTTAGACCGTACCTCCTCCACGAACCCAGCCTTCTAACGCCAGAAGGCCTCGAAGTGGAAGAGGTTCAGTCTCGGGGGAGAGCCACCTCTAGAGGACAGGAGAAGAGGAGTATGGTCCGAGCCAATCCTGGTGACCACTACAAGGAATCTGGCTATATATGACCCTCCATTTTCATCACAGAATCGTCATAATAGTCTGTTTATGATGATTCTATGACGATTTTGAGATCGTCGAAAGCTGGGCGTCGCAAATGAACTATAACGACGATTTATGCAAGATCGTCATAACCGTCTATGACGATCTCGCAACGTCATAACCTCTATGACGATCCAATATCGTCACGGGGCATCTAGCCTAGACACGTCAAATCCTACATAGCAGATCCTACGTGGCATAGAATCAGCCCTGTCCATTTCAATAGTTTACATGGGCCAAGCTCAAAATTTAGTCCATTAATTTCTTCTTGGCAAATCCCATTTGCTGCTTGGGCCAAGCCCAATATTTTGGCCCTTTTATTTTTGTGGGCAAGGCCTTTTTATCTTTCAGTTATTTTTTATTTCAACCATTTTTTGGTATTGCTCGCTGCTCCAGTCCACTATTGTTTTGGGCCGTGGCCTTTTTAGAGCCTAACTGACATTCAGATCATTTCTATAGTACAAGCATTAAATAATCGATAGTTCGATAAGCATGACCCAGATCATATTCATTATATTACAATCAAACATAAACCAGGAATACAAAACAGCTACAAAGGTAAAATGTAGATACAACTATACAATCAGACATAATCAACAAAACCCAAGAATACTATAACTATTCCACATTACAAAACACCCAGAAACGTACAACTAGCGATAAACTCCCAGAAAGTTACAACTAGCATCAACTCTTTCCTGACTATGAAGCTTCTGCTTCTTCTACCTTCATCCTGGAGCTCCTGTAAAAGAAAGGAAAGTGTGGTAATGGCTGTTAGTTGGAAAAGAAAGCAATATCTTATAAAAATAACATAGATCGGCTAGAAAAAATAAACAGATGTAGTAGCGCAATTACATATCGAATAGGACAGTACATGTATCAACACCAATCTCATTTTTAAGCACACATGCAAACATAAAAAGGTTGCTACCATCTACAGACATGAGGTTTTCATACTGCCTTAAGTGGCATTTCCATCAATTGAGACTAGAATTCATGTAATGTATTTCCATGGCATTTCCACCATTATGATCCATGATGCACTTAACAGATAATATAACCAATATGTCAATATCTGTTTTTAGCTTGAGAGGGGAACACAGAACGACACTAGCACATACGCGTCCAGAAGACGAAGATACCACAGAATACATATCACATGTCTGCAGAACAAAGTATCCACGATCAATCTACGGAACAAAGAAGTCACCCTCAGCAGTACTCAAGAAGAAACAATACAAAAGTTAGTGTATTGACACACTTGCACAAAGCTGACATTCTGAACACAAGAAACAAGAAGAGGCAATCAAGAGCTCAAAGTGGCAAATTTATTATCCCTAGCAGCGTGAAAGTAATATTTGAACAGTTCAAGATAAGAGTAGCTAATAAAATCACATGCTACAACATTAATATTATTTTAGATCACAGTACAACAAGTTATGAAATATACCAACAGCTATACAACCAATAACAGTCTCATATCCTACTATTGAGTGCTTATAGTTGCAAGCTGTATAGACTTTTTTACCTGTCAATTATAATACTAATTTGCGGATTGTGCAAGTTATAATATCTACAGTTCTAGCACAATAACATGTAAAAAGGATGAGACAAAATAGTAAAACAATATTACAAGCGAACACATAGTTCTGACTTAGTTCTTACACGAGTTAGGAGATAGGCAAACAGAAAATAGCAGTACATTTTGCATAGTTCTATATCGAACATATGTAAATAGCAAACAACGGCACATTACACAGTTCTATCTCAGACATATGGAAATAGAAAATATCAGTACTCTTAGTCTCACAATGTCAAAAGACATGGCTAGGGAATAGCAACCAGTAAACAACAGTACATCAAGAATACGGAAATTGGCAAATAGATTATGGATAAATGCATCAGCCCAAGATTATGCATGGACCATACTCAAGTATGGGAGCAGATCTTCTCCAACAGAAAGAGAAGTGCAAAAAAGGAAGCGCTTGGCATCAGCGAAAAAAAGCTGCAGACACCTCTTCCTATGGTAGTAATTATACATAATGGTATCGGTGTGAACCTGCAAGACCACACACCGGTGTGATGAGTTAGCACCTAACGGGTTATTTATCACAAGCCTTGTATGCACATAGGAACGATGCATTAATATATCTAAGCAGAAGTAGAATAAGAAACACATTACACTGCACACAAACAAAATGTGACAAGAATTTCATGGCTATACTGATGGTAATGTCATGAGTAGCAAAGGAAAATAAACTAATGCATCTACAATGGTAAACTGATAGGGAAAATGTAAAGCATGACCTGTCCAGTACTGCAATCCAACAGAGCAGGTCATTGCATTGACAGACCAAACATATATTTATGATTTGATATATCGAAGACATATGTAATGAACAAGTTCCATAGGGTCGGTAATTATATCAAGTAATGAACAAGTTCCATAGCAGTAATGATGAGAGAGATTACATCAAGAACAAAGAAGGGCCTTAGCTCCATCTAGCAGGTTGCTTGCAAGTAAAAAATGAAAATATGTAGATACATCTGCAAAAAGTTCAGAGACACAACACTCTGCAACATGGATCTTATCAGTACTAGGTTCCTTGCAACTATGTCACATAACATGATGCTACCTGGATCTTATCAGTACTATATTTTTCAACCTTTGGAGTAAAACAGAACTAGTCGAATATATTTTTCAATAAGCATCTGCAAGCATCAATTATATTTTTCAAGCATATTAATAATGTGCAAATAGAAGAGATGCCCAAGGATACATAGTTTTTATGCGACAACCAGCTAATGTGAGGCACACATCTCATATAGGGAATTAAATTGAGTACAAATCATTAGGTACTCCTATACAAAAAATGTGAACCTACAAGAACCCTAGGACCCAACAGGAACCCTAGGACTCCTACAGGTCTAGAAAAGCCTATCTAACAATCTGGCATAACCTCTCTTGGGAACAAAATAGGTTCAGATCAAAATAAAAGGGGAGGATCCGTGCATACTTGATTTAGTCCATCACACCCCGCGAGATCGACCAGGTAAATAGAGCAAACATTACATCCCAGTAGAAAAAACAAGCTCCTATCATATTTATCAGAGCTATATCAGATCTGTATGAAAATATTGCAACATAGGATGATTATCTAAATCTCTTGTACTTATCTAGAACAAAAGAAAAGACATTGTCAAATAAGTGACATGTAGTAAGGAAGACTGAGTGTATTGGTTTCTGTTCTTATACCACATTAAAATGCTAGGGATAATTGACCAAAACAAGTGTCCCATAAGGTACATGCGGACATAAAGCTATTAATAATTAATAGGGGAAAACATGATTAGCTTAACTGGGTCATAGTAAACAATTTAGTTTTGTAGCACAAGAGTTTATTGGGTCACTTTAATGAGTGAATGTTTGAAGCATAATTGGAAACAATATAAAATATTTTATTGCTTAGGTCAAATGTTTTAATAAATATAGTGTTGCACTAACACTACTGGAAAACCATCTTCGGTTCGACGTGAACAAGGCCAGCATTCCCGTCCTGGAACAGCCCGCGACTAGTGGGAGCACTAGTCCCGGGTCGTGAGGCCTCTAACGGCTAGAAACGGCCGTAGTCACTAGTCCTGGGCCGGACCAGGTCATTAGTCCCGGTCCGTAATACGGCCCGGGACTAATAACCTGGAGCAGGCCAGCTGGTCCTTTCGTGGACTATTAGTCCCGGGTCGTATCATGGCCCGAGACTAGTTGTCCACCACTATATAGTCTGCTTCATGTCCTGTTGCCCTAAAGTATATGGTGGCCATTTTTCTCAAAGAAGCAAGAGAGTTCATGCCATTTTTTTCTCAAGATTTATCAAGATTTAGTTTGCAACACCTAAATCCAAAGCTTTTAAAGGTTAGAACTTCATTCTTTCATCTCTTATTGCTACTTTAGCTATATAATGCTCTAGAAGTATAGAGATATGGATCAATGCATGCATGCTATAGAAGTAGCGAGAAGGATTTTGATATATATGTGTAACAAATTTTGATTAGGCACATAGTTACTGAAAATTAAAATGTGTAATTTTAGAGTTTCAGAGCTTAGAATGGAATGAGGTTTTCACTGATAGAACAATAATAAAAAACTCCACATTTATCATGTTGGTTGTTTTCTCCAATTCATAAATTGGTGCATGTAAATTTTTCAAAATTCAAAATTAATGCTCTAGAAGCTCTCAATATAACTTGTAATAATTTTATCATGTTGTGTAATGGTTTTTGATATACTTTTACTATAATGCAGATGGTCCGGGAATGGATGTACGGTACTGACCGACGCTCTGCGAGTTCATTAAATGCGTGCATGCATTCATCCATGTTGCTGATGCAAACAAGCGCGATGGTTTTGTATTCTGTCCATGTAATGGATGTAGGAATCAGAAGGATTACTCTGACTCAAAAACCCTTCACAGCCACCTGTTGAAGTCCGGCTTCATGCCCAGTTATAATTGTTGAACCAAGAACGGAGAGAGAGGGGTTATAATGGAAGACAATGAAGAAGAGGAGGAGGATGACAACTATCATGGTTTCCCTGAGTATGGAGATACTTCCATGGGGGATGCTGAAGGGGAGGATGAAGAAGAGACACATGGTGAACCCGCTGATGATCTTGGTCGGACCATTGCCGATGCACGAAGAGATTGTGAAACTGAAAAGGATAGGGAGAAGTTCAATCACATGTTAGAGGATCACACAAAGTTGTTGTACCCAAATTGCGAAAATGGTCTGAAAAAGCTGGGTAGCACACTAGAATTGCTGCGATGGAAGGCTGAGTGTGCTATACCTGACTCCTCATTTGAAAAGTTGCTGAAAATGATGAAGAATATGCTTCCAAAAGATAACGTATTGCCTGCCAGTATGTACGAAGCAAAGAAGGTTGTCTGCCCTTTAGGTTTAGAGGTTCAGAAGATACATGCATGCCCTAATGACTGCATCCTCTACCGCGGTGAGGAGTATGAGAATTTGGATGCATGTCCGGTATGCACTTCACTTTGGTATAAGATTAGACGAGATGACCCTGGTGACGTTGAGGGCGAGCCCCTCCCCCGGAAGAGGGTTCCTTCCAAGGTGATGTGGTATGCTCCTATAATACCACGATTGAAACGCTTATTCAGAAACAAAGAGCACGCCAAGTTGTTGCGATGGCATAAAGAGGAACGTAAGTCAGACGGGATGTTGAAACACCCCGCTGATGGGTCGCAATGGAGAAAAATTGATAGAAAGTACCCGGACTTTGCAGATGACGCAAGGAGTTTAAGGTTTGGTCTAAGTACATATGGCATGAATCCCTTTGGGGAGCAGAGCTCCAGTCACAGCACCTATAACCTTCCTCCTTGGTTGTGCATGAAGAGGAAGTTGATTATGATGCCAGTATTGATCCAAGGTCCTAAGCAACCCAGCAACGACATTGATGTGTACCTAAGGCCATTAGTGGAAGAACTTTTACAGTTGTGGCACGAACCCGGGATACGCGTGTGGGATGAGCACAAGCAGGAAGAATTTAACCTCTGAGCATTGCTTTTCGTAACAATCAATGATTGGCCTGCTCTTAGTAACCTTTCAGGACAGTCAAACAAGGGATATAATGCATGCACACACTATTTAGATGAGACTGAAAGTATATATTTGGGACATTGTAAGAAGAATGTATACAATGAGCATCATCGATTTCTTTTGCCCAAGCATCCCTTAAGAAAGAAAGGAAAGCATTTCAACGGTCTAGCATGTCACTAGACGGAGCCTAAGGAGCGTACTGGTGCTGACATATTTGATATGGTCAAAGATTTGGATCAGATGGTAACCTTTCGAAAGGGTCCTGGAGGAAAATCTGTTCCGAAGGACGCTTAAGGACACGCACCCATGTGGAAGAAGAAATCTATATTTTTGGAGCTACCATATTGGAAATTCTTAGAGGTCCGCTCTGCAATCGATGTGATGCATGTGATGAAGAATCTTTGCGTGAACCAGCTAGGATTCTTGGGCGTGTATGGAAAGACAAAAGATACACCGGAAGCACGAAAGGACCATCAACGTATGAAAGACCCAGATGGCCTGCATCCAGAATGGTTTCAAGGTCATGCTAGCTACGCTCTTACCAAACAAGAGAAGGAAATATTTATTGAATGCCTAAGCAGTATTAAGGTCCCGTCTGGCTTCTCGTCGAATATAAAGGAAATAATAAATATGGCAGAAAAAAAGTTCCAAAACCTAAAGTCTCATGACTGCCACGTGATTATGACGCAAATGCTTCCGATTGCATTGAGGGGGCTTCTACCAGATAATGTTCGAGTACCCATTGTGAAGCTATGTGCATTTCTCAATGCAATCTCTCAAAAGATAATCAATCCTGAAGATCTACCACGGTTACAGAATGATATGGTCCAATGTCTTGTCAGTTTTGAGTTGGTGTTCCCACCATCCTTCTTCAATATTATGACGCACCTGCTGGTTCACCTAGTCGAAGAGATTTCCATTCTCGGTCCAGTATTTCTACACAATATTTTTCCCTTTGAGAGGTTCATGGGAATCTTAAAGAAATATGTTCGTAACCGTGCTAGGCCAGTAGGAAGCATCTCCAAGGGCTATGGAACAGAGGAGGTCATTGAATTTTGTGTTTACTTTGTTCCTGACCTTAGGCCGATTGGTCTTCCACACTCGCGGTATGAGGGGAGACTGAGTGGAAACGGTACTCTAGGAAGGAAATCAATAATATGTAGGGACGGACATTCTTACACCGAAGCACATTACACCGTTCAACAATATTCTATCTTGGCAGCCCCATATATCGAGGAACACAAGAAAATCTTACGCTCCAACAACCCTGGAAAGCATGATTCTTGGATTAGAGATGAACACATGAAGAGTTTTGGCGGTTTGTTGCAACATCTCATAAAAAACAACACTCTTGGAGATCAGCTATACTTGTTGTCTAGGTCACCATCTTCGACTATATCGACTTTCCAAGGGTACGAGATAAATGGGTATACATTTTACACGATAGCCCAAGATAAAAAGAGCACCAACCAAAACAGTGGTGTCCTCTTTGATGCAACAGACAACAATGGGTCAAAGACCACATGTTATGGTTACATAGAGGAGATATGGGAACTTGACTATGGACCTACTTTTAAGGTCCCCTTGTTTCGGTGCAAATGGGTCAAGCTGACAGGAGGAGGGGTTGAGGTAGACAAGAAATACGGAATGACATCGTTGGATCTCAACAATCTTGGGTACTTAGACGAACCATTCGTCCTAGCCAATGATGTGGCTCAGGTTTTCTATGTGAAGGACATGTCTACCAAACCTTGAAAAAGAAAAAATAAGAAAAATAATACATCAGACGATGAGCCAAAGCGCCACATAGTTCTTTCAGGAAAAAGAAACATCATGGGAGTGGAGGAAAAGACAGACATGTCAGAAGATTGTGATAAGTTTCATGAAATTCCGCCCTTCGCGGTGAAGGATGACCCAAGCATCATGTTAATGAATGAAGATGCTCCATGGATACGACAGGATCAGAAAGGAACACACGCGAAGAAATGATATGTAATAATTGTAACATTTTATGAGTGAAGATGCTCCATGTGTCCATTTTTATAGTGTTGTCTACAAACAATCTTGATTGTGTTAGTCCCGTTTTGTGGATAGACCGGGACTACATGAGGGCCTTTAGTCCTGATTCATACTTACCATTAAGATCTGATCTCCAAACATGTGAGGTCACATATTATGGAGTGCCTCTATGACCAGTTTCTCGGAGATGCCGGAGGACTGGGCTCCGACGACATCTCCCTGAAACTGGCCGTAGTGGTGTCCCTGCTCTCAAAAACCATCTTGAAGCTTGTAAATTCTCTAACTAGCTCAATACGCCTGGGAGCTAACTAATTTCACATATTAGGGAGTGCCTCTATGACCAGTTTCTTGGAGATGACGGAGGACTGGGCTCCGACGGCATCTCCCTGAAACTGGCCGTAGTGGTGTCCCTGCTCTCGAAAACCATCTTGCAGCTTGTAACTTCTCTAACTAGATCAATACGCTTGGGAGCTAACTAATTTCACATATTAGGGAGTGCCTCTATGACGAGTTTCTTGGAGATGCCTGGCCCCCTTTAGTCATAATCATGCCTAGTCCTATAGTACGCAGCTTCAGGGTCTTCTTCGTCATCTTCATCATCATCGTCATCGTCACCTGCCACTCTGGGGATCCTCAGCCCAGCCATGGCATATACCAGGGGCCATTCCAGCCTCGGATTCACGACGGGTGGGGGAGGGGTTTCCTGGAAGACGATGTCGCTACCGTCGGGCCGGTGTAGGGCCTTTTTGTGGCTTTGTGGCGGGTGGACTCGTGGTAACCACAGGCGAGGATGGTCTCCCCCGGCGATGTAGCGCATCACTCCGATGATAGTACGGTTCGCCCACCACAGACGACGGTCGGCTTCGTTGTGGTTCACCGGGGGCGGGCCATCACCCTCATACCTGGCGAGCTCCCTTTCCCGCTTATTAGCGAAGAAGACATTCTAGGTGTCATAGTTTTCCGGATCCCACTACGGATCCATCCGCTGCTCCGGCGTGAGCTCGTGGTAGAAGTGGTTTGTGATGGCCTCTTGGCGTGCGTAACCTTGAGGGACAGGAGGGACAGGAACCCATCCAGCGCTCAGCATCCAGCCGGCGGGCGGCTGGTAGCCCGGCGGACAAGGGTTGTTAGAGGCGCACAGCGCCTCGGTCTCCTCGAGGGTCAGAATGGCCCAGTAGGCGTTGTCCATTATTCTAAGAGAGGAAGGTGTGGATGTGTGGATAGCCATGGTGCGGTCGCCCTAGATATAGACGGAAAGGGCGGGAAAACTTGGCGTGAAGCTTTGGGAAATGGCGGGAAATATCTTTAGTCCCGGTAAGTGACTACATCCGGGACTAAAAGCTCTCTTAGAAAGGAAAGGGCGGGAAAACTTGGCGGGAAGCGGTGGGAAATGGCGGGAAATATCTTTAGTCTCGGTTTGTGACTACAACCGGGACTAAATGGATATTATATTAATATTTTTTATATTTTTGTAATAATAATAGACATATTATTTGTTTTATTTGGGATTTTACAGTAAAAGATATTATTTTCCAAAGTTTTATATTTGATTTGAATTAAAAAAAGAAATTTACAAATGAAATAATTTATAAATGATGCAAACAGATAAATCGATATTATATTAAGATTCTTTATATATTTCTGATAATAATAGACATATTATTTGTTTTATTTAGATTTTTACAATAAAAGATATGATTTTCCAAAGTTTTATATTTGATTTGAATTAAAAAAAGAAATTTACAAATGAAATAATTTAGAAATGATGCAAACAGATAAAAGGATATTATATTAGGATTCTTTACATTTTTCTGATAATAATAGACATATTATTTGTTTTATTTGGGATTTTACAATAAAAGATATGATTTTCCAAATTTTTATATTTGATTTGAATTAAAAAAAGAAATTTACCAATGAAATAATTTATAAATGATGAAAATAGATAAATGGATACTATATTAAGATCCTTTATATTTTTCTGATAATAATAGACATATTATTTGTTTTATTTAGATTTTTACAATAAAATATATGATTTTCCAAAGTTTTATATTTGATTTGAATTAAAAAAAGAAATTTACAAATGGAATAATTTAGAAATGATGCAAACAGATAAATGGATATTATATTAAGATTCTTCATATTTTTCTGATAATAATAGACATATTATTTGTTTTATTTGGATTTTTACAATAAAAGATATGATTTTCCAAAGTTTTATATTTGATTTGAATTAAAAAAAGAAATTTACAAATGAAATAATTTATAAATGATGCAAAAAGAGAAGTGGATATTATATTAAGATTCTTTATATTTTTCTGATAATAATAGATATATTATTTGTTTTATTTGGATTATTACAATAAAAGATATGATTTTCCAAAGTTTTATATTTGATTTGAATTAAAAAAGAAAATTTACAAATGAAATAATTTATAAATGATGCAAACAGATAAATGGATATTATATTAAGATTCTTTATATTTTTCTGATAATAATAGACATACTATTTGTTTTATTTGGATTATTACAATAAAAGATATGATTTTCCAAAGTTTTATATTTGATTTGAATTAAAAAAAGAAAATTTACAAAAAAACAATTAGTCGCGGGTCGTGGCTGGACCCGGGACTAAAGGGAGCCTACGCGCGCGAAAACGAAGTGGCCGAAAAAACCCTTTAGTCCCGGGTCATGGCTTAACCCGCGACTAAAGGGGGGGTCTTTAGTCGCGGGTTAAGCCACGACCCGGGACTAAAGACTCTTAGTCGCGTCCCGTGGCTTAGCCCGGGACTAAAGGGGTGACCCTTTATATACCACGCGCTCGCCCCTGGCGCGCCCAGCCAACACTTAGAAATATTTGACGACGAAGACGAAGACGAAGACGAGAAGACGAAGATGAAGACGAAGACGTGCTGCCCGCCGGCCGATTCCCGCGGCGTCGCCCTCGTCTCCGGCCGCCCCTCCGTACCGCAGAGCCGCCGCACGCCGCATCGCCGAGCCTTCGCACCGCCTTGCCGTGTCACCGCCCGTCATACGTGTCGCGTGCGTCGTGCCGTCGTGACGCGCCGCCCCGCCGTGTCGCGCCGCCCTGCAGTGCTGCACCGCCTCGCCGCGTCGTTGTTCCTCCAGCCGCCCACCTCGCCGGAGGTGGTTATTTAATTATATAGTCTAGTATTAATTATATATTTAGGTTTTTGTATAATTAGTCTAGTATTAATTAGTCTAGTATTAATTAGTAGTATATTTAGGTATTTGTATTAATATTTATTATTATTATTAGTAGTAGTAATATTTAGGTTTTGTATAAATTTTATTCTTAGTATTTATATTATTATTATATTATTAGGAAATGTTAGTACTTTTTATAGTTCTTTTTATAGTTTCTTGTGATATTTTTTTTATAGTTTTTAGGATTAGTTATTGTTTTAGTTATTAGGATTAGTATTAGGATTATTATAATTAGGATTATTATAATTAGTTTTATTAGGGTTTTTTGTTATAATTTTTTTCTATAGTTTTTTATATTAGGGTTTTTTTGTTTTAGTATTAGGATTATTGTTTTAATTAAAATATTAGAATTAGGATTAAGTATATTGTTTTAGTTATTTTTTTGTTTTATTTATTAGGATTATATTATTTTATTAGGGTTATTTTTTTTAGTTATTATGATTATTATTTTAGCACAAATAATATTAGGATTATTATAATTAGGATTATATTGTTTTAGTTATTAGGATTATTGTTTTTTCTAACCTGTTTAACTCTCATTTTGTTATATATAATTAAGTCATGGATCCATCCGAAGATCCTGGTCACATCGGTGAAGGTTTTCTTCAGGGCATGATAAGAGGTGAAATTCCTCTTAATATTACTACCGGCGAAGATATTTTGCTCGAGGAAGAGATATCCTCATATCTGAATCCATCCGGTGATGGACTAGAGGAAAACCTAATGTACCAAGGGGAAGATTAGATGGACGAAGGGCAAACAAATAACAATAATAATGATGGCCCCTCGACAGGATCCGGCGAGGTACATATATATATATATAAAGTCTCTTGTTACCTCTATTCATTAACAGATCTAGATATATATTAATCACTCTCTCTTCTTATTTTAGCCCACCGGATCGAAGCAATCGACAACTCGAACGAAACGAGGGCCAACCAAAAAGTTGGATGGTAATCAGAGGTTCACCATCGAAGAAATAGATGATGATGGTGAACCGATTGCTCGAGAGAAGCACCGGAGGATGTTTATAAATCAATGCGGGGTGCTTGTTAGGGACAACCTGCCGATCACCATCCAAGAATGGAATCAGTCAAAGAAATCCCGTGAAGAATCTAGCTATGTCACCAATGATGCCAAAGATGACCTTTGGCAGAAGATCATAGCACATTTCATACTACCTCCAGAGTATGAAGAATTTGAGGTATATGGTATTACCCCAAGGCCGGGTGGGCTTGAAAATATAGCGAAAGTGAAGGAGTGGGCTCTAAGCAAGATGGCTGAACTATACCGGAACTAGGAGAAAAGTTTATACGCGAAATATGTCGCGAAAAAGAAAACTCCAGACTTCAAAGGACTAAACGAGAAGTTGATAGAACAGTGGCCCGATTTTGTAAAGTACAAGTAATCTGATAAAGCAAAGGCAAAGTCGGAAAAGAACGCGTTAAATGCTGCCAACAAGAAATATCATCATAAAATGGGGACAAGTGGCTACAAGAGTGTCGTCCCTAAGTGGGAAACTATGGATAAGAACATGAGGGCTAGAGGCGTCACTCCTGGTACAGATGGATGGCCCAAGAGGTCAAAGCACTAGTGGTACGTGCACGGGGGATCCTTGGACCTAGAAACAGGGAAGGCATTATTTCATGATAAAATTCTAAAACCCTCCCAAGACCTTATTCAAGTAATGAACGATGCTCAATTGGGATTGTTCCGTCCCGAGAGAGAGAACGACGAGCTAACACACGCCCTAGGGAATCCTGAAAAGGGAGGACGAACACGAGGCAAAGGCGCCGGTGTCTCGTGGAAGAAAGGGTTTCCTCGGTAGGATGCCAGTTACAGAAGCCATCAGAGAAAGAAGGACCGGGAGGCAGACCGGATCTCCAGGGTAGAGCAGGACCTAGCTGATCTGAAGAACCTCATGCATGAAATTAGCCAAAGGCCGCCGTCGTCAACCCACCCGCGGTCTGATAATCCTGCATTGGATCTTAGCCAGCGAAGAAGCAGTGTGGCTTCCACGGAGGTCTAGGCTGATGATCAAGCATTGCTGGATGATGCACCGACTCCTCACTACCCCGTGGATGATGTCAGGGAGATGGCACAATGTGAGCTACATCAGCCAATGAACAACCTGTCCTTCAAGGTGGCGATCGGCACTGCTTTACCTTGTCTACGTGGAGCACTCCACCGTTCACTTCCGATTCCACCAGGCTATGCTCGTGTCACGGTGGATGACATACTGGAGGATTTTGCGGACCTAGAGATTGAAATCGCTATGCCTGAAGGCCTTACAAAACTAGGAGATGTCAAGCACAACATCATTCTATGGAATAAGAAGTACATCAAGTTTCCAGGCTCGGCGCCAAGGCCACCTACTCCGAGGAATCCAAGTCCACCCCATATCGAATATCGTCAACCTCCAAGTCCACCCCAACCCGATTATAGCCAACCTCCAAGTCCACCCCGTCCCGCTAACGATCGCCGCAGCAGGAGTACATCAAATCGATCTTCGCCTCCGCGCAATAATCGTTCTCCGCCTCCGCCTCCGTGCAATACTACTACCTCGTCAAAGAAACGGCAGTTCGACGGTCCCCCGCGCCCAACATCGAAGAAAGTTCAAACGACGAAGATAGTCTACATCCCGCCGGCTCTTCCAAAGAGACCTTATTACAAGACCAATGAGGAAACTAACGCGGGTGTGGCTGCCCCAGTTAAGGCGCATTTTGCACCCAAAAAGCCTGAGCCAAAGGTGATATATAATGAAAAAACCAAAAAGTTGGCCAAGTACTTTCTTGAGTAACCATCCCAGATATCGATGAATCTAGAATCAGACTATGACCGAGAGATTATTAAGCAAGCCCAGAAGAAAAAATCACAAGTGCAAAAAGCGGGAAGCAAGTTGCCCAGCTCGGAGCACAGAAGAATCAATCGGTCGCCCCGCTCAAATTCATTTCAGACCTCGACAAGGCCTTCAGAGCGGAAACGGATATGGACATTCAAATAATGGACCCCAGAGCCCGTAATAATGCTGCACTTATGGGAATCACTGTATCGCAGGCCAAAGCACTTGCTACCGAAGCAAATATGTCTCTTGGTCAATATTTAGGCTATGAAGATACGCTAGTGGGTCAGATAGTACGACAGTATGTCCAAGGGGAGCCTCTAATCAGTAATGAGGAGCTCGCGCGTCTATCCACACATATGTGAAATCTGCACGAATGGTACATGTCGCAAGCAAAAAAAGCATCAGAAAGATTGGTTTCCGGTGGACGTTAGAAAGGAGCATCACTTCAAACCATACTCGATACAGGTTCAAATGACTAAACTGTTTCAGTTATACAACCAGCGCGTCCTCGACAAATCTATCATTGGTTGCTACTGTCTGTAAGTGATTTATTTCTATAATTAAGTTTGTAGCTCAGCTCGTTCATTGCATTTAATATATTATCCTAACTATATATCCTTTTGTATGATGATATTATATTCTGCAAAATGAAGATGCTTGAATGCAAAAGAGCTAGAAGATACGACGTTGGGTTCATTGACCCATATATCGTTAATGAATATACGTTAAATAATCACCCCAAGGACGTGGAGGAAGACCTGTGCAGGTTTTTAACCGAGAATAATTTTGTTAAGGAAATACTATTTCCTTACAACTTCAAGTGAGTGTTTATATCTTGTACACATTTTATTTTTTAATACTCGATGAGCTATGCATGTATGCTTATGTAAACGTTCGCAGATTTCACTTGATCTTGCTAAACATTCAAGTTGACAACTCCCTAGTTGAAGTCCACGAGTCATTAAGTTGGGACCAAGAGCAGTGGAGCGACCTGAAAGCAATGCTCCATAAGTAATTTCAATCATTATCACATTATATCGTCCTCTTTCATTTATTTCCTGATATCAAGTAACTAATAATTTCTTTGTTCATTTTCTTTGCCGAGCAAGTGTTGGACACGGTTCAGACAGAAAATACCAGGTCCATTCAAAGAGGAGATAACTTGTAAAATGGTGAAGAGTTTACATCAGCCACCGGGAGCTTATTTATGTGGATACTACGTCTGCGAGTACATCCGCGAGTTACCCAGTGAGCAGAAAGTTGACTCATATTTTATTTATGATTTGCGGAAGAAACTAAACCTAGACCAGCACATAAGAGCAATTCAAGAGGAGCTAGCGGGATTTATGATGAAGGAAGTCCTTGATGTACATGGAGAGCATTATGCGGATGACGTGGAACTCGATTTGCCTTAGTCATCTTCATGTAGCTGATATGATATATATATTCATCAGTGACCATGTAATTTCAAAACATTTCTTCCTTTTGATATGATTGATTATATGTATGCTTGCAAGGGATCGATTAATTATATAAATGCATCGACGTGTAGTGTGTATGTAGTAGAGTATAATATGTATACTGAAATATATGTTTGAATTATAGTGAAACACAAAACGAAAAATGAACGAAATGGCAAAAAAAAGGAAATACACAATCTCTGCTGCGGCAGAGAAACACACAATTCTCTGTCGCGGCAGGAAACCTTTTAGTCCCGGGTGATGTTACGGCCCGGGACTAGAGGGTTTCCGCCCCCCGCGGAGTTGAAACAACCACGTGGCTGTTATCAGTCGTGGGCCGTAGCAAGCCGGGACTAGAGGGGGGGCTCTAGTTCCGTTTTCGCAGTCCCGGGCCCAAAACCGGGACTAAAGACAGTTGCGGCCCGGGACTGTAGGCACTTTTTCCACCAGTGTAAAGCCACGTATGTCCAGAAAAAGCCCACAAATCATTACTTGGCCAATGCGAAAGTTTTTCTCCAAATCTACAAATCCACTAAGAACAGTTATATTCAATATATAAGAATGTTGCATTGTAGTGTTCAACAACTTGTAATAAAACCGTATAGCATAGGAAATTAAGAGTGACAATAATTTCAACTAATCCTGCGGGGTAGTGTGCCCTCCTTTTCACCCTGATTGAGATGAAGTGTAGGTTCATTGTTGCGAAGGATCTTAAGTAGTTTCTTTGTGAAGCAAATATCACAAAACTTAGATGATTGTAGTATCTAGATGGTCTAGCACTCTAGTCAATATAAGAAAAAAATCAAATAAGAGTACTGCAATAATAAGTGCTACTTTGACATGAGTAACATTCATTAGCAGGACACATGCTTCTACTTTGAAATTATACAATGAGTTTCATGGTGCATAAATAAAATTCAGAACACATGCTTCTGCTCGTAATCATCTAAGTCACGACAGAAATGTGGTATTGCTGCTACCTTTTCTTGACTTTGATTAATGCAGAATCGCTAAACCGTACTGGAACTGACCTACTATGGAACATAAATCATCGGTTGATGCTGCATGGTCGCCTTGCCGTCGCTGTCCTGACCGCCGGCCAGCTGCGTCGCTAGCATCAGTCTCATCCCAGTTGGGCCGCAGATCTTGGGGCGTCGGGCGTTGTCTTGGTGTCCACAACCTGGAGGGAGATGAACGTGCACGGCCAGATCAGCGGTCGTCGGGCGCAGCGCTGCTCACGGTCGTATCTAGGGGAGCCTGAAGAGAGAGACAGACAGACAGAAGGGATTGTTAGAGAACGCTAGAGAGAGAGGGATGGGATGGAAAGAGAGAAGGGGTCGCACGACTCGTGATGGAAGGAAGCGGGGGAGTATACCTTCATGTAGATACTCTCGCGGGCCTCCTCCCTATCACCGAGCACCTTGTCGCCAGTGTGTACCGCATTCGGATCAACACGAAGCTCACCGTCGCTGACCCGTCTGGGGTCCTCGACGCCACAACTCTGCCTGCCCCCATTGACATCGCCGCCTGAAACCCTAGAGATGGGAAGGACCTGAAGTGAGGGAGGAAAAGAGAGGAGGGACATGGCGGCGAAGGTCAGGGAGGGGAGGCGGCGGCTGGAAACCGTTTTGGTCTATCGCACCTCACAATGGGTGGCGGCGACGGAGAGAAGAATAGAGTGGATGGCGGCGGGGAATGAACAGAAATCTAGGGTTTGGTGGGACTTAACAAAATTTATGGTCTATCGCGCCTCTGATATTTGGTTTTCCTTTGCGTGACTAGGCGCGAGGTGGGTGGCAAAGGTTAATATTTCCCGGGTCTAGGCGCGATTAATGGTGCCAGGTCATCGATCCATGGGAAATTTCATCACTTCACAATCTCAACCGTTGATCGTGTTCATATCCAACGGCCGGTGTTTACCTCTCTTATATCTCATTGGTTATGATGATTTCACGTATTGAAATCATGACGTTTTTTAGCTAAATCGTCTTAATTATTCAGAGTTTTGACTCTCCCAAACGGCTTATGACCATCTGGTGTGAAATCGTCATAACTCTATGACGATTTTATCCACGGTCACAATTAAGAGGTCATAGGTTGACATATTTCTTGTAGTGGACCGCCTTCAAGGAGCAGAGCGGGAACGCCACCTCCTAGTCAACTGACACGAAGACCCGATCAAGGACACTAAGGATCGGGGCGAGCTTCTTATTGGTCCATGTATATCTAGTGCCCACCCGCGTGATCTCGCGGAGGGAAAGGTCCGCAATGCAGTCATTGAACATATGCATCCTAGGGAGGTCAACATTGGCCGAGCTCTTGTCTTCCGAGAAGCGGATCAGGTTGAAGTCTCCAGCTATCACCACCGGGATATCAGTCCGTTCCACTTTCGACTTGAGCTACTGCAAGAACTCTGCCGACCTCCTATGGTCCGCGGGGCCATAGACAATGATCATCTCCCACTTGAGATGAGACTGTCTAAGGGTGAGGGACATGCTCACAAAGAATTCCCCGCGGTCCATATCATCAACCTCGAAGGTTTCCTCCTTAACGCCAAGGAGGATACCACCCAAGTGGCCCACCACCGGCAAACAAGTCCACGCAAACCTGTAGCGACTAAGACCGTCCAGCTCCACCATAGAGAAATCGTGGCAAATCGTTTCCTGGAGCCTGACAATATCCAGAGACTCGAGGCGAATGTAATCTTTAATCTGGCGACAACGACCATCGTGACCGAACCCCCTGATGTTCCAGATGAACGCCCGGAAGGCCCGAAGGAAGTCCATCTAGAAACTCAGAGCTGGGGGGCCCTTAGTGGAGGCAGAGCAGGCACGACATCGATGCTAGGACTTCTCAGGTGCTTTGGGTGGTCTCCCCCGAGGCCTACCCGGGGGGGGCAGGCTTCTAGGTGACCCCCCTGCCATCAGGTGCGGGAGGTGGATCCGAGCCTTAGTCAAAGCTAGAGGCCCTATCCTTAGCAAGGATCTGGGAGCGTTCGCGCTCCCGAGCATCGCGAGCTCGGGCGGCCGCGATCGCCCCCTTGTACCCCTCCCTCGCCTTAATGGACACGATCTGAGACATCCTGTGCCCCTTATCACCACGAAAGACAATTCCACAGTCATCAGCCACCTCTCCCAAATGGGCCAGAGGAACCGCAACAAGAACCTAGAAGCTGGAACCCGCGACACCCGAAGAAGCTGGAACAGAAAGGGAGGGGAGGGAGGAGGTACCTGAGAACTAATCGCGGGCGGTCATGCAACGGGTTGCGCGCTCCTCCACCATCGGCTCTGGTCCAGACAGGCCAGTCCTGTCGCCAGCCAAGCGGACACTGTGGCGGGAGGGCAGAGAGGGGAGGGCGTGGGGCCCTCGGGCGACACACCGAGGACGGCGTCGCAGGAGGCACGTCGGCAAGCAAGGCTGGGGCCACGATGGCAAGGTCCGGTGTGTCCGGAGCGAGGGCGTAGCACACCACCCCTGGAGAGTGTGGCAAGGACCGAGGGCACACCACCATCCCCACACTCCCGGAGGTCACCACCTCAGGCGAGGAAGGAGGGGAGCGGGGGGAGCGGCGTCCCGAAGCCGGCTGGAGGTCGGCGAGGTTGGAGCCATACAGAGCGATGTCGAGGCCAAGGGAAAGCGGCGGGTCGGGCCAGAAGCAGCGAGGGGGGTCCACTAGAGCCACCTTGGCAGGGGCACTCCAGGAGAGGGGGCGATGGTCCGGGAAGAATTGTCCCCCTCCAGGGAGCTCCCCTCTAGGGACCGGCTGGGCTCCCATGGCCTGGGAGGCCAGGGGGTCTCCCCCGCCCCTGCAAGGGTTGAGGAGGCGGAGGGGATGCGCCAGTCGTCAGCAGAGAGACCGGGTCGATGCCAGAGTCACTGTCCTCAAAGGAGTCATCGTCCTAGGCCCCGCCCCCTTTTCCTGCCCGTCATCAGCCGGGAGGGAGGGGAGAGGGTGAAGGGGCCACCCCAGCCGGGGCAGTCTCCTCGTCCAGCTCCACCAGGAGGTCCCTTCCCACACGGTCGAAGAAGAAGCGAGGGAGAGAGACTGGGAAGATCGCGGTATCTGGGCAAAGCAGCCTCATCCGAACCGCCCCATGACCCGCGAGAGACCACGCGTCCACCTCCAGGGGCTTGCCCACTGCTTGGGCCACGAGCGAAACGATCTTGGCTTGGCGGGCCTTAGAAGGCAGCCTAGACAGGCGGACCCACACCTCAGAGAGTGTGCGCACAGACTCCTGAACTGCCAGAGCGGGGTGGATGGAGACCTTCAGCTGGTGGATCGGAAGACTGAACGACGAACCGCAAGCACACATGCTCAAAATCGCGACGAAGGGGAAGGACACCATGAACTCGGAAGCGGAGACGCGTCGGACAGGCTACTCATGGCCCGGGAGGACCGCGCGCAGCTCCTCCTGAACCAGCGACTCCGTCACCTCAACGGACATGGGAGGATCCTGGGCGGGCAAGACCATGACCATGGCCAGGTTCTCTGGCACCATCATTTGAACCCCTCCCATATCCACGAAGTAGAACCCTCCATCCACTCCATGGCCATAATACTCCAAACATTCCCTGGGGCGCGGAGCGACCGGGACGCCACCCGCCCCCCCAGGAACAGAGGCATGCCCCGAAGCCACGGCGGCCGAGGCCGACTTCTTCTTCTTGCTCTTCTTCTTCTTCTTCTTCGCTGCCGGCGCTTCTGCGCCACACTCTCACGCTGACCCTGCGGCTCCGGGGCGAAATGGCCTGGCTCGCGACACACGCGCCACGAGGCAGCATCGGCCCGGCCCTCTCCCGAGCGGCTCGGGGCAGTCCCGTCCCTGGCCTGCAGTGCCGCGCCCCGCGCTCTACGTCAGGGGGAGGCACGGGGGGCGCATCCCTGCCCCGCGGTTCCTCGAGACGGCGTCGGGCCGAGGCGGCGAGCGGGAGGCAGGCCGCATAGGCTGGTGGCGAGGGGGGGGGGGGGCGGCGGTCCGAGTGGCGGAGACCCTGATGGCCGCGGGCAGGGAAGGCGCGCCTGTCAGCAGCGGCGGGAAATCTGGCCGGGGTGCGCTCGCGGCGGGGCGGCGGGGACCGGCGGGAGGGAGGACCGGCGGGTCGCAGGACTGCGAGGCCTGGAGGCAATCAGCACCTCCCGGTAGCTCCGCAGCGGCGAGGGATCGACGAGGGGATCGGTGGTGGTCGGCGAGGAAGTGGCGGCGGTGGAGCCCAGAAGCTGGCGAGGGTGAGGATGTACAAGCACAGTATCAGGGGCTAGGGTTCTCCGATGGCGCCCTGCCTCAACCACTGGCCCCATGGTGGGCTGGGCCCAGCCTCGCCCCCATGTACTACGGTACCGCGGCGTAGCAGCCGCCATCGTCGTGTACGACATCTCCAGCACGGTCAGTGACAAGTCTTTTCTGCTGGTAGCAGTCTGCTCTGAAGCCTGAATATGTAACGGAACACAACGAATGATTCGATCGTGTTGATGATGAAAACTGAAATTAGTTGTGCCGTGCTGCTTCATGATCGATCTTTAATTTGTTCGATTTTTCTACGTGGGCGTCAGGATTCGTACATCCCAGCAAAGAAGTGAGTAGTAATATACAGAAGCCAAGGACGTGTCGCGTTTCCGTACAATCAGCTTCAGTTTGGTTCCAAGAACGCACTCTGCTTCCTGTCCCTGAATCTTTCAGTCGCCTCCCGTGACTGAACTGGATTTCAATGCTTACATCCTGTGCATGTCTACACAGGGAATCCTAATTTGTTGATGACGTTAGTGGGAAAAAAGTTCGATCTGCAAGAGAAGACGAAGGTCAGGACACAACATCTGTCAAACCCATCATCGCGTTTCTCTCTGACGGCAGGAAGGGTTGGAGTACGCGGAACGAAATGGCCCCTCTTCTTCCTAGAGACGTTGGCGAAGATGGCGCGGAATGTCCGCGAGCTCTTCTACGAGCTAGGTAAGACCGTACGGGCTGACTGATAAACTTCTGAATCGGTGCATGCTCATTTAATTTATAAATATCGTCAATTGATCGATCGATCATCAGCCTGACTGACCAGTGGCGGCATGTTTTGCATTAATTGGCAGCGGAGAGACTGGTGAAGGTGCGACCGAATCGTCCCGCCGAGATGGTCCTGTACGAACGGTGTGGCGGGGCCGCGGGGGTGGTGGAGAATGGTTCCGTTGCTCCGGGTGATCCATGATACATCGGCGCTAATCAAGCAACTCATTTATGTGCTAATTAAGCAAGATGGATAGGAGAAGATGCTTGTGGATCAAGCATAATACAGGTTTTTCTTCTAACGCTCTTCTTAGTGATTAATGAAGCTCTCTGAATTCACAAAAAAGCTATATATTTTCACTAATAAGAACACAAAAATGATATACAGCTGCATAACCGATCATACATACAGTCTCAACATACAAATTCCCACTGGATTGAATAATATGATTTTGTTACAATTGATCACATCATGAAAACACGACGCATGCAGTTCATTCGATAAAAAATACAATGATCATGGCCATCAGATAGAGGAATACAAAGATTCCTAAAACTACCATTTCAGGTGCAACTCGACGACTCGGCTCCGCGCCGGGCCATCCAAGGGACCGTGCCTCGGCCTCTGTGACGAAGCTTCTGCGGTGGTGCAGCTTGTTCCTGCCACCTCTGCTAGCCTTAACCGCGCGCCCGCTAGCCTCGCCGTCGCTGTCCTCCTTCTCATCGCTCATGTTTGGCCCGTCGTCGATCACGGTGCCGAGTGGGAGCCCCCACGTGTCCCTGTCATCCCTGTTGTCGTATCCCTCGAAGTCGGAACCCGTCGGATCCTCATCATCCTCTGTGTCCTCGCCATCACCCTCCTCCTCCTCCTCCTCCTCATTATCATCATCATCTTGGGGGTTCTCCTCTTCGTCATCCTCCTCCTCTATCTCGTTCATCGTGCTCGTGGACGGCAGAGCGTAACCTTGGAACTGGACGAGGACCGCATCGGCATCAGCCTCAGCGACAGCGTCGCCTTCTCCTCTTGTCCTCATCATGAGATAAAAGCAGAACTCCTCATCCAGCTCCACCGGGGTCAGCAGCTTCGCGCGGGGCTTCTCGGATGACAGCACCCCGAGGATGACGTTCCGCATGCCGATCTCGACGCAGGCGGCCACGACGCCGGTGCTCTCCGGATCGACGAGGAAGACGTCGGTGACGCAGAGGGTCTCGCTGGCCTCCTTGGGCCCTGGCGGGGTTAACCTGATCTCCTGGCCGCTCTTCAACTGCAAGGACCAGCCGTGCTGCTGTTGAAACAGCTGCTCATCCATGTCCATGGCCATGCTCGTTCGATCTCTGCTGTTGCGTAGCTAGCCTCTTCGCTATCGTGAACTGAGACCTCTCGCTTGCGCTGTGCATCAGCCGCACCGATCCTGGTTGCTTATATTGACAATGGTGGAGACTCTAGTCGATTCTGATCTGTACAAGGGTAGGTGGCCCTTGCCGACTCGGACTTCTACTCCGAGAGGAATCGAGTGGACCGATTTACTGGCCGTTGCGGACTTTATCCGTACGTAATCCGGACATAAAGTCCAACACTCGATGGCACGTACAACCAAGTCACGTCTTTATCCGGACTTGTCAAGGTCTGCTTGCGCCGACTTTCTCGCCAAACACACGATTGAACCTAATAGTTACCAACAGAGGGAGCAGTTTTTTTTAAAACTTTGTACCTCGTCAAGGTGTACCTCTGCTCGGCCGAACGGCTAACAAAGCTAGCTCATGCCCCAAACAAATCATCCAGTATAATAATACCAACAAACAGTGAATAGTTTTTTTTTAAATAGTCTTTTGCCCCTGCTTTATAAATAAAGCCATACACGGCCGAACTAGTACAAGGTAATGAGGAACCCTTCTTATAAAGCAGATCAAAGATAGAAACAACAAAGAACATGAAAACATGACTCGCCACCGGAGACAGCGCCGAGACCCGGGGGGAAAGGAACTCCACGCCAACGCCCACAAGAGGGTAACGGCGCAACGCGCCACCGTCGACGAGATCGAAATGGTCTAGGGTTTTCACCTGGAGCCCTCACGTGGAGGTACCCACAACGGCGCCCTAGGAGGGTTACGACACCCGTAGGCATCGCCACCATCGGCGTCAAACGCGGGGCTTTCGCCCGAAAACACCTACACACATGCCCACTAACGGTTCGCCCACCGCCTCCGAGTCCGGTCTTCAGAGCATGATCTGGGGGAAGTCGAAGCCAAAGCGCCGCCACCACCAAGGTCTCCCGCTGTCCGCTCCTCGCCACCCCTGCGACCAAGGGGCAACACCATCACCACCGCCACGTCGCTTGCCAAAGCCACCCATGCGGTCCACCTTCCAAGGCCTCCGCCCCGGCGTCCATGAACTTGATCCCATGCCACGACCAACCTCACACCGAAGGGACGCCAGATAGGTCGAGGTGGGTGGGCACACGATCTTGTATCCATCGGTCCACGTAGCAACCTAGGTGAGGGGAACTGCCCACATCCACCCGAGGTGGTCGCTTCCGGATCCAACAGTGAATAGTTACAGAATTCAAAAGGTAGTCCTTTTTATAGAACTTCATGCAGGTGTTTTTTTGGAACCAAACTTGCCTTTCCTGTTTCCCCACTCTGAGCCTCAATCAAGAAGAAAATATATGTATTACAGTGTTTCTTTATAACGAAAAGGTAGTAGTACTGTAACAAAGATGGTTCTACTGCCTCCCTCGCTACATATAAGATTTTTTGGCAAGCCAAAGTATCTCATATATTTAGGAACAGAACAAGTAACTCTGTTCCAAATTGCTAGGATGCTTTGCTAAGTCTTTTCCTATTTCTTTCTTGTTATGGACATATATTCAGAATAAGACGGCAAACAATAAATGCATATTGCACAGTCCTAGTAGAAAGAATCTAACCGTACGACTCAACTCCATCATTTAAACACAAAGGACTCAGATTGGGATTGCATATACTCCCTCCGGGTTCGATTTATTAGACGCGCACGTAGTTTAATATCAACTTTGACCATTAATTTTGGTCAACAAATTTTACATAATATGTCACAAAATTATACCATTAGATTCATCTTTAAAAATAGTTTCCAATGATATATTTTTTAAGACATATATTGCATATTTTATTGGTTAAAATTGATGGTTAAATTTTTTTTAAACTATGTGCGTGCCAAATAAACTGAATCGGAGGAAGTACACAAAAGAAAACAATCACTCTCGGTTAAAAGCTTCCATTTGTTACAACTAGTATTGACCGGATTTGGGTTTTGACTTGAAACAACATATATAGTACTCTCGCCGATCCATCACAAGTGTCATTGATTTTAGTACAATTTTGCACTGAATCAACCACACTTACTATGGATCAAAGGAGTACATAAACACTATAGCAGGAGCAACAACAACAACACCACCGCTCCCGCCAGACAGGACTCTAACCAGCCGGAGCACCAAGCAAAACCTCCCTCCGACTTAACCACAATCAACACTTCTTTTTGATAGATTTAATTTGCATTTAATCAAAGAAGGCATATGTGAGCCAACTCCAACTGGCCTACAGTCAGCATACATGCAAAAACAAAAAAACAACTATATTTTCTTTCCTGAGGGGTTGAGCCAAGTACGAACATGGCAACATACACATCATCCTCTAAAATAGCATACATTCACTACAGAAAGGGCCAGCTGCCCTCGGCACAACCCGGAAATGCCATAGGTATAGGCTGTGCCAAGGGCAGCCCTCGGCGTAGATTGTCGGCATAGGGGTTACGCTGACGGCCACCCTTGGCATAACCTGTGCCGGCGGCTTTGTCCTCGGCGTAGCCCCTCGGCATAGACCGTTGTTCGTTAATATTTTTCAAAAAAAATTAATATTTTTAATTGTTTTAATCTCTCTCATTTTTAAATTGTTCGAATCTCTCTCACTCGGGACATTTTAACACTAAGTACATTTAATATTAGGTCAAATTATAGTTTTGTCAAACTTTCCGATCAGTCACCCATCCTCACACTACTCCACTTCCAGCACGCTTAACTTCTATGTTCCCTTTAGATGAGCTCCCGGGAAACAAATTATACCTTGTTGTCAATACTACCATATCAATCCTCTTAACTCTTATACAACTATGTCACACATCTTTATTTTTTGAAATTCCAAACAATTATTTAAGTAAACAATAATGAATACATAATAATAATATTGAATTCCAATGAAAATGAAATAAGTAATAAAAATAATATTATATTCATTTTTGCCATTATTATTATATAATATGACATAATTAATATCTTTAAATATGTAAATCAAAATTCGACAAATAATATATCCATTATTATCAAAAAAAAAATTGAGGAATCCAAATATGAAATAATTATTTTTTTAATAAAAAATTAATTTTTAAAATAACTTTTTTTCATTTTCTAACTTTGAAAATCTTAAAAAATCCAAATTGATTAGAAAAATGAGAGGAATCCAAATATGACATCCATATCACATTCCAAAATGAAGCTATAGTGAAGTTTTTGAAATCTTTCATTTTGAAAACTCTACTTACTACTTCGAACTCTCTGCGTTGAAAACTCTAAAATGACGGGTATGAAGATTCTTAGCTCGGGGCTGAGCCTCGCTAAACTTGCATTGGATATCTGATGAAATAGCATATGATGAACCTAAAAATGATTTTTATGAAAAATCATTAGCATCAGATCATATATCTGTAGTTTATATCTGACCCACTTCCTACTAATTCGGCAGGAATTTGTATTTTTACCATGAGTGGACAGAAAGGTTTGAGATCTCTTGGTTGGTATATTGTCCATGTAAGGTGGTCTAATATTTTTTAAAAATTGGGTGGTAGCATTTTGAATTAGCTATTTGGTGGTTGCTTTATAAAACCCCTCATTTTTACGCTCAGAAAATGGAAAATGTCTTTTTGGTGCGACAAAAAAGAAAAATTCCACCTGAAACATTGTTCGCCATCCTACGATGCACATGCATGCAAAATATGGGTACATTATCAGAAACTATGTTTTAACTCTACCCATAACATTGGTCATTTGACCCGAAAGTCAGGAAACCTCGAATGAAATAGGTCATTTTGTGAAGGTTTTTTGAGACATAATTAATATACCAAGTTTGATATTTTTCCTTCCAACTATGTCATATAATATGAGTATATCACACCATGCGAATGTTTCACATTGTTTGGATTATGAATTTTTATGCCCGTTTTAGACTATCGTAAAACTTTGTCGAACGACAAGCATGAAGATTCTTAGCTCGGGGCTAAGCCTTGATACATCGGAAACGTATCTATAATATTTGATGTTTCATGCTCGTTTAGTATCTACTTTGCTTTGCTTTGTCTACACTTTGGTTTGTTTTTATATGATTCTAGTACTAACCTATTAACAAGATGCCACAGTGCTAGTTGCCTGTTTTCTTTTGTTTTTGGTTCCAGAAAGGCAGAAAATCAATATTCTCGGAATTGAACGGGATAAAATCCAAAGTCAATATTTTATCGTGGAAAACACGAAGCCTGAATACTTGACGGAAGGGATCCACCAGGGGGTCAACCCCCTGGCTGCGCGGCTGGGCCCAGCCCGCGCCGGGTGGGGGGGCGCCCTGGCTGCCCCTGCCTCGCCTCTTCGCCTATAAAGACCCCCCTGATACAGAAAACCTAAGTACCCGATCAATATTCCACAGAACATTCTATATCTGCCGCCACCATCGTCCCAAGATCGGGGGGATCTGAAACTCTTCCCAGCACCCTGCCGGAGGGGAGATCATCCCGGAGGCCTTCTTCATCATGCCAGCCTCCGGTATGAAGTGTGAGTAGTTCCACCTTGGACTACGGGTCCATGTAGTAGCTAGATGGTTGTATCTCCTCCTTTGTGCTACCATGTTTAGATCTTGTGAGCTCTGTTCATGATCAAGATCATCTATTTGTAATCATGCATGTTGTGTTTGCGGGGATCCGATGGATATTGAGATTATTATATCAGATTGATTAATGGTTTTGTCTTATTGATTCTATCATGTATGTGTTGTTTGTGATCTTGCATGCTCTCCTTTTCTAATAGCTATCTTGACCGAGTAGATGCTAGTGACTCCAATAGGGGGTATTTATGCTCGATAGTGGGTTCATGCCTCTATTTAATCTAAGAGAAGTGACAAAAATCTCTAAGGTTGTAGACGTGCTATTGCCACTAGGGGGAAAACAATGGTCTCGTGTTCATGGAACAAGTGGATTGTTTACCTTACACACTTTTCTTAAAGCAGTTATCCGTTGCTTGCAACTTAATATTGGAGGGGGTTCGGATGATAACCTGAAGGTGGATTACTAGTCATAGATGCAGTTGTATGGCGGTCTATGTATATTGTTATATTGTCCAATCGAATCTCATAGGTGAAAGGATACAAATTTCGCCTAGAGGGGGGTGAATAGGCGATTAAAACTTTTCCGAGAGTGGCTCAACAAAGGCGGAATTAAACTAGCGTTTACTTTGTTAAGCACAAAACCTAGGACAATCTAGGGTTCACCTATGTGCACCAAAAACTTATGCTAATCTAGACAACCAAATATGTGATAGCAAGATATATACTTCAAGCATGAATGCTATCACAAAGTAAATTGCATAAATAAGAGCTCGAGTATAGAGATAACCGAGGCACACGGGGACAGCGATATTTTACCGAGTTCCTCCCAACATGGAGTACGTCTCGTTTGGAGAGGGGGTGGTATCTAACCACCTACGCCACAAAAGGCCTCTCTTATTCTCCGGTGAATCTCACCCCAACGGGATCGATCCACACTTCCACTATCGGTGCACTTCTCGATGGCAAACCGGAACTTCTAACAAGGTTGGGACACTTCTCCACAACTTAATTGGAGGCTCCCAACAAACGCCACCAAGGCCACAACCTGCAACACCAACAAACCATCTAGGGTTCCAAGAACCCAAGAGTAAAAAGCTTCTCAACTTTCACCCAATCAAATCGTCAACGAGAACTCAAATCGATGCACTAAATGCAATGGCAAGTACACAAGAAGTGCTCAGGTCCTTCTCTCCCAAATTCCACCATAGCTACAAAAGCTAGTGGGAGAATAAGAGTGGAAGAACACAAGAGGAAATCCACAAAAGAAACCCCAAGATCTAGATCCTAATATGTTCCCGTCACATAGAGGAGAGATGGATTGGTGGAGTTGTAGATCTAGATCTCCCCTTTCAAATCCCCCCAAAAGATTCAAGAAATATGTGAGGGATTAAGAGTATTTGTAAGCTCTTGAAGGTCAAAACAATGGAGGAGAGAGAGAATGCAATCGACCAGCCTAAGGAGGAAGAAGGGGTCTATTTATACCCCTCCCCAACGAAATATGACCGTTTGGGACCTTCCAGGCCGGATAATCCGCCCCTCCCCCGGATATTCCGGGTTCCCTGGGCCAAAAAAATAGCTAAGGACTTCGCGGCGCGTCCCTCAGTATAGGGGCGGATATATGGGTCGGATAATACGCCCCCATTACTGGGAGCCACGCCTCAAAGTCCTTAGACGTTTTCCAAAAATTGGGCCGGATAATCCGCCACCAAGGCCGGATAATCCGCCCCCTGAAAACTGGCTGGAACAACAAAACTGAAACCATCATAACTTTTGCATTCAGACTCTGATTTTGATGATCTTGGTCTCGTTTCGAAGATAGTAACAAGCTCTACAAGATCATGCAGGGAACCATCATAGTCCAGCAAGGGAGGATAGAACCAAATGATGAAAGGTATAACCTATCTATAAAAGACAAATCGGTAAAACCTCCAATATCGAAAACACAATAGAGAATGCATATGAAATCCGTTTTCGATGAACTTGAGCTTGTTATATAGATTGACACAAGATCTATATCCTCTCATGGATAAGAACCAAATAAGAACCAAGAAATAGGATGCCAAGTATGCAAACGTTTGAGCTCTCACCAAGGGATATGATCAAGTTACTCACTCGAGAGCCCCTCTTGATAGTGCGGTTATCTATCCTATAAACCGGTCTCCCCAACTAACACCACGAGACCGGTAAGAAATAAACCCTATCAAGATCAAACCTTTTACTTGTATATTCCACACCTCAATATGGAGCACCTTTCTTGATTGCACTAGCTTGGTGAAGACTTGGAATTTTCTCCCCCATACTCCACTATGGAAGAGCCTCTCTTTTAGGCATATCTTCACATATCCATGATCATCATAAGGATGGCAAGATACACTTGAGATCATCTTATTATTCAAGACACACTTGCCATAGGCTCAAATTCTACTTGACCAATCTCCAGATCATTCCTTGAAACCTTGATCAACACTTGATCTTCTTCACTTTATTCTTATTCCAACCTTGAAGCCACCATATGGTTCAAGCATTGTCTATGGACAAATCCTACAAGTAAAACTCAATGCAAACATAAGTCCATAAAACATTGTCATTAATTACCAAAAACATGGGGCACACATGTTCTTTCAATCTCCCCCATTTTGGTTATTGATGACAATCCTTTGAGAGGGTTTATATAATCAACTTAACAAATAAAAATGGTTGCGCCAACATCAAATACTACAAAAGTATGCGATGTTGGTACACCCATAATATATAGATCAAGCTCCCCCACAATATATGCGTGTGTGATGAACCATTACCGTTGGTGGAGTTTCCTCTATATATTCAACATGCAAAGCAACAAAAAAGATGCAAGAGCATGACAGGCAAATGCTTAAGAACAAACTTCCCTTAAACCCTCCAAAACTTCTCCCCCATTGGCATCGATTGCCAAAATGGGTGAATAGTTCTAGACGACCCAATATAGTAATAATTCCTCCAAAGGTGTGTCTTCGCACATATACAATGATGAATACTTGGGAGAGAGTAGAACTATATCGATGATCCGAAGATTTCTGAAGTAATAAAATAAAAGACGCAAGCAATCACAAGATCCGACAAACCAATTTGAAAACAACAAATGAGTCCAAATGGAAACTAGAAGATATTATGATATGAGCAAAAGAGTGTTTTAAATAACAAATAGAGAAGCTCCCCAATCTCCAATGTACCTAAAACACATTTAAGTACAAAATGGTCCCCAAAATTATTGGGCCCAATGTAGTTAGTGCAACTACAATACATAGGAGAGACTCCACATAAATATGTGCATATTGATATGAAATTGAATTTCATGCACAACTTAGCCAATGGGATTTGGTGGAGTTTCCCCTATATATTGGATCAAAGAAAGCCAGCATGCCCTAATATAAACATATAGTAAATATGCATGCATAAAGCTTTCAAGAACCAAAAAGGAGATACAATTTGAGCAAAAACACCAAGTAAATCGAGATTGAACACACAAGAGTGTGACATGACAAACGATGTCCAAATTGTATCAAAGAACAAATCAACACATGGTAGACCACACAAGTCCAACAAATGAACTAGACAAAAACCAAAGAGAGAGAGAGATGGACAAAAACTCAAATGCTCAAGGGTTTATCTCATTCTAAAAAGGTAAAAATAATAAAAAAGGAATGATACAAATCCAACTCCCCAAAAGAGCAAGGTTTAAACAACCACACCAAACTCTCAGCACTTTTCAAGCTGGCACAAAGTACCCCCCAAAAACTCTTCCAAAGACACAAAACACGATATGGATCAAAACATGTTGTGAAGAGGCATAAAAGGAGTGTTCTAAATGATATAGGATAACTCTCCCATGATTAGTGCATTATTTAAGATTTTGCATTTGAATACAAAATGCACACACATAGGATCATCATCTCTACCTACATCAAAAAATAGAGAACTAAACAATTTCAAGTTAAAGAAATATCCATAAGAGGCAAGGAAGACATGAGAGTCAACACAAAGCATTTTATTGGAAAACGATAGGGCAAACATAAACAAAAGACAGATTGAAAATGATCAAAAATACCTACCACCTATTATAGTACCGAATGTCCAAGGACAAGGGATATGCAATTATTTCCAGGTGGTAGTTTGGAAATATATCCAAGATCATATTCACGACAAGAGGCAAAAAAGATCCAACATGAGACAACCAATGGACATTATAGAATTTGAATTTCTCATGAGTATGGCATACCACATAGAGACTAGAAATCTTGAAATATCAATACTAAGTGGCATTCCTCATGTACACACATTTTAGGATAGTTGAATGCCCAAAACACACCACTCTCCAAAAATGGTATAGTCCATTAATTTCTCACAAGAGCCAAATAAGATAACAAATACATTCAATAATAGCTCAACACAAAAAAACAAGTACATGGTTTGCAATCCAACATACACACATAAACTTGATAACTCTGGATAGGTAAGTGATAAGCACAACATATACAAACAAATGCAAGGTACAAAACCAACACATGCACAAGGGGCGAGTAATTTTCAATGTAAATGTGTTGAGAACATGTTACCGCAAGGAGGAGCAATGGATATATGATAGAGATATGATAATCCAAATGACTTGGCTTGAGAAAATATAATTGATGAAGTTCCCTTAATTCTTCATGATGTAGCCAAGTCTCCAATGCCCTCCAACCAACACCTATTGATTAAGTTTTAGCTAGATGGTCCCCAACCAAGTTGGGTCCTAATAAGTTAGTAACAATAGGCTTGGCCACCCAAATGGTTCTTTTCTTGACACCACATTGGGCACCAACAAATTTGGCAAACACATTGCCAACCTCATCCTTACAAAGAGAATAAGCATTATCAATAATGATAGGGTTGGATGAGGAGATACCAATAGTGCATGGGGAAGAAATGTGCCCCTTCTCACGGCATATGTAGCAAGTTCTACTCTTGCCATCTTTATTTTTGGATGAAGCAACAACTTGAGGAAGAGCTTGAGTCTTCTTGGGCGGAGGCCCATCTCTAACAAGATGTAGAGCTTGAGGCCACTTCCCTTGTTGCTTCTTGCCAAGGGACTTCTTCTTTAATGGGAAATGTTTGACATGATGCCCTTCTTCCTTGCACTTTAAGTAAACAATGTTGGCCGGATTCTTGACTTGATCTTGGACATTCTTCTTGCTATACTTGTGCTTCAACATGATAGTGGACTTTTTCTTGACATTGGAGTTGAATCCAAGCCCACTCTTGTCATTGGGGGATTTTTGCACACTCAAGATTTTGTTGAGTGCGGCCTTCCCTTCATGACCCTTTTTCAAGTCATTCTTCAAAGAAGTGACTTGAGCCTTGAGCTCTTTGATTTCCTCTACATGGTTAGTTTCAACAAAAGTACTAGAGGAAGTAGATGCTACATTGTTAGAGCAACAAGGCACGGAATGTAATTCATCATGTGATATAGCATGGTTGTGAGAGGATGAATTACAAGGACTAGCACATGGCAATATAACATTTGGAGTAGATATAGTGATAATGTCCACATGAGGCCCACTAGATGTTACCTTTGACACGGTGGCCTCATGAGCTAACTTTAGCCTACCATGGGAGACTGATCCTCATGCGAGCTCGAGAGCTTAACATGAGTTTCTTCTAATTTCCCATAGTTGCTAGTTAGCAACACAAGTTGAGCCTTTAGCTCAACATTCTCCTTAAAAATAGATGCTTCACAAGAAATAGAGTTAGTAGCATAAGCATCATCACTATTTGCAAAAGGTGAGGGCAACTTGGCAACCTCTTTTGAATATGAATCTTTAAGTTGCTCATGCGACTCGGTGAGTTTGATGAGCTCCCTCTTAACGACCCGAGAGCCATTTTCGAGGTGCTTAAAATCCTCAACAATTTTAGCATAAGCAACTTCAAGTTCATCATTTTTAATCTTAAAGGAGTTTGCCACCGCAAGTTCTCTATCATGGTATTCCTTTACTCTAGATAATTCTAGAGTAAAAGTCTCCTCAAGAGATTCTTTGGTGGTTTGTTCTTCTTCAAGGGATTACTTTAATTGAGAAATTTCATTAGCATACTCACGCTCAAGCGCAAACTTTTCATCAATTATGTTTTCTTGCTCCTCAATAAGATCATTTCCTTCTATAGCATAATTCAAGATTTCAATAAAGTTGGAGGAAGCAATTTTATTTTTGAAGAGAGCCCTATAGACAACCTCTCCCATTTCTTAATAGAGGTAATATCATACTTACCTCGATAATCATCATTATCATTCTCAACCTCATCATCATCATCATCATGAGATACAATGGGATCCAAAGAGGTTACCTTTGTTCCCTTAGCCATAAGGCATATGTGAGAACCGGAGGAAGGTGATGATGAGATTGCACTTGTAGCTCTATTCAAGACCTTGTCTTGGCCCATAGAATCTTCATTTTCCTCTACATGGTTATCAACACAAGCACTAGAGGAAATAGAAGCATTTTTATCATGGCAATACGACAACACAAGCATATCATCATGAGATTTATTCAAGCCATTACTACATGATATGCAAGGACTATCAATACAATCATGTAAGGAGTTAGTAGTGCTCGAAGTGTTAAAGTCCAAAGTTAGATCATTGCAACTAGATAGGGATGAAGGATTACAAATAGTAAGCACACTACCCACATTGCAATTTCTATCACCACTCACCGTATCATTACCTTGTGAAAAATCACATGTTGGTGAAGTGGTGGACGATCAGAACTCATCTCGACCGGAAGTGGAAGCAACACAATCATCCTCAATAATGTTGGACTTGCTATATTTATCTTGAAGCTTGGTCCATATTTCATGAGCACTCGAATAAGGCATGATAGAAGAAAGAACTACATTGCTTAAAGCATTAACAAGCACATTAGAAGCTTGAGCATCGAGATATAAGTTTTTCTCATCCTCACAAGATAGATTAAGGAAATCCATTGGAGGAGAAAAACATATATCTACAATTCGCTCCAAATTAGGGTCCATGGACGAAAATGCTTAAGCATACGAATTGTCCAAATCTCATAACATGTGCCATTGAATATGAAAATGTCATCATGCACTAATACCCTAGCCGACATCTTTACTCTCAAGGCGATGAAGCCCAAAAAGAGAGACCGGGCTCTGATACCAATTTAAAGGATACAGATGTTGCCTAGAGGGGGTGAATAGGCGATTAAAACTTTTCCGAGAGTGTCTCAACAAAGGCGGAATTAAACTAGCGTTTACTTTGTTAAGCACAAAACCTAGGACAATATAGGGTTCACCTATGTGCACCAACAACTTATGCTAAGCAAGACAAACAACTATGTGATAGAAAGATATATACTTCAACTACGAAGGCTATCACAAAGTAAAGTGCATAAATAAGAGATCGAGTATAGAGATAACCGAGGCACACAGGGACGACGATATTTTAAGGAGTTCCTCCCAACATGGAGTACGTCTCGTTTGGAGAGGGGGTGGTATCTAACCACCTACGCCACAAAAGGCCTCCCTTATTCTCCGGTGAATCTCACCCCAACGGGATCGATCCACACTTCCACTATCGGTGCACTTGTTGGTGGCAAACCGAAACCTCTCACAAGGTTTGGGCACTTCTCCACAACTTAATTGGAGGCTCCCAGCAAACGCCACCAAGGCCACAACCTGCAACACCTACAAACCATCTAGGGTTCGAAGAACCCAAGAGTAAAAAAGCTTCTCAACTTTCACCCAATCGAATCCTCAACGAGAACTCAAACCGATGCACTAAATGCAATGGCAAGAACACAAGAAGTGCTCAAGTCCTTCTCTCCCAAATTCCACCAAAGCTATAAAAGCTAGTGGGAGAATAAGAGAGGAAGAACACACGAGGAAATCCACAAAAGAAACCCCAAGATATAGATCCCAATATGTTCCCGTCACATAGAGGAGAGATGGATTGGTGGAGTTGTAGACCTGGATCTCCCCTTTCAAATCCCCGAAAAAGATTCAAGAAATATGGGAGGGATTAACAATATTTGCAAGCTCTTGAAGGTCAAAACAATGGAGGAGAGAGAGAATGCAATCGACCAGCCTAAGGAGGAAGAAGGGGTCTATTTATACCCCTCCCGAACGAAATATGACCGTTTGGGACCTTCCAGGCCGGATAATCCGCCCCTCCCCCGGATATTCCGGGTTCCCTGGGCCAAAAAAATGGCTAAGGACTTCGCGGCGCGTCCCTCAGTATAGGGGCGGATATATGGGTCGGATAATACGCCCCCATTACTGGGAGCCACGCCTCAAAGTCCTTAGACGTTTTCCAAAAATTGGGCCGGATAATCCGCCACCAAGGCCGGATAATCCGCCCCCTGAAAATTGGCTGGAACAACAAAACTGAAACCATCATAACTTTTGCATTCAGACTCTGATTTTGATGATCTTGGTCTCGTTTCGAAGATAGTAACAAGCTCTACAAGATCATGGAGGGAACCATCATAGTCCAGCAAGGGAGGATAGAACCAAATGATGAAAGGTATAACCTATCTATAAAAGACAAATCGTTAAAACCTCCAATATCGAAAACACAATAGAGAATGCATATGAAATCCGTTTTCGATGAACTTGAGCTTGTTATATAGATTGACACAAGATCTATATCCTCTCATGGATAAGAACCAAATAAGAACCAAGAAATAGGATGCCAAGTATGCAAACGTTTGAGCTCTCACCAAGGGATATGATCAAGTTACTCACTCAAGAGCCCCTCTTGATAGTGCGGTTATCTATCCTATAAACCGGTCTCCCCAACTAACACCACGAGACCGGTAAGAAATAAACCCTATCAAGATCAAACCTTTTCCTTGTATATTCCACACCTCAATATGGAGCACCTTTCTTGATTGCACTAGCTTGGTGAAGACTTGGAATTTTCTCCCCCATACTCCACTATGGAAGAGCCTCTCTTTTAGGCATATCTTCACATATCCATGATCATCATAAGGATGGCAAGATACACTTGAGATCATCTTATTATTCAAGACACACTTGCCATAGGCTCAAATTCTACTTGACCAATCTCCATATCATTCCTTGAAACCTTGATCAACACTTTATCTTCTTCACTTTATTCTTATTCCAACCTTGAAGCCACCATATGGTTCAAGCATTGTTTATGGACAAATCCTACAAGTAAAACTCAATGCAAACATAAGTCCATAAAACATTGTCATTAATTACCAAAACCATGGGGAACACATGTTCTTTTAATCTCCCCCATTTTTGTAATTGATGACAATCCTTTGGGAGGGTTTATATAATCAACTTAACAAATAAAAATGGTTGCGCCAACATCAAATACTACAAAAGTATGCGATGTTGGTACACCCATAATATATAGATCAAGCTCCCCCACAATATATGCGTGTGTGATGAACCATTACCGTTGGTGGAGTTTCCTCTATATATTCAACATGCAAAGCAACAAAAAAGATGCAAGAGCATGACAGGCAAATGCTTAAGAACAAACTTCCCTTAAACCCTCCAAAACTTCTCCCCCATTGGCATCGATTGCCAAAATGGGTGAATAGTTCTAGACGACCCAATATAGTAATAATTCCTCCAAAGGTGTGTCTTCGCACATATACAATGATGAATACTTGGGAGAGAGTAGAACTATATCGATGATCCGAAGATTTCTGAAGTAATAAAATAAAAGACGCAAGCAATCACAAGATCCGACAAACCAATTTGAAAACAACAAATGAGTCCAAATGGAAACTAGAAGATATTATGATATGAGAAAAAGAGTGTTTTAAATAACAAATAGAGAAGCTCCCCAATCTCCAATGTACCTAAAACACATTTAAGTACAAAATGGTCCCCAAAATTATTGGGCCCAATGTAGTTAGTGCAACTACAATACATAGGAGAGACTCCACATAAATATGTGCATATTGATATGAAATTGAATTTCATGCACAACTTAGCCAATGGGATTTGGTGGAGTTTCCCCTATATATTGGATCAAAGAAAGCCAGCATGCCCTAATATAAACATATAGTAAATATGCATGCATAAAGCTTTCAAGAACCAAAAAGGAGATACAATTTGAGCAAAAACACCAAGTAAATCGAGATTGAACACACAAGAGTGTGACATGACAAACGATGTCCAAATTGTATCAAAGAACAAATCAACACATGGTAGACCACACAAGTCCAACAAATAAACTAGACAAAAACCAAAGAGAGAGAGAGATGGACAAAAACTCAAATGCTCAAGGGTTTATCTCATTCTAAAAAGGTAAAAAAATAATAAAAAAGGAATGATACAAATCCAACTCCCCAAAAGAGCAAGGTTTAAACAACCACACCAAACTCTCAGCACTTTTCAAGCTGGCACAAAGTACCCCCCCAAAAACTCTTCCAAAGACACAAAACACGATATGGATCAAAACATGTTGTGAAGAGGCATAAAAGGAGTGTTCTAAATGATATAGGATAACTCTCCCATGATTAGTGCATTATTTAAGATTTTGCATTTGAATACAAAATGCACACACATAGGATCATCATCTCTACCTACATCAAAAAATAGAGAACTAAACAATTTCAAGTTAAAGAAATATCCATAAGAGGCAAGGAAGACATGAGAGTCAACACAAAGCATTTTATTGGAAAACGATAGGGCAAACATAAACAAAAGACAGATTGAAAATGATCAAAAATACCTACCACCTATTATAGTACCGAATGTCCAAGGACAAGGGATATGCAATTATTTCCAGGTGGTAGTTTGGAAATATATCCAAGATCATATTCACGACAAGAGGCAAAAAAGATCCAACATGAGACAACCAATGGACATTATAGAATTTGAATTTCTCATGAGTATGGCATACCACATAGAGACTAGAAATCTTGAAATATCAATACTAAGTGGCATTCCTCATGTACACACATTTTAGGATAGTTGAATGCCCAAAACACACCACTCTCCAAAAATGGTATAGTCCATTAATTTCTCACAAGAGCCAAATAAGATAACAAATACATTCAATAATAGCTCAACACAAAAAAACAAGTACATGGTTTGCAATCCAACATACACACATAAACTTGATAACTCTGGATAGGTAAGTGATAAGCACAACATATACAAACAAATGCAAGGTACAAAACCAACACATGCACAAGGGGCGAGTAATTTTCAATGTAAATGTGTTGAGAACATGTTACCGCAAGGAGGAGCAATGGATATATGATAGAGATATGATAATCCAAATGACTTGGCTTGAGAAAATATAATTGATGAAGTTCCCTTAATTCTTCATGATGTAGCCAAGTCTCCAATGCCCTCCAACCAACACCTATTGATCAAGTTTTAGCTAGATGGTCCCCAACCAAGTTGGGTCCTAATAAGTTAGTAACAATAGGCTTGGCCACCCAAATGGTTCTTTTCTTGACACCACATTGGGCACCAACAAATTTGGCAAACACATTGCCAACCTCATCCTTACAAAGAGAATAAGCATTATCAATAATGATAGGGTTGGATGAGGAGATACCAATAGTGCATGGGGAAGAAATGTGCCCCTTCTCACGGCATATGTAGCAAGTTCTACTCTTGCCATCTTTATTTTTGGATGAAGCAACAACTTGAGGAAGAGCTTGAGTCTTCTTGGGCGGAGGCCCATCTCTAACAAGATGTAGAGCTTGAGGACACTTCCCTTGTTGCTTCTTGCCAAGGGACTTCTTCTTTAATGGGAAATGTTTGACATGATGCCCTTCTTCCTTGCACTTTAAGTAAACAATGTTGGCCGGATTCTTGACTTGATCTTGGCCATTCTTCTTGCTATCCTTGTGCTTCAACATGATAGTGGACTTTTTCTTGACATTGGAGTTGAATCCAAGCCCACTCTTGTCATTAGGGGATTTTTGCACACTCAAGATTTTGTTGAGTGCGGCCTTCCCTTCATGACCCTTTTTCAAGTCATTCTTCAAAGAAGTGACTTGAGCCTTGAGCTCTTTGATTTCCTCTACATGGTTAGTTTCAACAAAAGTACTAGAGGAAGTAGATGCTACATTGTTAGAGCAACAAGGCACGGAATGTAATTCATCACGTGATATAGCATGGTTGTGAGAGGATGAATTACAAGGACTAGCACATGGCAATATAACATTTGGAGTAGATATAGTGATAATGTCCACATGAGGCCCACTAGATGTTACCTTTGACACGGTGGCCTCATGAGCTAACTTTAGCCTACCATGGGAGACTGATCCTCATGCGAGCTCGAGAGCTTAACATGAGTTTCTTCTAATTTCCCATAGTTGCTAGTTAGCAACACAAGTTGAGCCTTTAGCTCAACATTCTCCTTAAAAATAGATGCTTCACAAGAAATAGAGTTAGTAGCATAAGCATCATCACTATTTGCAAAAGGTGAGGGCAACTTGGCAAGCTCTTTTGAATATGAATCTTTAAGTTGCGCATGCGACTCGGTGAGTTTGATGAGATCCCTCTTAACGACCCGAGAGCCATTTTCGAGGTGCTTAAAATCCTCAACAATTTTAGCATAAGCAACTTCAAGTTCATCATTTTTAATCTTAAAGGAGTTTGCCACCGCAACTTCTCTATCATGGTATTCCTTTACTCTAGATAATTCTAGAGTAAAAGTCTCCTCAAGAGATTCTTTGGTGGTTTGTTCTTCTTCAAGGGATTATTTTAATTGAGAAATTTCATTAGCATACTCACGCTCAAGCGCAAACTTTTCATCAATTATGTTTTCTTGCTCCTCAATAAGATCATTTCCTTCTATAGCATAATTCAAGATTTCAATAAAGTTGGAGGAAGTAATTTTATTTTTGAAGAGAGCGCTATAGACAACCTCTCCCATTTCTTAATAGAGGTAATATCATACTTACCTCGATAATCATAATTATCATTCTCAACCTCATCATCATCATCATCATCATGAGGTACAATGGGATCCAAAGAGGTTACCTTTGTTCCCTTAGCCATAAGGCATATGTGAGAACCGGAGGAAGGTGATGATGAGATTGCACTTGTAGCTCTATTCAAGACCTTGTCTTGGCCCATAGAATCTTCATTTTCCTCTACATGGTTATCAACACAAGCACTAGAGGAAATAGAAGCATTTTTATCATGGCAATACGACAACACAAGCATATCATCATGAGATTTATTCAAGCCATTACTACATGATATGCAAGGACTATCAATACAATCATGTAAGGAGTTAGTAGTGCTCGAAGTGTTAAAGTCCAAAGTTAGATCATTGCAACTAGATAGGGATGAAGGATTACAAATAGTAAGCACACTATCCATATTGCAATTTCTATCACCACTCACCGTATCATTACCTTGTGAAAAATCACATGTTGGTGAAGTGGTAGACGATGAGAACTCATATCGACCGGAAGTGGAAGCAACACAATCATCCTCAATAATGTTGGACTTGCTATATTTATCTTGAAGCTTGGTCCATATTTCATGAGCACTCGAGTAAGGCATGATAGAAGAAAGAACTACATTGCTCAAAGCATTAACAAGCACATTAGAAGCTTGAGCATCGAGATATAAGTTTTTCTCATCCTCACAAGATAGATTAAGGAAATCCATTGGAGGAGAAAAACATATATCTATAATTCGCTCCAAATTTGGGTCCATGGCCGAAAATGCTTAAGCATACGAATTGTCTAAATCTCATAACATGTGCCATTGAATATGAAAATGTCATCATGCACTAATACCCTAGCCGACATCTTTACTCTCAAGGCGGTGAAGCCCAAAAAGAGAGACCGGGCTCTGATACCAATTTAAAGGATACAGATGTCGCCTAGAGGGGGGTGAATAGGCGATTAAAACTTTTCCGAGAGTGGCTCAACAAAGGCGGAATTAAACTAGCGTTTACTTTGTTAAGCACAAAACCTAGGACAATATAGGGTTCACCTATGTGCACCAACAACTTATGCTAAGCAAGACAAACAACTATGTGATAGAAAGATATATACTTCAAGCACGAAGGCTATCACAAAGTAAAGTGCATAAATAAGAGATCGAGTATAGAGATAACCGAGGCACACAGGGACGACGATATTTTAAGGAGTTCCTCCCAACATGGAGTACGTCTCGTTTGGAGAGGGGGTGGTATCTAACCACCTACGCCACAAAAGGCCTCCCTTATTCTCCGGTGAATCTCACCCCAACGGGATCGATCCACACTTCCACTATCGGTGCACTTGTTGGTGGCAAACCGAAAACTCTCACAAGGTTTGGGCACTTCTCCACAACTTAATTGGAGGCTCCCAGCAAACGCCACCAAGGCCACAACCTGCAACACCAACAAACCATCTAGGGTTCCAAGAACCCAAGAGTAAAAAAGCTTCTCAACTTTCACCCAATCGAATCCTCAACGAGAACTCAAACCGATGCACCAAATGCAATGGCAAGAACACAAGAAGTGCTCAAGTCCTTCTCTCCCAAATTCCACCAAAGCTATAAAAGCTAGTGGGAGAATAAGAGAGGAAGAACACACGAGGAAATCCACAAAATAAACCCCAAGATCTAGATCCCAATATGTTCCCGTCACATAGAGGAGAGATGGATTGGTGGAGTTGTAGATCTGGATCTCCCCTTTCAAATCCCCCAAAAAGATTCAAGAAATATGGGAGGGATTAACAGTATTTGCAAGCTCTTGAAGGTCAAAACAATGGAGGAGAGAGAGAATGCAATTGACCAGCCTAAGGAGGAAGAAGGGGTCTATTTATACCCCTCCCGAACGAAATATGACCGTTTGGGACCTTCCAGGCCGGATAATCCGCCCCTCCCCCTTATATTTCGGGTTCCCTGGGACAAAAAAATGGCTAAGGACTTCGCGGTGCGTCCCTCAGTATAGGGGCGGATATTTGGGGCGGATAATCCGCCCCCATTGCTGGGAGCCACGCCTCAAAGTCCTTAGCCGTTTTCCAAAAATTGGGCCGGATAATCCGCCCCCATGGCCAGATAATCCGCCCCCTGAAAACTGGTAGGAACAACAAATCTGAAACCATCATAACTTTTGCATTCAGACTCCGATTTTGATGATCTTGGGCTCGTTTCGAAGATAGTAACAAGCTCTACAAGATCATGTAGGGAACCATCATATTCCATCAAGGGAGGATAGAACCAAATGATGAAAGGTTTAACCTATCTATAAAAGACAAATCGGTAAAACCTCCAATATCGAAAACACAATAGAGAATGCATATGAAATCCATTTTCAATGAACTTGAGATTGTTATAGAGATTGAAACAAGATCTAAATCCTCTCATGGATAAGAACCAAATAAGAACCAAGAAAGAGGATGCCAAGTATGCAAAAGTTTGAGCTCTCACCAAGGGATATGATCAAGTTACTCACTCGAGAGCCCCTCTTGATAGTACGGTTATCTATCCTATAAACTGGTCTCCCCAACTAACACCACAAGACCGGTAAGAAAGAAACCCTATCAAGATCAAACCTTTTCCTTGTATATTCCACACCTCAAGATGGAGCACCTTTCTTGATTGCACTAGCTTGATGAAGACTTGGAATTTGCTCCCCCATACTCCACTATGGAAGAGCCTCTCTTTTAGCCATATCTTCACATATCCATGATAATCATAAGGATGGCAAGATACACTTGAGATCATCTTATTATTCAAGGCACACTGGCCATAGGCTCAACTTTTACTTGACCAATCTCCAGATCATTCCTTGAAACCTTGATCAACACTTGATCTTCTTCACTTTATTCTTATTCCAACCTTGAAGCCACCATATGGTTCAAGCATTGTCTATGGACAAATCCTACAAGTAAAACTCAATGCAAACATAAGTCCATAAAACATTGTCATTAATTACCAAAAACACACATGGGGCACACATGTTCTTTCAATAGGATCATGAATGTCTAGTATTGCATTGTTATGCCTTGCTCAGTCCTGTCAATTGCCCTGCTGTAATTTGTTTACACAGAATGCCATGTTTGTTTATCTTAAGGAGAACATCTCTAGTGAACTATGGACCCTGGTCCAATCTTTACCATTGATACATCTTCCACCGTTACTGTTTACTTTCTGTAAACCACTATTACCTTCCACACCATACAGTTAATCCTTTTTTTTCAGCAAACCGGTGAGATTGACAACCTCACTGTTCGTTGGGGGCAAAGTCTTGAGCTTGTGTTGTGTAGGTTTCCAAGTTGCTAGCAACACCTTTAAGTCATTTCCTTCCTCCTACTGGTTCGATAACCACGGTTTCTTACTGAGGGAAAATGTGCTGTTGTGCTCATCATACCTTTCTCTTGTGGTCTCCCAACGAAGCTGCTAAGAACCATCAAGACTTTTTCTAGCGGCGTTGTCGGGGAGGCTAAGGACGGATTCACAAGAGGATTCATTCACAACCTTTCTCTTTACTTTGTTTTTGTTTTGCTTAGTTTCTTTTTCTTGGTTTTGTTTCCCTCTTTTTATCAAAATCTCAAAAAAAAAAAGTTTAGTTTGGTTTGCTTTCTCTTATAAAATATATAGTTCCTGCTCTAGTTGCTTCTGCTGTTGGCTTGCACCACTTTAGCCAAAATGAACTCTGCTGAGAACACCAAGTTGCGTGACTTCACTAGCACAAACAACAATGATTTACTAAGTACTCATATTGCTCCACTTGCTCCTGATGCTACCTTTTATGAAATCAAGCCTACTTTTTTGAATCTTGTGATGAGGGAGCAATTTTCTGGTGCTAGTTCTGATGATGCTGCTGCCCACATCAATAACTTTGTTGAACTTTGTGTGATGCAAAAATATAAGGATGTAGATGGAGATATAATTAAGCTCAAGTTGTTTCCTTTCTCCTTGAGAGGAAAATCTAAAGAATTGTTGCTATCCTTGCCTAGAAATAGTATTGATTCTTGGATTAAGTGCAGAGATGCTTTTATTAGAAAATACTATCCTCCTGCTAAGATTATATCTATGAGAAGTGAAATAATGAAATTTCAACAAATTGATAATGAACATGTTACTCAAGCTTGGGAAAGAATGAAATCTTTGGTTGAGAATTGTCCCACTCATGGACTTACTACTTGGATGATTATCCAGACTTTTTATGCAGGTTTGAACTTCTCTTCAAGAAACCTATTGGATTCAATTGCTGGAGGTACCTTTATGACCAATACCTTAGGTGCTGCAACAAAGCTCCTTGATAATATGATGGTTAATTATTCTGAATGGCACACTAAGAGATCTCCACATGGTAAAAAGGTAAATTCTATTGAAGAAACCTCCTCCTTTAGTGATAAGATTGATGTTATCATGGCTATGCTTGTTAATGGGAAAGCTCCTTTAGATCCAAATAATGTTCCCTTAGCCTCTTTGATTGTTCAAGAAGAGCAAGTTCATGTGAACTTCATTATAAACAACAATTTCAACAATAATGCCTATAGGAATAATTTTGGTAGTAACAACAATTATAGGCCTTATCGTCCTAATAATAGCAATACCTATGGAAACTCCTACAACAATGCTAGAAGTGCCCCCTCTGAACTTGAAGTCATGCTCAAAGACTTTATTAGTAAACAAACCACTTTCAACAAGACAGTGGAGGAAAAGCTTTTGAATGTTGAGGAAAATATTTCCTCTTTGTCTAAAGCATAGTCCTCTTTGATTAATAAAATGGTTGCTAAACCTGAAACCTTGGAAAGTACCTTTGCTGCTACTCATGCCATACAAGTTACTATTGATGAAAATGTTAGACGGTTAGCCCAACTTCATGCTAAGTGGGAAAGAGAAGATGAAATTGCTAGAAACAATAGTGTGTGCACTATCACCACCACTAATAATATGGATGCCACTAAACCACAAGAAGCCCCTATTCCTCTTATCACATTGCCTAAACCCAATGAGTCTACTACTAGTGATGCTAAGTTTGATTTTGATCTTGATGGTTGCAATATTTCTGAAGTGATTATGTTCCTACAAAAGCTTGCTAGAAGTCCTGATGCTAGTGATATGAATGTGGCTTTCACCAAACACATTACATGTGCTCTTATTAAATTAAGGAAGAGAAGTTGAAACACAAAGCCTCTATTCCTTGGAAATTAGAAGATAGTTGGGAACCCATTATTAATATGCAAGTGAATGACTTTGATCTCAAAGCTTCATGTGACCTTGGTTCTAGTGTCTCTATTATGCCTAGAAAGATTTATGAAATGCTTGATTTGACACCTTCGGAAGATTGTTATTTGGATGTCCGACTTAATGATAATGCTAAAAAGAAATTCATGGGGAGTGTTAATGATGTTCTTATTATGGTTAACAATGCTTATGTCCCTATTGATTTCTATATTTTCGATGTAGAATACAATGCTTCTTGTCCTATTACTTTGGGAAGACCTTTTCTTAGAACTGTTGGTGCCATCATTGATATGAAAGAAGGCACCATTAAATATCAATTTCCATTCAAGAAAGGTATTGAACACTTCCTATGAGTATAGATAAGTTTCTTTTTGCTCCTCCTTTGAAAGCAAGGTTTGATGTTAATGCTTCTTCATTTGAAAATACTTGATTCTTGCTTCTTGTGCCTAACTTAAAGGCATTAAAAAGTACTTATTGGGAGTTAACCCAAAAATTTTATTGAGTCTTGGCAGTTATTACTTCAGTTATGACCTATCCTTATCCTTTTTGTTTGCTTTCTGTGCCAAGAATGACCTCTAATGAGAGGGAAGTAAGATGTGGGGAGTTGCTGACCTGAAACAGATTTTTGTGGTCCACCGTAAAAAATCGTGTAAAATTTCTGTAAGTTGGTTTGAGTTGCTATTTTCTGAATAAATCCTTAAGTATGTTAGCTCACTTATGTTAGTTCAACACTTTTTGATTTGAGCAACATAAGGTCTTCGAAAAAATCGGTTTATACCTGCTGGTCTGTTTTGACAGATTTCTGTCATTATTTGCATTTGCTTCTTATTGATTCCTTTTTGGGAAATTGAGCTTTTTGAGGGAATTGATACAATATCTTGTGTTTTGAGTGAAAGTTTTTCTGTTCTAAAGCTAAGCCCAAAGGTATATTATCTTTTGAATACACTAATGTTGCTAATGAAAATTGTGTGAAGTTTTGTATGAAGGAAAAATTTCAGGTGTAGAGAAAGAATGATGTAATGAGATGAAGAATGGACAAAATATCAATCTTGGGGATGCCACCCTATGTCAACCCAAGAAATATTCAATAGGTACAAGCTTCAAAGCTTGGGGATGCCCAAGGCATTCCCCTTCTTCATCAATAAAAAGCTCAGGTCTTTCTAGACACTTCGTTTTTATTGTTTCATGCACAGTTGTGTTGTTCTTGGAGCATCTTAGTTTTTGTTTGGTTTGCTTAGTTTGCTTGAATAAAGTAGTTTGGACCCCGTTCTCACTGTCTTGTTTTAAATAAGTTGATTGGTGTTCGAGAGGAGTAGAAAGTTCTTGCTTAAATAGTACACGAGGAGCTTGCTTTAACTGTGACTTAGGATTTAGCATGTTATGCTAGGTGTTGTTTTGACCTTATGCTTAGTGATTATTGCTGTAGAATGACTTGTTCCAAGCAATTGGGATTGCTTAATGTGCCTTGAAGGAATCATGCGTTGTTTTGGCATACAAAAGCATAGTATTGTGGTATTCTCCTTTGATGCTTTGTTTGGGTTGACTTGGCACATGCTCACACCATGTTATGAATATAAAAAGTCACCATAGCCTCTATGATCATTTAGTCCTTCACTTGTAGTACCACTTCATGCTTTGATTAGTAATGTTTTGTCGCTCTGCATGATTATGGCCATTATTGCTCTCTTAGTTGGTCGCTCTGAGTCTTTTGCTAGCCTCCACTTGTACGAGTAAGTTCTACTCATACATCCAACTCCCAAGAAACCAAGTTATTCCAAAGTGTCCACTATAAATTGCTATGCATGGTGTGTTACACCATTCCAAGTATATTATTGTTTTCATCTATCTTCCAATTAAAAAGTTTCTTTGTCATGTGAAAACTTAGTGATTAAAGCTCTCACAAACTTGATGGCACACTTTATTTTTCTTGCCCCTAATAAGCTTAAACCATTGTGTCATCTATGTTGTATATGCTTGCACTTATACATTGGAATTAGCAGAACCGTGCTGTCACGGGGAACGCTTTCAACATTGCACTTGTACTTTGTACACAGTTGATATCATGCTCTTTTGTCTATGGATGTCGTTGGTGTGAAATGAAAGGGGAGACTGTAAGTCCATGGAGTTATGTATGTGTGTTAGAGAAATGTCTGGGCCGCTAGCCTAAGCCATGCCTAATCAAGGTAGGAACTTGCAGCATCACCATAGTGACATCTAGGAAGAATTATTCTTATAAAAAAAGAGATTGAGAAAAAGAAAAAAAAGAAAAAAGAGGAAAGAGAGAAAAAACACCATATTCCCATGGTAAATAAGAAGATTGCTGAGATGCTCATTGTCTACTTGCCTTATCATTTTGATTATGGGATAGCTCATGTATCATGTGCAAGGGGTACCCCATTGGCGGTTCTCTATGATACACATGTACTTACTATGACAAGAACTTGCAAGTAACTAAACTTGACTAGCATGGGGAGCGGCCCTCGTATTCAAGGGACATGAGATTGCCAACTTATACTTTGTCAAGCATATACTCCATAGTATGTTCATTTTAACCTTAATCACTTCAAAATGCTTATGATAGGGGCAATGAGGGCTGAAAGCTAACAAGTACCATATTTTTTGGAAGCTATTTTTGAAACTTGAAATCCCTGCCTCCCTATATGGAGGGCCTTTCTTCCACTATTATATTGAGTCTTCACCTTCTATCCTTAGGCACCAATTAAGAGAGCATAGTTGCCATTCTTAGTTCTATGTGCATTATCCCAAAACTTATTGATTGATGCATATTGTTGATATTATTTGTTCTTGTGCTATTTTTATCTAGTCACTCTTATGAACTTTGAAGGTGTCCTATGCATCTATTTTCTACTCCATGAGGGACCAGCTGAATGCCACTATGTCATGTTTTCTATATGTGAAACAAACAAACGTTTTTCAATGCATGTTATTCATGATCTTTGTTTGTAACCTTTCATGTTGCATGCATAGTTACATTGTCTTATTGTTAGAACTCCATCTTTCATGCTCATGTTTAGAGCTCTTTGATCCTAGATTTCAATGCTTGCAAATGGTTTGATCTTGGTTTTGATGGTGCATGTCACCTCAAAAATTATTCTTTTTATCACTTACCTACTCGAGGATGAGCAGTAGTTAAGCTTGGGGATGCTTGATATGTCGGAAACGTATCTATAATTTTTGATGTTACATGCTTGTTTAGTATATACTTTGCTTTGCTTTGTCTACACTTTGAGGTGTTTTTATATGTTTTCTGGTACTAACCTATTAACAAGAAGCCACACTGCCAGTTGTCTGTTTTCTTCTGTTTTTGGTTCCAGAAAGGCAGAAAATCAATATTCTCGGAATTGGACGAGACAAAAACCAAAGTCAATATTTTACCGTGGGGAACACGAAGCCAGAGTACGAGACGGAGGAGAGCCACCAGGGGGCCACACCCCTGGCCGCGCGGCTAACCCTAGCCAGCGCCTGGGGGGTGCGGCCGCCCTGTCTGCCCCCTGCCTCGCCTCTTCGCCTATAAAGACCCCCTGATCAATATTCCATGAAACCGTCTGTAGCCGCCGCCACCACCATCGTCCCTAGATTGGGGGGCGATCTGAAGCTCTTCCCAGCACCCTGCCAGAAGGGATATCATCCCGGAGGCCTTCTTCTTCATCATGCCAGCCTCCCATATGAAGTGTGAGTAGTTCCACCTTGGACTATGGGTCCATGTAGTAGCTAGATGGTTGTATCTCCTCCTTTGTGCTACCATGTTTAGATCCTGTGAGCTCCATTCAAGATCTAGATCATCTATTTGTAATCATGCATGTTGTGTTTGCGGGGATCCGATGGATATTGAGATTACTATGTCAGATTGATTAATGGTTTTGTCTTATTGATTCTATCATGTCTGTGTTGTTTGTGATCTTGCATGCTCTACATTTCTAGTAGCTACCTTGGCCGAGTAGATTCTAGGGACTCCAAGAGGGGGTATTTATGCTCGATAGTGGGTTCATGCCTCTATTTAATCGAAGGGAAGTGACAGAAATCTCTAAGGTTGTAGATGTGTTGTTTCCACTAGGGGGAAAACAACGGTCTCTTGTTCATGGAACAAATGGATTATTTACCTTACACACTTTGATTAAAGTAGTTATCCGTTGCTTGCAACTTAATACTAGAGGGGGTTCAGATGATAACCTGATGGTGGATTACTAGTCATAGATCCAGTTGGATGGCGGTCTATGTATCTTGTTGTATTTCCCAATCGAATCTCATAGGATCATGAATGTCTAGTATTGCATTGTTATGCCTTGCTCGGTCATGTCAATTGCCCAGCTATAATTTGTTTACCCAGCATGCCATGTTTGTTTATCTTAAGGCGAACACCTCTCGTGAACTATGGACCACTTTCCAATCTTTACCATTGGTACATCTTCCACTGTTACTATTTACTTTCTGCAAATCACTATTTGCTTCGACACCATAAAGTTAATCTTTGTTTTAAGCAAACCAGTGAGATTGACAACCTTACTATTTGTTGGGGCAAAGTCTTGAATTTGTGTTGTGCAGGTTTTCAAGTTGCTAGCAACACCTTTGAGTCGTTTCCTTTCTCCCACTGGTTCGATAACCTCGGTTTCTTACTAAGGGAAAACTTGTTGTTGTGCTCATCATACCTTCCTCTTGGGGTCTCACAACGAAGCTGCTAAGCACCATAAAGCCTCGCTAAACTTGTATTGGATCTCTGATGAAATAGCATATTGTGGACCTAAAAATGATTTTTATAAAAAATCATGAATGTCAGATCATGTACCAGTAGTTCATATCTGACCTACTTCATACCAATTCAGCAGGAATTTGTCTTTTTCACCAGGGGTGGACGGAAAGGTTTGAGACCTCCTAGTTGGGATATTGTCCATGTAAGGTGGTCTAGTATTTTAAACAAATGTGGTTGTAGTTTTTTGAATTAGCCATTTGGTAGTTACTTCACAACCCCCTCCCCGTTTTTTGCGCGCTGAAAATAGAAAATGGCTTTTTGGTGCGACAAAAAGATAAACTTACTCCTGCAACATTGTTCATCATTCCATGATGCACATGCATGCATCATATGGGCACAATATCATAAACTATGCTTTGATTATAACCATAACATTGGTCATTTGACCTGAAAGTCAGGAAACCTTGAATGAGATTGGTCATTTTATGAAGCTTTTTTTGAGACATAATCAATATTAAAAGTTTGATATATTTTCCTTCTAACTATATCACATAATATGACACCATGCGAAGGTTTCCCATTATTTGGATCGTTTTTAAATTTCTTATGCCCGTTTTAAACTATATGTAATGTTTTTATATTGTAATTAATTTTTATTCATAAATGTGTAATATTTGGGTGTAAATAGATAGATCTTTTTTTTGCAAATTTTGATTTATTATTTATATTTTTGTGAATTAGAATGATTTAATTATGATTTTTCTAAGATTAATACGGTAAAATGAAAAATAGCTATATTGAGGGCATTGTTGTCGGCATAGCTATGAAACCTATGCCGAGGGCAATGCCGTCGGCGTAGCCTTAATGTCGTCCCATGCACGGTAGCTACGCTAAGGGCCGCCCTCGGCCTAGCTAGGGTACGCCGATGGTTTTCCTGTGCCAAGGGCCGGCCTGCTGGCCTGCGTTGGGAAGGTGCCTACGCCGAGGTCCTCGATACTTGGTAGTCGGTATAGTGACCCGGCACTTGGCGTTGTGGAGTTTTCCTGTAGTGATTGTCTATTCTATACAACTGCCAAGCATACAAGGTACATCAGGTAAGCATTTTTGAGCTTAAGTTCAAGGAAAACCAGACTTTTCCAAAGGGCATCTTTCCATAAGCAGCAGCAGCACATGCATCAACAAGGCACCATAAGTCATCTTCAAAAAGAAGCATTATGTTTGTTGAATCACAAAAATTCCAGATCAGCTATTATAAGCGCGCACAACCAACCACATCATTGCAATACCAAAACCCTCTTAAACAAGAAAAACTCAAACAACATACGAAGCCCACGCTAGATTAAAAAAATGGCTTAACAGCAGATATTGATTAAAGTCAAGAAAAAAATGCCCACAAGTAGATGACGCCATTGGCATTTCCTGGTTTAAGGGAGGAACTAGAAACTCATCTAAACATCGCTCACTAGCTTTAGAAGACTCCTAGGCACACATGTGTAGATGACTAGCCTTCTCTTTTGGTTCCACCACCAGAGCATGTCAACCTGTTCACTTTCAAAAGCAACCATGTAAGATAAGTGTGTGTAGCTATGAAAAACTCGTCCACCACACATACTAATTAGGACTTGTATATGCCAAATCAAGGACAACTAGCAGCTAGCAGCAAGCAAGCACAAGCACATTTCAGTCTGGAAGACGCCATAGGAAACACAAAACCTATGAAGTAGACGGCGGCCCCGTCGTTGTTGTCTGTGTCACTGTCGGTATTAGCGTCAGCATCCGAGTAGCCTCCGGCCTGCGGTGTCATGTAAAAATAGAAATCCCCGTCCAGCCACACCGGGGTGGGCAGCACCACGTTGGGCCGCTCAGCCGACAACGACGCCAGCAGGAGGTCCCGCGTGCCGCCGATCTGGACGCGGGTGTCCAGGGCACCCTTGCCGGCGCCGGCCGGGTCGACCGGGTCGATGAGGGAGGCCTCGGTGACACACACTACTAGGAAAATGGTTATATGTAATCCACACATCCGTGGCGCACGTGCTAGTGGTGCCCCACGGTAAAATAGACGTGGCACACTGCTCACGGGTGTCCTACGGCTAACTGCCGTAAGCGTGGCGCACAAGAGGGCGGTGCGCCACGCCTATGTGTGGGCCAGGGCACGTGTGGCCGCAGCACACATACCCGTAGTGCACTAGGTTGGCACTCCGGCCTAGTGCGTTACGGGGCTGTATGTTGCAGCAGCTGGGTCAACTTAGCCGTAGGGCACTCTGTCCTAGTGTCCTACGGCTAAGTGACCTACACCAACTCCACATACCCTCCGTGCATCGCCTTTTTAGGCTTTCTAAAAAATAAAAGAAAATGATAAATACTTCGAAAAAATAAAATCATTTCATATGTAGGTAGGTAATGTGGTATAGTTTCTAGGAAAATTAACAAATACGATGTTCCACTTTTTCTGCAAAAAAAGTCATCCCACGGTAAAATGGCCGTAACTTTTGCATACGATGTCGGAAAAAATCGTATAATATACCAAAATGACGAGAACGATACTTTGCATACGATGCCTCTAGTCGTTTAGCGATTTTTTAGATTTTTAAAATTTGAAAAGAAAAAAAAGTTATGGTCAAAAGACCGTTTTTTCTGCAGAAAAAAAATAGAGGGCAACTTACCCGTAGCGCACCACCACCTAGTGCGCTACGAGTAAGTTGGGCGGGATTCAAAATTTGAATCTCCATCCCGCCCTCCTCCCTTTTCCTTTCCCCTTTTCCCTTCCCCTTTTCCCTCTCCCTTTCCCTTCTCCTTCTTCCTTCTTCCTTCTTCCTTCTTCCTTCTCCTTCTCCTTTTCCTTCTCCTCCTTCCCCTTCTCCTCTCCTTGCAGTGACGGCGCGATGGCGGCCTCCTTCTCCTCCTCCTCGCAGTGACAACGGGCGATGGCGGCGCAACGGCGACCCCCTTCTCCTCCTCCTCGCAGTGACAATGGGCGACGGCGACATCCTTCTCCTCACCGACCTCCCTTCCTCCCTCTGTTCCTCCATCTCTTCCTACCTCCCTCTCTTCCTACCTCCCTCTCTTCCTACCTTTCTCCAACCACACCCTTCCTACCACCTCGACGCCGGCGAGGACTAGAGCGGCCACGGCCTCCGGCACCTCCCTGCGGTGGTAGGTCGTGGCCACGGCCATGCTCCAGCGAGGTGACACGACGGCGGCGTTGCACGGACCCGATTGCTTTTGCAACTCAAAACGAGGGTGCTTTTTGCATTTTTTTGTTTTTTCAAAAACACATCCGTGGCGCACCCTGTACCCCTACCCGCGGCGCACCTGGTAGTGCGCCACGCCTATCTCAAGACAACTGTGGCGCACCATGCAGTGCGCCACGGCTAGGAGATAGCCGCAGCGCGAGGCTAGTGGCGCACTGCTAGTGCGCCATGGAAGGCCTTTTCAGGTGTGCCAAGAATAGGCGTTTTCCTAGTAGTGACACGTGGGCTCGCCGGCCCTAGGGGTTAGCTTGTGCCCACAACAGCCGCTTTCGGCCATCAAGCCCTAGCGGTACGCGACTCAACGCTGATGATCCATGTCCATGCCCATGTTTGATCGAAATCCCTAAGCAGGCAACTGTTCTTCTGCTCCTCGTGAACGATACCACTGAGCAATTGCTTTGTGCACCATCAAATAAGGCAGTGCTTGCTCTGCTTATATTGATCGGGGACTTGCCGACTCCGATTTCTAATCTGAGAGGAATCGCCGGTTAACAACGTACAAATTAAAAAGTGACAGTTCTAGGATGACCTGATCAAACGGATTCAGACGTTTTGTCATTGCACATCTCTAGACTCATATATGCAACCTCATCACTCTTTCCCATGGCTTCCACCGTACCACTAACCCCTAGGGAGGCGGAGGCGCTTTGCGCCTCGAACTACCCCTGCCCGCCGGGCTACTGCGTCCCGGTCGGCCAGATGCTGAGCACCGGAGGCGTGCCGGTTCCTCCTATCCATCTAGGTGTGGCGCACCAGATGGCCATCACGAACCACTACTACTTCGAGATCACGCCGGAGCAGGGCAGAAATTCCAACTGGCATCCCGACTATTTCCCGACTTGGGAAGCCTTCTTCGGGGATCAGCGTGAGAGGGCGCTCTCCAGGCACGAGGAGGACGGCCCACCTCCTTCGAACTTCAACGAGGCCGGCCGTCGGCTGTGGTGGCGCGGTCGGACTCTCCAGAGCGTCATGGCCTAGGACACTGCCGCCGACTCTAACCCCCGTCTGCGCTACCCTTAAGTCCAGCTGTAACATCCCAGCATTTAGGAACCAACGAAGGGTAGATTTAGGAATCTGTGAAAATTCATGCATTCATTTGTAAAAATGTGGGTAAATTTTTTGCCAAATAAAAACCTAAAGTTATCAAAGTTTCTTTCATGCTTTGAGATTAGGTATAGTCTTGAAGGATGATTGTTATAGACTTTGATATGATCTTTGTGGACTAATGTGTTTTGGGAAATGAAATTTGAATTTAAATTTGAATATTGGAATTATAATGTAGAAGGATTTAGAATTAGGTTTGAGTGATTTGTTTTAATCAAGAGGTGATAATTAGTAACTCAAACTTTAAATAAATAACATAATCAATAAAATGAATATTAACTTATTCAATAAATAAGTTACACAAATGTAACTTATGAAAATGAGCAACAATCTTTACAATAGTAATTAAATAGAAGAATAATATTTCTTTATTGAACAATAGTACAATCTTTATTACAAAAGAATAAAAATAAAATTACAAAAGAATAAAGAAATATTACATATGACTATTCTACAAAGAAAAAGAAAACCTAGACTAAATTCTTGAATTTCCAAGTCTAGTACCTGCATAACAAACACAAACAAAAATAAATAAAGTTAAGGTTAAAATTATTTACTCTCAGAATTGACAGTGAAGTGCACTGTTCAAGATTTCATCATTGAGTAATATTTTAGAGGGGCAAATTTCACCAATATGGAAGAATATATCTTTCATAATTTTAAGCCATAAGTCAAATAAACAGCAAGGAGGGGCAAGTTTCACCAGCCAAGTAAAAGGTAATCTGATAAAAGTAACTTTCAAATTCAGAACATATCCACAAGTTGTGCAGCAGGCACACATGCAGCACACACACCAAACTGCATGGTGTGTGCTGTCAGCACCACAGCAACAACTCAATCACACAAAACTACTCAGCACAGCCGTGGGAGGCATCCCCACACCATTTCCTTGTTCTTACACACCAAGAACAGCATCCCAGCTAATCCAAGCCAAAGCCAAGCAAGATCACACCAATCAAAACCCTGGATCACATCACCAAAATGGTAACATAAGGAGGGGGTAGATCAGGTGGATAGAAAGACCAAGATCAAGCCATCAGGACCAGGAGGTGAAGGGCTAGATCAAGGACAAGACTAGGAGCTAGAAATACTAGGGGAGCACCAGATCAAGCTAGCCACAAGATCAATAACAACCAAGTGTGGTGAGTAGTAACAGGCCATCACATAATCTATCTGTCTAAGCTAGACAAATATTTATGAGTTGTCTCATACTCCACTTCTCAGTAAATCACCCAAGTGGGGTGATTCCATCATTGAAGTTTTAAACACTAAAAGCAATCAGAAAACTATAAAGATCCAACTAAGATGTCATGGCAACATCATTGATCCTAGCTATCAAGCTATATTTCAATTCAAGAATGAATATAGCCAAGATTTAAACTTCTAGGCACATCTCTAAGACATGAGTAGCACCTTAGAAATCTTATGGATCTATATAAGTTATCAAGCCTACAATCATTTTTTCCCAACTTTAATTCAAGAAACAGTAGCTGGTATCACTACCATAACCAATCCATGAGAAACAACAAGATAAAGGTTTAATCCCTAAACCTCAGACCAACATCATGGGTTCTAGGGATGTAAGAAAGAGAATTCCACTTATCTTTAATGCCAAACTCATCTTAAGCTTGAACAAAACCAAACCAGATAATAGAATCTAATCTTGTGTGCCATACAAGGATGGTGTCACAAGAACAGTTCTAAACTAAGCAGGTTAAGCATCCAATCTTCACAGATACAACCAACTAACTATAAAATCATTTTCCTAACATCACAGGAATCATAATCAGGAAAATCCATATACATATTTCACTGTAAGAGACCATTTTGATTTCAAGCTATATATGAATTCTTAAGCCAACAGTACTAATAGAGTGACTTCATCACACAACACTCACTGTCATTAACCAAGTAGTGATAGTGGAGAGCTATTAAACCACTAGATTTCCCAAGTATTGCTTCTAGAGCAACCTTACCATCTGAACCATATCAAAATTAATCCATAGAATCATCTGGTAAACCACTAGCATCACCACAGCTAATCATAATCAGCAAGCCACAGCTAACAACCACTTATCATGCTTAGGGACCATCAAAACTTGATCCAACTCATCAGATATCTAATCCACAGAGGCGTATGAACTCTAAGCAGAACAAACCATCTTAATCAGGACATGACACTAACCAGGAATCGTCACTACCAATATTTAGCATGGGATGGCCGAGCACAGAGAGCTCGAGGGGAAGAGGAACAACTTACCGAAGGTCCTCGATGTAGATTAGAAGAGGAAGCAAAGGGGGGCGACGAACACGGCAGCACGGGGAGCACCCCCAAGGGGGCGCTGCGACCCACACAATGCCACGGCGGCGACCATAGCCACGCCTGGGGGCGAGGAGCATCACCATGGCAAAACCTAGGGATCAGAATGACATCGATCTGGCCACAAGAGGGCTCCAGGTCCAAATTGAATTGGACAAAAGGGTGAAGCAGGGTTGACAACCACCCTATGCACCACAGCGGTGGCCAGGAAGGTCCATGGTGGCGCGAATCACCGGCGACAGCATCGCTGACCACGGGGTCGGGAGAGGAGAAGAAGAGAGGTGAGATCGAGGGAGAGACAGAGGGTGAGTTGGGCTGGTTGGGCCAAGACCTCTTCAGGGTGTTGTTTTGACTTTTCCCTACTGGGCCACAAGGGCCCAATAAACCCAAACAGTCAACCCAAATCACTTAAATCCTGTTTTAATAAATAGGAAAAGACTAAAATGCCCCTAAACTTAAATAAATACTAGAAAATAAAATAAAAATCCAAAAATTATAAATAAAATATTTTTGGATTCACAATAATCCAAACTATCCAAATAAATTAAGAAATAAAATTTTAGACATATAAATGTTATTAAGAATTTTGTAATATATATTCCTTATGGAATTTTACAAAATTATTGAAAGATGATAAAAATAAATAAAAATCACTTTCATTATATATTAATATTGTAGTCTTTTAGAAAAATACTAAACAAATATTAATATCAATTTTTGGTATTTAATGATAATTCTTAAAGGAATTATTAATTAAATAAAATGCAAACAAATTGAAATAAAATAAAACAATACAATATTCAATAAATATTAAAAATTAATATTTATAAAAAAAATATTATCTAAAGAACTTTTATAATTTAAATAAATGGGGAAGAATACATATAAAGCTAAATGATGCATTACATTACTTTGCATAATCATTTTGCTTCTTTAAATATTGTCCTTATGTCAACACCCGGATTTTTCAATCCTAGATGCCTGTTATGCCATACATCGCAATCCCAGGATTACCATTTTTGTGAGACATAACAGAATTGGATACCATAGTACATCATCCATTACAAACGATACATAAGTTCTTACACAAATAGGGATCTCATGATCCAGTTCTTAATACAACATCAAGCAGCGGAATACGTAATAATAACGGTAGCGTAGGCGAAGCTCCATCTTCGGGGTCACAGGCAATGCTGACGATGGGAGATGATCCTAGTTGTCGTAATCTTCCTGGGGTCCATCCTCTTGGTACTCCTCTTCATAGTCTGGCCATGGGAATAGCCAGGGACAAAGCCATGCGTACTCTTTAAGTACTCGCAAGCTAATACTAACAGGTAAAGGGGTTTTTGTATAATAGGGCACTAGGCTCTAGGGTTGTTTTGCAAAAGTCAGATTTATCTCTACTAAGTTCTAAAGCTAGTCACAATTTTATAACTCCTAAGTGGGATCTTGTAACTCATGTCACAACCCTGTTGTGGTCAAGTCAAAGTCTCAATTCATTTCACAAGTCATTTTGAAAAGTCTGACGGGGGAACAGTATGGCCACTCCAACTGTCCATAACCGCGGACGCGGCTATTCGAACTGTCTCTAACGTTACAAGGTTAAGGCTTGATTTAATTCCTTTTATTTTTAGAAAAGTAATTTCTACTCATTGAAAAAAAACTACTTAAGATTTAATATTCTCCAAACCAAACATGGGATTATGTTGACACATGTCATCACCACATATTGTAGTCCAAGGGAATGTGATTTAAAGTGGTGTCACAATTTAATAAGGTTTTAACCTTTTATTTTAATTAATTAAAGTGGCTAGAAATGCTTATGTAGCATTCTTTTATTACTTGAACATTATTCCTGCAAGTAAACCTATATATTTTTATATATTCTGAAAGGTATGGTTAAATGTGATTTTTGAGAGTTGGAATCAACTCAAAAGCTATTATGGTTTAAATTTGAAAAATGTTTGAATGCAGAAAAGCTTCTGCCTTGTTATTTTTACCAGGGTGATCTATAGATCCAAATGACTTGAATCCAACGGTCTTGGATTCAGCATTCACAGACCTTTCCAACAAAATTGGTTTCATTCAAATTGATGCACTGAATCGATCTGGGTTGATTTTTGAAGTTGAGTACAGAAGTGTGTTTGAATTTAAAAAGAAAAAGGTTTAATTTGAATCGCTGGGCTGCGCGGGAAATTCTAACGGGCCGGCCTGCTAAGCGCAGTGCTCCCGCGGGCTGCTTAAGTGGGTGTCCCCACTCGTCAGTGACACGGGGCTTGGCGAAGCGGTATAGGGCAACGTGGGTCGTTCGATCTGATTCTAATCCAACGGCTGGGAGTCATCGTCGACGCGAGACAACGCCAGCGAGAACGAAACCTAGCGCGGCCAGTGGGGGGGTGCTGGGGACTCACCGGGGTGCTGGCGAGGCGGGCGAACGACGAAGTCGACGACGGCGAACTCAGGGGTGGTCGCGGCAGCCCCTGGGATGGACGAAATCGATGGCTCCCTTCTTCTCCAGAGGCGGCGGGCTCTGGTAAAATTCCGGCGGGGTGGTGCTCGCCTTGCTATGAGAACGGTGTGGCACGATCAGTGAGGAGAGGGGAGTGAGATGGTGTGAAGAAATCGAGCGGGGGTGGCCTCTATTTATAGTCGAGCGAGGGGACCGACGGGGCGCACGGTGAGCTCGTCGGGGGCGGTGTTACAGGCGGCTACTGGCATGGGCGATGGTAGGGGACGGTGTGGTGTCTCCTGGCGATGCTCAACGACATGGTTTCGAGGCATGGGGCGGTGCGGCTTGGTCTGGAACATGCGACGCTCTGCGCGGCAGAGGCGGCGTCTTCGACGGCGAGCGGTGGCTGTGCGGCACGGGGCTGCGAACGGGGATGTCTGGTGGTCTCCTGGGTCGGTGGTGATCGTGTGTGCACGCGGTGAGGGCGGCGCGCGGTCTGTGGGCGCTGGTCGAGGGTGGCGCTCTGGCGCACGCTCGGCATGGTTGCTGGCGAGGTTGGCATGGTTCGTGCGTGTGGTCCATGGGCTTGGCCACGCTCGCGGCTGGGACAGGGAGTGGCGGTGGACGGTGGGCTGCCTCCCAGACATGCTGGCTAGGCTTGCTTCTCTTCCTAGCTTGTTGTCGACATGGGGGTGACATGGGTGTGCTCGGTTGTTCACCATTGATGGCAATGCCAAGCTTACAGTGATGCTAAGGGTTAGTTTAGGTTGTTAGATGATCTACTAAGGCTAGTGGTGCCCAGAGAGGGAACAAGTTAGGCTTCAATCACTACTCACTATAGTGTTTAGGATTTTGATGATTTGTGTCTACAACCTGTTTGATGAAATGTCCGCATGAAATCAAGTTTTGAATTTTGAAAAGATTTTTGGTGGGTTTGCTAGATTGGTGCTTGTGAGTCTGCAGATGCTTGGGTTTTGAAAGTTGAGCTTGTTTGAGTGATTTTTGAAAAAGTGGGATCTTCCCATATGATAAAGATTCAATTTTGAATTGTCATTTAAACTATGCATTTGAAAGTTTCTGGATCATCACAAAGTGGGCCTTGATACCTTGTTATGAGTACATTCAAGGGGTGCAAAGATCCAGAAAAGTTTCCATTAGGTTCTGAAAGTTTGAGACAGCCAAAGTAGGCATGGGAGTTAAATTGGTCAAAATGACCATTCCTTTATTTTATTGGTTTTGATTTATTTGTCTTTAGGAAAAGTTTGGGAAATGTTTTAGATGATGTTTATTTCACCTAAGAAACATTTTACAAGCAAAGAAACACACAAACAAGGTGGTTCAAAAGAATTTCAAATTCAATGCATACACATATGCATGCCTTCATAATTTTAATTAGAAAAGTTTTTGTTAACCCTAAATTTGATGATTAGAGTTTGATGATTCTAGTTTAATATTTTTGGGATGTTACATCTTACCGGGCAATAATGATGTTTTTGTAGACATAGAAGCTCGAGGTCCAGTGCAAGCATCAGACTTCACTACCTTGCCATTACAAGGCAATTTCATCACTTGCTCATGTCCTTTGAAGAGTCTTTATCAAACTATTTGCGAATTGTGTGTTATCATCTATATTATAGAAAAAGAAAACATTATTTTCTCAAGATACTAAATCTTAGATTTCATCCTACGTGATGATATGATGGAGCAATAGAACTTAGGGTTCTAATTGCAATAATGATGAACAATTAGGGATTAATAACACATGGCATCAGTGATTCTAGCGTCGTATATTACGCGTTAACCATGAGATTTGGAATGGGACGGGAAAGTCAGCTGTATCCTTTTCCTCTTGTATGGAGGCAAGACGACCTTAATGTGACGTTGTGATTCCTTGTGCGGATCCAACATATGGATGGGCACCCTTACGCCCCACACTTTTGGTGTATATATTATCTATGAATGGTGTTTAGGGATATAGTCCATGTAAATGGTACTATTTCGGGCATCACTAGGTCATAGAGTCTTTGGGAACTCATCAGGATTTTAGCCTGCCCGAAAGGGGGCTTAACGAGGTGAGCCATCCCCGAAGGATCGTGCAGACATATGAGGTCGCGGAGAGGGCAGTGATTGGCTTGGACCAACTACTGGGCCCCACATCATGGAATTGTGGACGGGAAAGTATGACCGGTTGTGCAACAAGGAGTTGATCTCTCATGGGAAAAGTAACGCCCCTCTGCAGAGTGTAAGAATTGTAACTTATTACTCCCTGTTCCGGAAAGGAGCTACGAACGCGGCAGGAAAGGAACTCCATGAAAGTTCTGGTCAACCTATGAAGGCTGATGGTCATAGATTTTTATATTAAAATCAACCTTTGAAGAAAGATTTACGAAAATTTCATAGTGACAAAGACAGATAGTCCGAGGTGGTAGATATAGCATCAACTTCCTACCTTGCATATAATGAATTTGCTGGGTAACGCTCTTACTCATCCTTTCCTTTGAATCCTTGCTTAGACTCTGAGAATCCCGAAGATACTCCAATGTATGCATCTGAGAGTCAAGAGGAGGTCTTCTATGAAGAGCCCAACCTGTATGGAGCCGAATAAGGGGAGGACTACGGCATTGTCTACGGAGGAGAGTTCCAAGAGTCTGAATAATTACTATAGTTCTAGTAGCCACTTGAGCCGAGCAACATGAACAATATATAGCAATAAGTTGTTGAGATCAATTTGGAGTTTAAGTTTTAAATTTGAAACTTCCGCTGAAACACTTATATTTTGGTTTGTAAGTTGAATCTTTTGGAAGTCTTGAACTTCCGGTATTGTAGTAATAATAACGTGTGTATGTTTGTAATATGGACACACAATGTTTCTATTGTACCACTCTGAGGGATATGATATTTACGGAACAGTGTTCTATGGATGTCATGTCAATGACTATAGTGTACTACACATGCAGTAGTATGCTGGGTCACCGCACCAGCCCATGCGTACTCAGCCTTCAAGGTTCAACTACGGCGACCCCAACGATGACATCGACGACGGCCGCAGCGACTATGACGACTACAGTGGCGAGTATTACAGGTGTAGGCAGGAGCATGACTGAATCACTCCAACATTTAAAAACAAGTTCGACCGATTGTGACTTAATCTGGCCATGTATCTTAATTTTCAGTTCTTCTACGTATCTTAATTTTCAGTCGTGCTTTGTTAGTTGCGTTATGTACTTTAATTCCAGTTCTATCGTAATAAAATTTTCTTCCCGCCCTTTTCCTGCCGCGCATTCTTCCCACCCTTTCCCGTTTGTTACTAGTTTGAATAGTTAGAATTTTATTTTTTAAAAACAAAAAATGTTTTAGGATTAATTATTCAAATGCAAACAATTTTCTTGTTGAAATTTTTGTCAAATTGCAAAGTATACAAAAGATGCTAAATTTAAATATCCAAACAATACAAAAATGTTAATACAAAATAAAATATGATTTTCTCTAATAAAATAGGGTTATATTCCTTTTCAGATGCTTAATATTTCTTAAGTTCAAAGTTTTAGGGTTTGACTATTTTATTTTTGTCTTAATTGAATAATCAAAATTTACATGTAAGTGTATTAATCATTTTGAAAATTTTCATCTACAGTAACTATAAAATGTTTTTATATGAATGGATAGATCTTATTTTTATGAAAATTATGATATATTATTCATATTTTTCTGAGTTCAAATGAAAAAGATATGAATTTTCTAAATTATATCCTATTTTTTGAATTAAAAATGCCCCCACCCCTTTAATGTACGAAATAAATGCCCCCCTTTAACACCGGTTCCAGCCATGAACTGGGGTTAAAGGGGGGATGGGTGCGCCCGAAACGAATTCCCCCCCCCCTTTAACACCGGTTCATGGATGGAACCGGTGTTAAAGGGGGTATAAAGCGCGCACACTCCTCTTCATCTTCCCCCAGCCAGATTGTGGGATCGAGTAGATCGAGGAGCAGAGAGGAGCTAGCAGAGGACAACGCCGGCAGGCTGCTCGACGCGACGTTGCCGTCTGCCGCTGTCGCCGTCCGCCGCCTTTGCCGCCGCACCAGCGCCGTCTGCCACCACACCCGCGCCGTCCGCCACCACCGTCCACGCCCGGTGTCGCGACGCCCGGAGCCGCCGTGCCGCTCGGAGCCGTCTGCCACAGCACCCGCACCGTCCGCCACCACCGTCCACGCCCGGTGCCACGACGCCCGGAGCCGCCGCGCCGCTCGGAGCCGTCCACCAAAGCGCCCACGCCGTCCGGCACCGCCGTCCACGCCCGGTGCCTCGCCGCTTGGAGCCGCCACCAACCCTCCTCCACTCGCCACCGCGCGCCAACCCCGCTGTTTGCCGCCGGTGAGGAGTCCTTTGATTGATTATTGTTGTATATATGTATATTCTTGTATATATATATATTTTGTATATATACATTTTGTATATATATATTTTGTATATATTTGATTGTTGTATATTAATTTGATTGATGTATATGTATTTTTTGTATATATTTGATTGTTGTATATATATTGTTATATATAATTTGATTTTTGTGATTGTATGAATATAGAAAGGATTTTATGAAAGTGTATTGTATATATATTGTTGTGATTGAATATATGCCACCGTGCATGCCTGCGCGGTCCGCCACCGACGACCACCGTGACCATTGTCGTCGAACCTGACTTCATCTGCCCTCGTTGAGCCTACACACGCGTCGAGGGTGAGTCACCCATTTTAGGTAGCCCATGTCGTGCTGGTTCGAACACACACCCCCACGTATCCTCGCTCTCGCCCTAGCGCTGCCAATCGCTGCGCTAGCACACCTTTCATTGTTAATAGCATTATAACCATGCATTGTTAATCAACTTTCATGACAAGTTAATTAGAAGAAGTAAATGTACCCTCTCATATGAATCCGGGGTTTCTCTAAATTAGGGTTTGTACCCCGTTTAAAATGACCAAGCATGTATTAGGGTTACATTTCAATACTTTTAACCTGTCATATCATCATCCTTGCTCGATCATTTGAATAGATGTATTACTGATATTTGTGTGATAATGTTATTGTTTTAGAAACTATGGATCCACTCAGTAGAAACCTTGAAGAGGAAGAAATAATGGAGAACATGATCCACGAGGACACCTCACAATATCTAAACTTGGAGGGACATGATGACAGCTCAAGTAGTCATGGAGAAGATGACGACTCCGGTGAACGCACTTTAGTGATTACAAAGTTCGTCGAGGTATATGCATGGATTAAGCCTCTGCTGACTTGCACCGATTGATTTATATATATATATATGTACATGTATTAATTAACGCTTCTTTCTTCTTTTAGCCCTCAGGATCGACCAGCCAGCAACAATCTTGTTCTACGAAATAGAGCAAGCGAGGCGCGAGCCATCGGTTGAAAGATCGTGCAAAGTTCACGATCGAAGCAGTCCGTATTGATGGTAGGCCGATGGAGCCCAAGAAGGCCACAGAAAAATTTATACGAAAGGCTGGAGTTCTTGTTAGGGACCAAATCCCAATCATAATTGAATATTGGAATAAGCCAAATAAGGGCGACGGTACCTTTGTCGATGAAAGATCCAAAGAAACGCTTTGGACTTCGTTGTTGGTAAATTTCACCCTACCGCCAGAGGAGCATGAAAATAAACCTGTTATAAAGGAAAAGGTCAAAGAGTGGACTCTAATGAAGATGGCTGGTCCTTTCCGCAACTGGAAGACAAAATTGAACAAATTTGTCAAAGCTCGCAAGACTCCAGATTTTGAAGACGCATATTATGCAAAGATAAGACCTCACTGGCCCGAATTTGTGGCGTACAAGGAAGGTGCTATAGCTACAAAGAGGTCAGAAATCAATACACTAAATGCCTAGAAGAAGGAATATCACCAGAGGACGGGGTCATGTGGCTACATATCTCAGAGGCCTAAGTGGGAGGAAGCTGAGAAGGCCCTGCGCGCTAGAGGGATCACACCCCAGACACATGGGTGGGACCTATGTGCAAAGAGTTGGGTTCTACGGAATCGGGGAAAGGTTGGACCCAGAAACGGGATTGTGTATCTTCCCAACAATTCTTGCCAAACCCATCACTGAACTCATCACGGCATACGAGGAAACAACCACCAGGACCTTCCATCCCGACAGAGAGAATGACCAGCTGACACGCGCCATCGGTAAAAAAGAACACCCTGGACTTGCACGGGGCACAGGGGGTATGACGTGGAAGGATGGGTTTGCCGAGTGGGGCGACTCTTATAGATGACGCGGCAGAAAAGAAAAAGAGCGTACAGACCGGATGACACAGATAGAACATGCACTTGTGGCACTACAGGCGGAAGTGAATGCACAAAAGAGCCAGCAAGCTACCGGCGCATCTCAGCGGCACGAAGAGCCTGCATTGGAAGCTGCCGGTGGCCTAGACTCTGCGCGGACAAGCAGCGTGGCTTCCATGGAGAACGTGCAGCCCACGCTTGAAATGGCGCGTCCTTGATACCCCGTGGATGAGATCACGAAGAGCGAACGCGCTGAGTTGCATGTGAGATTAATGGGCTTATCCATTAAGGTGGCGGTCGGCTATGCCTTACCTCCTGTAGCTGGTGGAACTTACCACTGCCGACCGATTCAGATGGCTATGCTATTGTCGGGGTGGATGAGGTTGTGAAGGAATATGAGGAAGCACAGCTTGACCATGCTACAGATGAAGGGGAAACTCAACTCAAATTTGTAGTGAAAACAACCATTCTTTGTAAGAAGGAACACATTGTGGTTCCAAATTGGAGGCCACTAGCACCCCCGCTGTCTGCATAGCGTCAGCAGTCTGAGCCGCCTTAGCCGTCTCCAAGTCGTCAGAATACTCCCCAATCGTCTCCGCGCGGCAGCCATCTCCAGTGCATCAGCCATCTCCTGCGCGTCAGCTATCTTCGGCGCGCCAGCCATCTCTTGCGCGTCAGCCATCTCCGGCACTTCAGCCATCTCCTGCGCGTCAGCGTAAGCGATAGATCACTGCCACGAAGAGCATCACTAGCACTGCCACGAAAAAATCCGCAGGAAACCGTACGCCAAAGATTTCAAGAAACTACGTCCCGCAGCCTTCCGCCAAGCCATTGCCGGTATTACCGTGGAATCGCAACGACGAGGAGAACAAGAGGATCTCGGAAGAAGAGGTCAAGAAATACTTTGCACCTAGACGGGCTGAGCCAAAGGAGAAACTAGATCCGGCGGTGGTGGAGAAGTTTTAAAATAATCTTTTGAAACCTGAAACCCCACTTGTGCCATACTACGAGCGCCAGATTATGAAGGGGGATGCAAGGCGGAGGGAGTCTGAAAGTAGTAGTCATGAGGCACCCTGGAAAACCCATGCTCGGAGAGTAGGAAAACAAATCGTGCTCCCTGTTCCAAGTGTTCGACACACAGATAGCTCCTCCTATAAATGATTACAAGGAAGAGCTACAAAGAAAGGCCAATGAGATGGGGAGGACCTACATTGCATACTTGAACATCATGGGAGACCAATTGCCCAAAGGTGATGTTAACCCCATACAACCATGGAAGTACGGGAATAATCTCGTCAAGAAAGAGGAGGTCAAGAATCTACCAACAAAAATGCGAAGATTGCATAAGTGGTACCTCGATTTATGCAAGACGAGAAAGGAAGAATGGATCACGACGCATATAAGAGATCAGATTTTCTTGTGCGGAGACGACGAGATCACCTTCAACATTCAGGACTTACATTTTTTATTCAATCAGAAGGAACTCGACAAAGCTTCCATCAGCCTTTATTATGTGTTAGTACTATTTCTGTAATTTCTATCACAACTCATGCAATTCATTAATTGCATGTATATATATGCTCACCATATATGTATATACTATTATGCAGGAAAAAGGGTATGGAATGCATGAAAGGAGGCCCTTTTGACATTGGGTTCATTGACCCAAATAGAGTTCCTGAACAAGTGGTAAAACACAAACCCGGACAAACAGAATATTTCTTGCTAACGTCTTTACTGAGACAACAAACCAAAAGGGAAATACTATTGCCTTACAACTTCTCGTGAGTACTGTTACCCTCTCTTGTACACATTCTGTTTTGGCTTACTCGATGTTAAGTGTAACTGATGATGAGTTATGTGTGCGTAGGTTCCACTTTATTCTGCTATTCATTCAAGTTGACTCAGGAAAAGTCCTTGTCATGGACTCTTTACGAAAAGACCAAGAGCTATGGGCAAACTTTAAAGAGATGCTCCAGAGGTAATTTTAATCATATTATCGCACTAGATCCGCAACTTTCATGACAACAAGTAATTAATTACTCCTTTATACATTTTCTTTGTCGGGCAGGGTTTGGAAAAGGTTCACGGGCAGGGCCGTGGGTGAATGGTCAGAAGAACTAAAATTTGTATACCAAAATGTAAGTAATACTAGCCAGCTAGGTCTGCGTATCTCTTTGATTCCGCTTCCAATTCCATTATATCATGCTTTATTGATTATTATTTTGATTGAACTCTCTATTCTCATAAAGTGCACACATCAGGGACCCGGTAATAACTTATATGGATACTATGTTTGCGAGTTCATTCGCAAAACGATATGTGCGACGGGCCAAACCGCACTAGAAAAACTTAGAGTAAGTAAACGAAGTACACAACATTATTTTATTACCATTAGTTGTGTTGAGTTTTATTCTTATATATATATTGACCCCATTCTTCATATATATTTAGATCGAACGGATGAGGGAAAAACTCCTACCATTTGACCACATACGAGCCATTCAAGAGGAATTGGCGGGGTTCATACTTGATGAGGTCGTCACGCCTGGCGGAGAACTCTTTAGATATCCAAAATGAACGTGTACGGAGATGTTGTATTGTATATATGCTTGAACGTGTTTGTCTTATACTTGATGCTTCAACATGTACGGAGAATACCACAATAACGATGTTTGTGTATAATAATAGTTGCTTAATTATTCATGTACTCGTATGTACTGACGATGTATGTGTATACCTCTCCCGATCGATCCCCCCTCCCCCCGTCCCCGACGAGCCGCAGAAATCCGCCCAGAACGGGGCGGCGGCAGAACTCTGCTGCGGCAGAGATTTATGCTGTTTTCCTACAGCGATAGAGAACCTTACGAACCGGTGTTAAAGGGGGGCTTGAGCGCTGCGGCAGCCCCACGTGCGCCACCCTTTAACAACGGTTCGTATAAGAACCGTTGTTAAGTGGGGGGCCTCTAACACCGAACCCTCAGAAGCAGTTCTGTAATCGGTGTTAGAGGCCCCTACGAACCGGTGTTAGAGGCCTACCTATGCACTAGTGAACTGCCTCCAACCGGGTGCATCCAGATCGCATAGGCTCCCGTTGCGCCTCCGGCTGAAGAAGTGACCACTCGTGGATCCAGTGCGAAACCATATGGATAAGCTGTAAGAAGTGAGAGTTCGTACTCTTGTTAAAAACAATATTGTTCCGGCAGTTCCATATCGCCCACACTATCGCACATATGACGACTCTAATTCTCCTTTTTTCTACCTTATGAACCCCACTCAACCAATTTCCGAACATATTCGTAACATTAGTCAGTGGAGGAATATTAAAAGTGAACTGAATAATTCTCCAAATAAGTTTTGGGAAGGGACAATCAAAGAAAATGTGGTTGATTGACTCCTCGGAATCACAGAGCGCACATTTCTTACAACCACTCCAATTCCTTCTAGCTAAGTTATCTTTGGTGAGGATTACCTTTTTATATAGGAACCACATAAAGATCCTAATATTTAGTGGCACCTTGATCTTCCAAATATATTTCCGAAGGAACATCGTGTGTCCATTCACAAAATCAGCATACATAGATTTTAAAGTGAAAGCCCCCTGTCAAACCCCATACAAAGAAATAAGGGTCAATCGATAGTTGTACCATCATTAACCGTTGGACCAAATTAAGCCATGATGTCCAATTATTTCCACTAAGGTAGCATCTAAACTCAATATTTAGTGGATCTCTATTGAGAACATTAGCAACTAAAACGTTTTTTAGTCGCACAATGTTATAAGAGATGGGTATTGAGCAGCAAGAAGTGTGTCACCCAGCCAAGTATCCTCCCAGAAGCGAACTTGCTGGCCATTACCAAGTTTTGAAAGATCCACGTTTAAAAAAATCATCTTTGACACCCATGAGACCTTTCCAGAAGGGCAATCTGTTGGTTTTACCATCACTTGTGACAGTGTTTTATTCTGAAGGTATTTGTTATGCAGTATCTCCTGCCACATTCCTTCTTCATTCATAGAGTCTAAATTCAATACCATTGTTGGGCTCGTCTCATCGAGTTGATTTAAAAAGAGTGAGGTTTTACAAATCGGAGTTCAAATGAACTAGACACGCAGACGGTCGCTGCTGCCATGCCTAGGGTACAGCCGTAGTCCGCTGGTAGCTGCTCCGATCACCAACGTGCTTGGTTGCCACCGCCTGCATCTGTTTGACATATTACCGTTGATGCTTCTCTACGAGGTACGAAGATCCTTCCAATGGCAGCAACATGGTGTTACTAGGTTGATCTGTAGGCTGGTCCATAAGCTCTGCAGTAATTTAGCCTCTTAGTACAGAGAGCTTTGCAATGTGCAACTCAATTCGAAGTTGGCTGTCTGCTAATCCTTTTTTCGATCAGTAGCCAACACTAGTAGTGCATCGATTACCATGGATCGCATTTTTTCGGCCCCAGTACGTGCTTGTTCTTCTGTAGCAACTACTTTTTGGCCAGTATGTGCTTGTTCTGCTGTAGCAACTACTGCTATTTAATGGAAGGATTCAGATTAGCTAGTACATGTTATACTGCTCTTTTGTTGTTTGATACACAAAGGCTATTCTGCTAGTTTGATACACAAGTGCTTCAATAGTGATACCGAGTCCACGGTACATAGGTCTAAGCGTTTGAAGGGCATTGGATGCTCGTCGTCGACGATGAGATGTTGAAGAGATTTCTTCCGTGATATTGATGGTATATTCCCAAAGCTTGATCCATTCTCTTGTTGCAGCTGGGAAGGAGGACATACATGCAATGCTGATTTGCGAAGCAAACTGATGGTGAACTTTTTGGTGTATCAGACTGGATCAGTGGATGACTCAGGTGCCATTTTCATTTTACTCGCACACAAAGGTCAACTTATAATCAAATGCCCCTAAGTAGCATAGTGGTTTAATTAAGTGGCCTTTTGCCATCTCACATAGTTGTTTTCCGTGAAAATTGAATTGTATACCAACGATTTTAAACTATGTTTCTTTTTTTATCCCCTCTGTTGTATACTGAATTAAGTTGTTTTATTCAGCATACTTAAGTTGTTTCCATCCTTTAATCCAAGTTTTGACATAACCAAATGCCCCCCTAGGTAATATGTTGATTAAATTTTGTTGCCTCTTGCCATCTCAGTAAGTTGTTTTTCATACAAATTAAGGTGTAAAACAATGCATTTAAACTAAGTTGCTTTTAGTCACCCCCTCAGTTGTATATTGATTCTAACTAAGTCGTTTTATCCAACATACTTAAGTTTTCAATCTAGGGTTCTAGGTTCCCTAGCCACTCACTTTTTCCAAATGAGAATTGTCTTAGCTCCTTGAGTTTAAGTGTTTACCCACCTTAGTAAAGTTTGCTTATTGCCTTATTCCTTTGCTATTTTCCTATGAATGCTGTACTAGTTTTTTGTTATTTTGTTTGTAGACAATCATTCAAATAGTTAGTTGTTTAGCTCTTTCGTTTAAGTTTTTTTTCCTATTTTAGTGAAGTTGTGTTTTTTCACCCAGATTGTGCATGTTTTTTCTGTGTAGACAATCATCCAAATGGTTACACATTTAGCTCGTATAACTAAGTTTTCTCTCCTTCCTTAATTAAGTTTCTTTTCTCCCGGCTCAAATTAAGTTGTCTATACTTGTACACATGGAATCATGGAGTGAACCAGCAAATAATTCGTAACTAAGATGACTAAGCATATCTTGTGTTTACCGATGGAGATCCAGGGAAGAGTGCAGCAGCCAGAGCAGAAACTCATGTTTCATGGCCGGTGGAGAATACCCATTTCAGAAGCAACTATATATAATGAGAGACAACTAATTCAGAAGTAACAAACACCGACACAAGGTACACACCAACCAGTACCAAATTAATTCCAACAACAACGCCTGTTCAAGCATCAACTAAGCATCGGACACAGCAGTCCCAGCTTCAACCCCAACAACCAAGATGCTTGGAGCCCGACGCCAAAATGTTCAACCCTGAGGTCTACCCACAACCCATCGGTATGTCGCAGCTCTGAATGGTTGTGAATCAAAATGACTTAGTATCAACCTAATGGGTGTGTTTCCTAAGATGCGGAAGTTGCTTCCTACTTTATCCTAAGTTGCTTATCTCGTTTCATCAAGTTGCTTAGCCACTTTAGCTTAAGTTGATGATTAACTTTAGCTTAAGTTGCTTCCTAGTTTATCCTAAGTTGTGTATCCAATTTAATATAGGAAATTAGTGCACTTTTATCACGTAGGTGTTGATTCCTGCATAATCAACGAAACGAGGGTTTAATTTGACCCAGGCAATCATCAAGTTGGTTATCAAATGTTCAATCACCAAAGATGATTTGGTAAAACCTTTTCTAGTTTCTCCCATCAATGTACACTTGTTGCCTACCGATTGGTGTTAAATTGTCTACTTTTGTTGCTTCACATATGTGCTAGGAGATTGTACATAATATCGATTCATAAGAGTGTTATTTTTTTCGAAGTTCCTGTATACATTATATTGTTGCTTCACAACATACACTTAATTACTTTATCATATGCGATTGAGAGGATTTTCATGTGGGTTAGAGTTTGCCAAGAAGAAATTTTGTTTTCCAATAAAATGTAGCTAATTCCATATGCACGTGCAACTTACGGATTTATTAAGTTACTAGGCAGTCTGATAAACTAATTGCACATACACACATTCAACTTAGGGATAGCTATGAATCAACCGTTGGGACACACACAACTAGAACATATAGATTAAGTCTCTTCTTCCTCAGCTTTTTTAGTAATGAACTTGAGTTTATTAATAAGTTTCCTCGCCAACATACACTGGTGGAAACGAGGCCTCTAACACCGGTTCGTAGAGGCCTCTAACACCGGTTCTAGAACCGCTGTTGGGGGTTTGGTGTTAGAGCCCCCCTCCCCTTTAACATCGTTTCTACCACGAACCGGTGTTAAAGGGTGGCGCACGTGGGGCTGCCGCAGCGCTCAGCCCCCCTCTTTAACACCGGTTCGTAACACGAACCGGTGTTAAAGGTTCTCTGCCGTGGCAGGAAAAAGACATAAATCTCTGCCGCGGCAGGAAAACAACATAAATCTCTGCCGCGGCAGAGTTCTGCCGCCGCCCCATTCTGGGCGTATTTCTGCGGCGCGTTGGGGACGGGGAGGAGGGAGGGGGAATCGATCGGGAGCGGTATACACATACATCATCTTCGGTACATACGAGTACATGAATAATTAAGTAACTATTATTATACACAAACATCGTCATTGTGTAGTATTCTCCGTAAACGTTGAAGCATGAAGTACAAGACAAACACGTTCAAGCATATATACAATGTTCATTTTTTTTGGATATCTAAAGAGTTCTCCGCCAGGCGTGACCTCATCAAGTATGAACCCCGCCAATTCCTCTTGAATGGCTCGTATGCGGTTAAATGGTAGGAGTTGGTCCCGCATCCGTTCGATCTAAATATATATGAAGAATGGGGTCAATATATATAAGAATAAAACTCAACACAATTGATGGTAATAAAATAATGTTGTGTACTTTGTTTACCTACTCTAAGTTGTTCTAGTGCGGCTTGGCCCGTCGCACATATCGTGTTGCGAATGAACTCGCAAACATAGTATCCACATAAGTTATTGCTGGGTCCCTGATGCGCGCACTTTACGAGAATAGAGAGTTCAATCAAAATAATAATCAATAAAGCATGATATAATGGAATTGGAAGCAGAATCAAAGAGATACGTAGACCTAGCTAGCTAGTATTACTTACATTTTGGACTACAAATTTTAGTTCTTCTGACCATTCACCCACGGCCCTGCCTGTGAACCTTTTCCAAACCCTGTCCGACAAAGAAAATGGATAAATGAGTAATTAATTACTTGTTGTCACGCAAGTTGTCGATCTAGTGCGATAATATGATTGAAATTACCTCTGGAGCATCTCTTTAAAGTCTGCCCATAGCTCTTGGTCTTTTCATAATGAGTCCATGACAAGGACTTTTCCTGAGTCAGGTTGAATGACTAGCAGCATAAAGTGGAACCTGCACAAGCATAACTCATCATCAGTTACACTTAACATCGAGTAAGACGAAACATAATTTGTACAAGAGAGGGTAACAGTACTCACGGAAAGTTGTAAGGAAATAGTATTTCCCTTTTGGTTTGTTGTCTTAGTAAAGACTTTAGCAAGAAATCTTCTGTTTGCCCGGGTTTGTGTTGTACCACTTGTTCATGAACTCTATTTGGGTCAACTAACGCAATGTCAAAAGGGCCTCCTTTCATGCATTCCATAACCTTTTTCCTGCATAATAGTATATATACATATATGGTGAGTATATATATATACATGCAATTAATGAATTGAATGAGATGAGATAGAAATTACAGAAATAGTACTTACACATAATAAAGGTTGATGGCAGCTTTGTCGAGTTCCTTCTGATTGAATAGAAAATGCAAGTCTTGAATGTTGAAGGCGATCTCGTCGTCTCCGCACAAGAAAATCTGATCTCTTATATGCGCCGTGATCCATTCTTCCTTTCTCGTCTTGCAGAAATCAAGGTACCACTTGTGCAATCTTCGTATCTTTGTTGGTAGATTCTTGAGCTCCTCTTTCTTGACGAGATTCTTCCCATACTTCCATGAATGTATGGGGTTGACATCGCCTGTGGGAAATTTGTCTCCCATGATGTTCAAGTATGCAATGTAAGTCATCCCCATCTCATTGGCCTTTCTTTGTAGTTCTGCCTCGTAATCATTTACAGGAGGAGCGTCTCGTGTGTCGAACACTTGGAGCGGGGCGCATGATTGGTTTTCCTGCTCTCCGAGCATAGGAACTGTTTTCTAGGGTGCCGCACGACTGCTACTTTCAGTCTCCCTCCGCCTTGCACCCCCCCCTTCAAAATCTGGCGCTTGTAGTCCGACACAAGTGGGGTTTCAGGTTTGAAAAGATTATTATAAAACTTCTCCACCACCGCCGTATCTAGTTTCTCCTTTGGCTCGGCCCGTCTAGGTGCAAAGAATTTCTTGACCTCTTCTTCCGAGATCCTATTGGTCTCCTCGTCGCTGCGATTCCACGGTAAAACCGGCAGTGGCTTGGCGGAAGGCTGCAGGACGTAGTTTCTTGAACTCTTTGGCGTATGGTTTCCTGCGGATTTCTTCGTGGCAGTGCTAGTGATGCTCTTCGTGGAAGTGCTCTTCCGCTTATGCTGAGGAGATGGCTGAAGCGCCGTAGATGGCTGACGCGCAGGAGATGGCTGGCGCGCCGAAGATGGCTGACGCGTAGGAGATGGCTGCCGCGCAGGAGATGGCTGAAGCGCCGGAGACGACAGGGAAGTATTCTGATGACTTGGAGACGGCTGAGGCGGCTCAGACTGCTGTCGCTATGGAGACGGCGGGGGTGCCAGTGGCCTCCTATTTGGAAGCACAATGTGTTCCTTCTTCCAAAGAATGGTTGTTTTCACTGCAAATTTGAGTCGAGTTTCCCCTTCACCTGTAGCATGGTCAAGATGTGCTTCCTCATATTCCTTCACAACCTCATCCACCCCGACAATAGCATAGCCATCTGGAATCGGTCGGCAGTGGTAAGTTCCACCAGCTACAGGAGGTAAGGCATAGCCGACCGCCACCTTAATGGATAAGCCCATTAATCTCACATGCATCTCAGCGTGTTCGCTCTCCGTGATCTCATCCACGGGGTATCGAGGACCCGCCATTTCAAGCGTGGGCTGCACGTTCTCCGTGGAAGCCACGCTGCTTTTCCGTGCAGAGTCTGGGCCGCCGGAAGCTTCCAATGCAGGCTCTTCGTGCCGCTGAGATGGGCCGGTAGTTTGCTGGATCTTTTGTGCATTCACTTGCGCCTGCAGCGCCACAAGTGCATGTTCTATCTGTGTCATCCACTATGTACGCTCTTTTTCTTTTCTGCTGCGCCATCTGTAAGAGTCGCCCCACTCGGAAAACTCATCCTTCCACGTCATACCCCCTGTGCCTCGTGAAAGTCCAGGGTGATCTTTTTTACCGATGACGCGTGTGAGCTGGTCATTCTCTCTGTCGGGATGGAATGTCCTGGCGGCTGTTTCCTCGTATGCCGTGATGAGTTCAGTGACGGGTTTGGCAAGGAGGGTTGGGAAGATACACAATCCTGTTTCTGGGTCCATCCTTGCCCCGATTCCATAGAACCAAGTCTTTGCACATAGATCCCACCCATGTGTCTGGGGTTTGATCCCTCTATCGCGCAGTGCCTTCTCAGCTTCCTCCCACTTAGGCCTCGGAGATATGTAGCCACCTGATCCCGTCCTCTGGTGATATTCCTTCTTCTGGGCATTTAGCGTATTGTTTTCTGACCTCTTTGTAGCTATAGCACCTTCCTTGTATGCCACAAATTCGGGCCAGTGAGGTATTATCTTCGCATAATATGCCTCTTCGAAATCTGGAGTCTCTCGAGCTTTGACAAATTTGTTCAATTTTGTCTTCCAGTTGTAGAAAGTGTCGGCCATCTTCTTTAGAGTCCACTCTTTGACCTTTTCCTTTGTAACCGGTTTATTTTCATCCTCCTCTGGCGGAAGGGTGAAATTTACCAACAACGAATTCCAAAGCGTTTCTTTGGATATTTCATCGACAAAGGTACCGTCGCCCTTCTTTGGCTTATTCCAATATTCAATTATGATTGGGATTTGGTCCCTAACAAGAACTCCATCCTAACGTATAAATTTGTCTGCGGCCTTCTTGGGCTCCATTGGCCTGCCATCAATACGGACTGCTTCGATCGTGAACTTTGCATGATCTTTCAACCGATGGCTCGCGCCTCGCTTGCTCTTTTTCGTAGAAGAAGATTGTTGCTGGCTGGTCGATCTAGAGGGCTAAAAGAAGAAGCGTTAATTAATACATGTACATATATATATATATACAAATCAATCGGTGCAAGTCAGCAGAGGCTTAATCCATGTATATACCTCGACGGACTTTGCAATCACTAAAGTGCATTCACCGGAGTCGTCATCTTCTCCATGACTACTTGAGCTGTCATCATGTCCCTTCAAGTTCAGATATTGTGAGGTGTCCTCGTGGATCATGTTCTCCATTATTTCTTCCTCTTCAAGGTTTCTACTGAGTGGATCCATAGTTTCTAAAACAATAATATTATCAAACAAATATCAGTAATATATCTATTGAAATGCTCGAGCAAGGATGATGATATGACCGGTTAAAAGTATTGAAATGTAACCCTAATACATGCTTGGTCATTCCAAACCCTAATTCGAAGAAATCCCGGATTCATATGAGAGGGTACATCATCGCACGGTCAGGTGTGCGGGGATGCGTGCGGCTGGCGGCGCGACGGCCAAACCTTAATATATAACACGGATGGGTCGTACCCTGGTGCTTATAGACGCTGAGGCATACGCTTAATCGTCACGCTCGTGAGGCAAAAAAAACACCATGAGGGATATATATACAATACATGCCGGCGAATGCGTTGGTTAACATGCATATATACAATACATACACAATATATACTTTAGTTCACATGCATATACATATATACACAATACATAATTTAGTTCACAATACACAATACATAATTTAGGTCACAATACACAATATATACACAATACATATACCGCAAGGTGGTCGATCGCCAGAAGGCAGTTGCGCGCGGTCAGGGCGGCGCGAGGACGAGGTGGCGAGGACAGTGAGGCGGCGAGGGAGGACGCGGCGGCGGACAGCAGGGCGGCGACAGGGGTGGACGGACGCGGCGACGGCAACAGGCGTGGACGGACGCGATGGGGGGAATTCGTTTCGCGCCCGCACCCCCCCTTAACACCGGTTCCACTAACTAAAATACACTAACACTAACTAAAATATACTAACTAAAATTCACTACCACTAAAATAAACTAACACTAAAATACACTAATAATCCTAAACTAATACTAACTAATTAACTAAATAAAATACTAACTAACTACTAATTAACACTAAATTCACCAAAAAAAGAGGAGGCCGCAGCTCACCTGCGGGGCGGCCGGGCAGCTCGGGTGGCCGGGGCGCGGATGGGGAGGTGCGGGGCGCGGGCGGCGCGCAGAACGGGTGCGGGACGGTGCCGCGGTGTGCGGCAAATGGACGGCAGTTCCCCTCCTCTCTCTCCTTCACGGGCGCTGGCGGTGGCGGCAATGAGCGACGTCGGGGCGGCGCAAGGACGGACGGCGATGGCGGCGACAGGCGACGCAGCGACGTGGACGGACGCGGCGGCGGACGGCAGGGCGGCGACGGCGATAGGCGTGGACGGCGACGGCGCGATGGAGCTAGCTCCTCTGCTTTCCTTCCTGTTCGATCGATCTGGTTGGGGGAAGAGAGGAAGAGGAAGGCGCGCGTTATAACCCCCTCCCCCCTTTAACACCAGTTCGTGGCTGGAACTGGTGTTAAAGGGGGGATTCGTTTCGCGCCCGCACCCCCCTTTAACACCGGTTCTAGTCACGAACCGGTGTTAAAGGGGGGTGCGCGGGAAACGAAATAAATGCCCCCCCTTTAACACCGGTTCCTGGCTGGAACCGGTGTTAAAGGGGGGGTGTGCGCGCGAAACAAAATAAATGCCCCCCTTTGGAACCGGTGTTAAAGGGGGGGCATTTATTTCGTACATTAAAGGGTGGGGGTTTTTTAATTCATAAAATAGGATAGAATTTAGAAAATTCATATCTTTTTCATTTCAACTCAGAAAAATATGAATAGTATATCATAATTTTCAGAAAAATAAGATCTATCCATTCATATAAAAACATTTTATAGTTACTGTAGATGAAAAGTTTCAAAATGATTAAAACACTTACATATAAATTTTGATTATCAATTAAAACAAAAAAAAATTAGTCAAACCCTAAAACTTTGAACATAAGAAATATTAAGCATCTAAAAAGGAATCTAACCCTATTTTATTAGAGCAAATCATATTTTATTTTTGTATTAACATTTTTGAATTGTTTGGATATTTAAATGCTGCATCTTTTGTATACTTTGGAATCTGACAAAACCTCGCTAAACTTCCATTGGATTTTTGATAAATAGCATATTGTGAACCTAAAAATGATTTTTGTAAAAAATCATGAGCATCGTATCATGTACCTATAGTTCATATCTGACCCACTTCCTACCGATTCGGCAGGAATTTGTCTTTTTCACCAGAGGTGGACGGAAAGGTTCCAGATCCCCCTGTTGGTACATTGTCCATATAAGGTGGTCTAGTATTTTGGTAAAATGTGGTGGTAGTTTTTTTAATTAGCCATTTGGTGGTTGCTTCACAAAACCATTCGTTTTTATGCTCGGAAAATGGAAAATACCTTTTTGGTGCGACAAAAAGGAAAACTTCCTCTTGCAATATTGTTTGCCATCCCATGATGCACATGTATGCACAATATGGCCACATTATCACAAACTATGCCTTGATTCTAGCCATAATATTGGTCATTTGACCCGAAATCCAAGAAACCTCTAATGAGATAGGTCATTTTGTGAAGGTTTTTTGAGACATAATCAATATACCAAGTTTGATATTTTTCCTTCTAACTATGTCACATAATATAACACCACGTGAAGGTTTCGCATTGTTTCGATCGTTTTTTAATTTTTTATCCCCGTTTTAAACTATCGTCAAACTTTGTCGAACAACGTGCATGAAGATTCTTAGCTCGGGGCCAAGCCTCGCTAAACTTGCATTGGATTTTTGATAAAATAGAATATTGTGAACCTAAAAATGATTTTTGTAAAAAATCATGAGCATCGTATCATGTACCTGTAGTTCATATCTGATCCACTTCCTCCCGATTCGGCATGAATTTGTCTTTTTCACCAGAGGTGGACGGAAAGGTTTTAGATCCCCCTGTTGGTACATTATCCATATAAGGTGGTCTAGTATTTTTGTAAAATGTGGTGGTAGTTTTTTGAATTAGCCATTTGGTGGTTGCTTCACAAAACCGTCCATTTTTTATGCTCGGAAAATGGAAAATGCCTTTTTGGTGCGACTGGAATTAAAGTACATAATGCAACTAACAGTAAGTTACATAAAGCATATAATCAATATACCAAGTTTGATATTTTTCTTATGATAGAACTGGAATTAAAGTACATAATGCAACTAACAGTAAGTTACATAAAGCATGACTAAAAATTAAGATACATAAAAGAACTGAAAATTAAGATACATGGCCAGATTAAGTCACAATCGGCCAAACTTGTTTTGGAATGTTGGAGTGATTCAGTCATGCTCCTGCCTACACCTATAATACTCGCCACTGTAGTCGTCGTACTTGCCGCGGCCGTCGTTGTTGTCGTCGTCGGGGTCGTCGTAATTGAACCTTGAAGGCTGAGTACGCGTGGGCTGGACTTGAGGGTAGCGCAGACGGGGTTTAGAGTCGGCGGCAGTGTCGTAGGCCATGACGCTCTGGAGAGTCCGACCGCGCACCACAGCCGAAAGGTCGGCCTCATTGAAGTTCGGAGGAGGTGGGCCGTCCTCCTCGTGCCTGGCGAGCGCCCTCTCACGCCGATCCCCGAAGAAGGCTTCCTAAGTAGGGAAATAGTCGTGATGCCATGTGGGATTCCTCCGCTGCTCCGGCGTGAGCTCAAAGTAGTAGTGGTTCGTGATGGCCATCCGGCGCGCCACACCTAGAGGGACATGAGGAACCGGCACGCCTTCGGCGCTCAGCATCCAGCCGACGGGGACGCAGTAGCCCGGCGGGCAGGGGTAGTTCGAGGCGCAAAGTACCTCCGCCTCCCTGGGGGTTAGTGCTACGGTGGAAGCCATGGGAAAGAGTGATGAGGTTGCAGATATGAGTCTAGAGATGTGCAATGACAATGGAGGCCAACCCTACATATATATATAGTGAGAAATGGGAGGAAGAAAACTAGAGGGAAGAACTGGTGGGAAAAACTGGCGGGAATAAAGGGCGGGAAGAACTAGCGGGAAGAAAAATGGCAAGAAGAAAAATGGCTCATTTAATACATATAATGTTAACAGAAGAAATATGACATTGATTTCCATATTGAGATACATATGTGTGCCAAAAATGGCTCAATTAATACATATAGTCAATCTTATGATCGCGTCGGCCGTAACCATGGAGTATCAGCACCGTTTAACAGGATAGTTGGGTCAGTCTTCACTCTGAAGGGCGGAATTTCATCAAACTTATTATAATCTTCTAACATGTCTGTCTTGTCCTCCACTCCCACGATGTTTCTTTTCCATGAAAGAACTATGTGACACTTTGGTTCATCGTGTGATGTACATATTTGCTTATTTTTTTCTTTTTTCGGTTTGGTAGACATGTCCTTCACATAGAAAACCTGAGCCACATCATTGGCTAAGACGAATGGTTCGTCTAAGTTCTTCTCTACCTTCATAAGATTGTTGAGATCCACAGTTGTCATTCTGTACTTCTTGTCTACCTCAACCCCTCCTCCTGTTAGCTTGACCCATTTGCACCAAAACAAGGGGACCTTAAAATTAGGTCCATAGTCAAGTTCCCATATCTCCTCTATGAACCCATAATACGTGGTCTTTTGCCCATTGTTTTGGTTGGTGCTCTTTTTATCTTGGCCTATCGTGTAAAATGTATTCCCATTTATCTCGTACCCTCGGAAAGTACATACAGTCGAAGATGGTGTCCTGGCCAACAAGTACAGCTGATCCCCAACAGTGGTGTTATTCGTGAGAAGTTTTTGCAGCCAACCGCCAAAACTCGCCATGTGTTCACTTATACTCCATTCATCAGACTGCCCCGGGTGTTTGAGGCATATTAAATTCTTGTGTTCATTGATATATGGGGTAACCAAGATAGATCTTTGTAAAACCGTGTAGTGTGCTTGATTGAGAGAATGCCCGTCCCAACATATCATTGTTTTACATCATAGGGTGCCTTTTCCACACAGTCTCCCCTCATGTCGTGATTCTCGAACACCAATCGCCTTAAGGTCAGGAATAAAATCAACACAGAACTCAATGACCTCCTCTGTTACATATCCCTTGGATATGCTTCCTTCTGGCCTAGCACGGTTATGAACATATTTCTTTAAGACTCCCATGTACCTCTCAAAGGGAAACATATTGTTTAGAAATACAGGACCGAGAATGGCAATCTCTTATACTAGGTGAACCAGGAGATGCGTCATAATATTGAAGAAGGATGGTGGGAACACCAACTCAAAGCTGACAAGACATTGGGCCACATCTTTCTGTAACCCTGGTAGGCTTTCTGGATCGATTACCTTCTGAGATATTGCATTGAGGAATGCACATAGCTTCACAATGGGTACTCGAACATTTTCAGGTAGAAGCCCCCTCAATGAAATCGGAAGCAATTGTGTCATAATCACATGGCAGTCATGAGACTTCAGGTTTTGGAATTTTTTCTCTGCCATAATTATTATTCCCTTTCTATTCGACGAGAAGCTAGACGGGACCTTGATACTGCTCAGGCATTCAAAAAATATTTCCTTCTCTGCTTTGGTAAGAGCATAGCTGGCATGAGTTAAGTGGCATCGTTTACCCTTCTCGTTCTCAGGATGCATAGGCTCTTCAGGGTCTTTCATACGTTCCTGGTCCTGCCGTGCTTTCGGTGTATCTTTTGTCTTCCCATACACTCCTAGGAAGCCTAGAAGGTTCACGCAAACATTCTTCGTCACGTGCATCACGTCGATTGAAGAGTGGACCTCTAAGACTTTCCAATAGGATAGGTCCCAAAATACAGATTGCTTCTTCCACATGGGCGCGTATCTGGCATCGTCATTCGGAACAGATAGACTGCCAGGACCTTTTCAAAAGATTACTTCTAGGTCCTTGACCATACAAAATACCTCCTCACCGGTACGAAGGACAGGCTTCCTCCGGGGTTCTGCCAGATGTTTGAAAAGCTTGCCTTTCTTTCTTATTGGATGCAGGTTCGGAAGAAATTGACGATACCCTAGGTACACAACCTTCTTAAATTTATCCAAATATACACTTTCAGTCTCATCTAAATAGTGTGTGCATGCATTGTATCCCTTGTTTGTCTGCCCTAAAATGTTACTAAGAGCAGGCCAATCATTGATGGTTACGAAAAGCAACGCTCATAGGTCAAATGGCTCCCCTTTGTGCTCATCCCACATACGTACACCTGTTTGGCCCACAGCTTTAAAAGTTCTTCAACTAATGGCCTTAGGTACACATCAATGTCGTTGCCGGGTTTCCTCGGGCCTTGGATGAGCACTGGCATCATAATGAACTTCCTCTTCATGCACAACCAAGGAGGAAGGTTATAGATACATAGAGTCACAGGCCAGGTGTTGTGACTGCAGCTCTGCTCACCAAAAGGATTCATGCCATCTGTACTTATATCAAACCTTAAGTTCCTTGCGTCACGTGCGAAGTCCGGGTACTCTCGCTCGACTTTTCTCCACTATGACCCATCAGCGGGGTGTCTCAACATCGCGTCTTTCTTACGGTCTTCCATGTGCCATCGCAATAACTGGGCATGCTCTTTATTTCTGAAGAGACGTTTTAACCGTGGTATTATAGGAGCATACCACATAATCTTGACAGGAACCTTCTTCCTAGGGGCCTCGCCCTCAACATTTCCAGGATTGTCTCGTCTGATCTTATACCGCAGTGCAGTGCATACCGGGCATGCATCCAAATTCTTGTACTTCTCATCGCGGTAGATGATGCAGTCATTAATGCAAGCATGTATCTTCTGTACGTCTAATCCTAGAGAGGAGACAACCTTTTTTCTTGGTATGTACTGTCGGGCAACTCATTGTTTCTTGGAAGCAGATTCTTCATTTTTACCAACAACTTTGAAAATGCGCTGTCAGTCACACTGTTCTCTGCCTTCCATTGCAGCAAATCCAGTGTGGTACCTAGCTTTTTGTGGCCATATTCGCAAGTTGGGTACAACAATGTTTTGTGATCCTTTAACATCTGCTCCAGCTTCTCCTTCTCCTTTTCAGTTTCACATTCTTCCTTTGCATCAGTAATGGCCCGACCAAGATCGTCATCAGCGGGCCCATCTGTTGCCTCTTGATCTTCATTATCTACCCCCGTTGCAGTATCATCATATTCAGGATATATATTATTATAGTTGTCATCATCCTCTTCTTCTTTGTTGTCTTCCATCACAACCCCTTTTTCTCCCTGCTTGATCCAACAATTATAGCTGGGCCTGAAACCGGATCGAAGCAGGTGGGCGTGAATGGTTCTGGTATTTGAGTAGTCTTTCTTGTTCTGACAATGAACACACGGACATCACATAAAACCATTGTGACCACGGTTTGCATTAGCCACAACGATAAAATTTTGGAGGCCCGTAATGTACTCGGAAGTGCGTCGGTCATCGTACATCCATTGCCGGTTCATCTGCATTAATATATAGTATATAAAAAATTAATAGGGAGATGACCATTTATATATAGTACATCAATGACACATGAAAGGATAAAGTTGCCGACCTCGACCGAGAAGGAAAGACCAACGAGAAAACTTATTTCGAGCTCTCGGGCATTTCACCGAACACCTCTTGTGCATAGTAAGAAAAACACAAACTAGCACACCTCTCACCCTCTTGCTAGGCTCCAAAATGAGAGAGTGAAAAAATGAAAGAGAGGGGTGTGGGCTGCGGTGTGTTATATAGCCCCCCCCCCCCCTTTAACACCGGTTCAAGCCACGAAACGGTGTTAAAGGGGGCCTTTAACACTGGTCCGTGGCACGAAACGGTGTTAAAGGGGGTGCTCCTTTTTGCTGCACGGGGCACGCTGGTACGAGCACCCCCTTTAACACCGATTCGTAGAAGAACCGGTGTTAACGCCCATTTCCGACCTCATCCAAAGGCCTTGTTTCCACCAGTGATAGTTAAGTTACTTTTACTGTTCAATTAAGTTTAATATTAGTAGATTTACTATTCAATTTAGTTAAGTTGATTATCCCTGGCAATTAAGTTACTGATAACATTTAATTAAGTTGTTTACTGTTTATTTTTTAAACAAGTTTTGTATTGCTGCAACATCCGTGTTTAATTAAGTTTGATATTGGTAGAGTTACTAGTAATTTTACTTAATTTGATTATTCCGATCAATTAAGTTGGACATAGCCTTTAATTAAGTTTTGTCTTAGTGCACCATCCATGTTTCTGCTTCACTAGAATAAGTTGTTTATCTCATCTCTTCAAATTTATTTCCAAACTCTTCCATGGAACGATGGTGTTTTTGATTTGGTATTTGTTCTACGTCACAAAGCACCAAGCAAATCATCCAACTTAATATAGTTGCTTATTCACTTATATTAAGTTGCTACTGTGATCTCTTAAGTTGTTCCAATGCAATCCCATGGACCAGGGGTTATTTTGTTAGGCTATCATCTGAATTGATTAGTTGCTTATTTGCCCCATGGATCTATGCAACATGACCAACACGCACTATGTCTGGAGATTCCTCTACAATCTACACCCAAACTCCTTGAGTGCAACACAACGGCACGGTGTTGTTGAATTTTGCATGTTGAATGTCAACATCGTCAGGTTATTTTGGTTTATTATTTTGTACCATACCTCTATGACATGAAATATATATTCTACTTTTATGCATTTCTTTGCAAACAAAAACAAATCTCTTACTTCTTCTGTTTTCTTTTACTGCAATTTTTCCGGTTCTCGTGGCAACAAAACAATTACCATTGTGTTGGTGTCATCAGCGAGCTAAGGAGAAGTTTATACTACGTTTGCACTATGTACAAATGAAACAGCAACAATGATCTTCTTATATTTCACTAGCTTAAAATGTGGCTAAGACGGTTTGCATAAGTGTTTTTTCTATAGTACTAGTTGTTGCACGAAGTGGTTGTTCGAATATTCTTATTTTCCCCTTTTTAACCAGTACTATCCTATGAAGTTTATATGTGTGGAACCTTAATATTTGTGTTGTATATATGGTACAATGCACTAGCTAACCTGTGAAAACTAACTAATTGGTGCAGGTTTGTTTCTTCAACAATTAATGTGTCGGACTTTTAAACAACATGTTTGTTTTGACAAAAACCATTTGGGTTGCATCAGGTTTGTTTATCCAAACACAACTGTACATGATACTCTTGTTTGTTTTCCCTTCATGATACCAATTAGGATTTTGTGTTTTATCTATGATACAACTAAGTTGTTCCAAGTTATATGACATAGTTGCTTTTCCCAGATCACACCATGATGTTATTTTCCCCAACTACGAAGTTCTTAATATTTTTTGCTGATATGTTGCTACTAGTTGGTAGCTACAAACCCATCATCTATTTTTCTCGCAACCCAGTGTTGGGTCTATCAATTGTCTTGTAATCTGATGGAAGTTGCAACCATAAATCTCAAAGTTGTTTCGAGTGTCAATCGAAGTTGCAGCCATAAATCTCAAAGTTGATGCAGATGGTGCTAGTTCCAATAACTAGTATTTCAATCTACAATTTAACTAGTTAGTCCCCTGAGTTATCTGAAATGGAAGTTATCCTGGTTTTTTTTGAAACAGAGGTGCTCATGATTTGTTCAAGAACCATAGTACATTGAGATCCTAATCTAGATGTAAAATAATACCTATAGAATAGGTCAAGGGACAATTGTAGAGAAGTTAGGGTTGTGTCATGTGATTACCTTTTTTACTTGCTCTGAATCCAAGCTACTTTAATGGGAACCTAAATAAAAATGTAGGTTCAATGGAGATTTGAGTGTAGAGGAATCATACGTCAGAAACGTATCTATAATTTTTGATGTTCCATGCTTGTTTAGTATCTACTTTGCTTTGCTTTTTCCACACTTTGAGGTGTGTTTCATATGTTTTCTAGTACTAACCTATTAACAAGTTGCCACAGTGCTAGTTGCCTGTTTTCTGCTGTTTTTGGTTCCAGAAAAGCTAGTAAAGAAATATTCTCGGAATTGCACGGGACAAAAGCCAAAGTAAATATTTCACCGAGGAGAACACGGAGTCTAGAGGAGAGACGGAGGGGCGCCATAGGGCGGAAGCACCCCCCAGGCACGCCTAGGGTGGGTCCGCGCCTGGGAAGGGTGTGGGCCCCCTGGCCGCCTCCCAGTCTCGCCTCTTCGCCTATAAGAAGACCCCGATGCCTAAACCCTAAGCACCCGATCAATATTCCACGAAACCATCTATAGCCTCTGCCACCATCATCCCTAGATCGGGGGATCTGAAGCTCGTCCCGGCACCCTGCCGGAGGGGAGATCATCCCGGAGGCCTTCTTCTTCATCATGCCAGCCTCCGGTATGAAGCATGAGTAGTTCCACCTTGGACTATGGGTCCATGTAGTAGCTAGATGGTTGTATCTCCTCCTTTTTGCTTTCATCTCTATATCTTGTGAGCTTCGTTCATGATCAAGATTTCATCTATTTGTAATCATGCATGTTGTGTTTACGGGGATCCGATGGATATTGAGATTACTATGTCAGATTGATTAATGGTTTTGTCTTATTGATTCTATCATGTCTGTGTTGTTTGTGATCTTGCATGCTCTTCGTTGTTAGTAGCTATCTTGGCCAAGTAGTTGCTAGTGACTCCAAGAGGGGGTATTTATGCTCGATAGTGAGTTCATGCCTCTATTTAATCAAGGGAAGTGACAGAAATCTCTAAGGTTGTAGATGTGCTATTACCACTAGGGAGAAAACAACGGTCTGTTGTTCATGGAACAAGTGGATTGTTTACCTTACACACTTTTCTTAAAGCAGTTGTCTGTTGCTTGCAACTTAATACTGGAGGGGGGTTTGGATGATAACCCAAAGGTAGACTTCTAGTCATATATGCAGTTGGATGGCGGTCTATGTATATTGTTGTATTGCCCAGTCGAATCTCATAGGATCTTTATGTCTAGTATTGCATTGTTATGCCTCGATCAGTCCTGTCAATTGCCCTGCTGTAATTTGTTTACCCAACATGCCATGTTTGTTTATCTAAGGAGAACACCTCTAGTGAACTATGGACCCTGGTCCAATCTTTACCATTGATACATCTTTCACTGTTAATGTTTACTTGCTGCAAACCTCTTTCACCTTCCACACCATACAGTTAATCCTTTGTTATAGCAACCGGTGAGATTGACAACCTCACTGTTAGTTGGGGCAAAGTCTTGAGTTTGTGTTGTGAAGGTTTCCATGTTTCTTGCAACACCTTTGGGACGTTTCCTTCCTTCTACTGGTTCGATAACCTCGGTTTCTTGCTAAGGGAAAACTTGGTGCTATGTTGCATCATACCTTGCTCTTGAAGGGTTCGTAGCATAGAAAACAAAAAATTTCCTACGATAGGAACTAAGTACCAAGATCTATCTACTAGATACAAACAACGGGCGGATGTATATCCGTAGAGAACATACACTTGAAGACCGACAAAGCTTAATGAGTTGAACTCGTGGCTGATGTAGACGATCTCTTGCCGATCTCAAGATCGAGAGGAAGTCCTAGCGCCGCAAAGCAGCAGCGCATCCGTGCTCGCACACACATACAAGACACCGAGCAACCTCCACGTCCTCGCTCCAGCGATGCAGCGGAAGCACAACCCTTTCTTGCCGAATAACCATCGGGAACATGTATCTCGCTAGTCCGAGACCATGGGGGATAAATTCTAGAGGGGGAGAGAGATCCTTCACGAGGAGGTGTGAGTGAGAGAGAGGGAGAGGGGTGCCTTTTATAGGAGGAGGGGGGAACCCAAGGGGGTGGCCGCCGGCCATGGGGGCTTCCCCCTCCACTCCTTCATTCATGTGGGTGGACACTCCATTCACAAAAACCTCTTCAATTTCCTCCACTCAAAATCCCACTCAAAATTGCTATTAAATTTCCACCAAATTTAATGAAAACTCTCATTAAATAAAACTCTTTTTATTTATTCAGAATTTTGTCAATTACTTTAATGACAAACATTCACATATAACCCCTTGCTATAATTCCATTTCACATGCAAAAACACTTTTTGCAATTTCACCCGAAAACCTGTTTCGGTATCTAGTGAAATAAAACCCTTGCTAAACCTATTTCGATATCTAGTGAAACTTTTGCTCCAATTGGATGTTAGTGTCCCTTAAATGTGTCACCCTACGGTTCGCGAATAATGCGGACATGATCGAGACCCTTCTTCGATCAATAATCAGAAGCGGGACCTGGAGATCCATACTGACTCCCACACATTCAACGATGACTTTCCTGTGATCGACGGAACCTTTTATGCTAGTATCTTAATCCCTTTGTTTCATGATTTAACATGTCCGAGATTCAATCATTGGTATCTCCATACCTAGTTTGATCTCGTTAACGACATGCAATCTTTTCTTGTTCCCGTGATATAACATTGTAGTGATCAAATCACTTGCTTGCAAGCTAACCAATGTGATATCACCGAGAGGGCCCAGAGTATTTCTATCCATCATTGGGATGAAAAAATTCCACTCTTGATCCAGGAGCCTCAACATAACACTTTAGTAGTTTTGAAGCCATCTTTATAATCACCTAGTTATGGTATAACATTTGATGTCATCAAGAAACTTTTCCGTGTTAGTGATTGACATGATCTCATGGTCTAAGGATTAGGATCACTTCGTAAGTTGTTTATAGCAATATAAACTCAATGACTTTGATCGTAATTCTTACTTCGGATGAATGTTCATCACATCATTACACTAATGTTGTGATCTCGTTATTAACAACATCCAATGTCTATGATCAGGAAACTTTGATCATCTTGTTAATCAACGAGCTAGTTTATGAGAGAGGCATAACTAGGAACTTTCTGTTTGTTTTTAAACACACATGTATTAACGTTTCCGTATTAATACAATTATAGCATGCAAAATAAACATCTATCATATACTTGGAATACACATAATAAACACTTTATTATTGCCTCTCAGGGCATATTCCCTTCAGTCTCCCACTTGCACTAGAGACAATAATCTAGTTACATAGTGATGTATCTAACACCCATGGATTTCTGGTGTACATCATGTTTTGCTCTAGGGAGAGTTTTAGTCAACGGATCTGCTACATTGAGATCCGTATGTACTTTACAAATCTTTATATCTCCATCCTTGACATGCTCGCGGCTGGAGTGAAACTGGTGCTTAATATGCTTGGAATGATTGTGAGACCTTGGTTCTTTGGCATTGGCGATGGCACCATTGTTGACACAATATATCACCATTGGGTCCAATGCGTTTGCAACCACACCTAGTTCGGATATGAACTACTTCATCCAAACTGCTTCCTGAGCCGCTTCCGAAGCAGCAACATATTCGGCCTTCGTTGTTGATCCCGACACCACAGGTTGTTTGTAGCTCCTCCAACTAACCGCTCCGCCATTCATGCAAAATACGTATCCGGATTGAGACTTAGAGTCATCCGGATCGGTGTCAAAGCTAGAATCGACATAACACTTAGCGACGACCTCTTCTTCACCATCGTATACAAGAAACATATCCTTAGTTCTTCGCAAGTACTTAAGGATATTCTTGACCGCTTTCCAGTGTTCCGAACCTGGATCCGATTGGTACCTACTAGTCAAACTAATAGCATGTACCACATCCGGTCTTGTACATAGCATGGCGTACATTATAGAGCTTATGGCTAAAGCATAGGGGACATTGTCCATTTTCTCTCTTTCTTCCGCTGTAGCCGGACTTAGAGTCTTACTCAATGTCGTGCCTTGTGTCATAGGTAAGAACCCCTTCTTACTTTTGTCCATTTTAACTTCTTTAAAATCTTATCAAGGTATGTACTTGGCGATAGCCCTATTAGGCACCTAGATCTATCTCTATAGATCTTCATGCCTAATATGTATGAGGCTTCACCTAGGTCCTTCATTGAAATTGCTATTTAGATAACTTTTAACACTGTTTAAAATATCTATATCATTTCCGATCAATAATATGTCATCCACATATAGTATCAG